>JAMPIV010008006.1:0-51384 GCA_024509875.1 Oreohelix idahoensis
CAACTCTTCAAAGATGAAATTAAATCCAGCTAATCCTTCAAATCTTTTTAATTCCATAATAATACCTACACTATGATGAGTCATTCAAATGTAGAGCTCGCATAAAATCATTAAACTGGGTCTTTTATATACAATCAGAGAATACTGCAACAGGAGCTCTATGTCTCGTGAACTTACATATTCCTCTTTAACATATTATCATCTCCAGTAGACTGTCTTAGTCTTCCCAAAATCTGTTACTGTTTACTCGTAGTACCTATGCTCCTTATTGGCATTCCATTCTTATTATATATGTACTTATAAATTGTCCTCGATGAACTGGTCAGACCTGTCTCTATGACGTTCCTAGAAACAAAATTCATCTCATGCATAATAAATATATGTTCACCATTTAAATACTTACATGAGAGAGCATATTTGCGATTCTCATATAGAAGTCGACACTCACTTTCTCTTAAAAGTCGTATGTATTTCTTGACAGCTTAAACTTTAATCAAAACTGCTCCTACATGATATATGTAGTTATCTTCTTAAATTCACAGCCTTTCGTTACTTTAGGCCTAGTAGTTAAATATTCATAACCATCTATTTCTGGACACATAGTCGTAAAGTTCTGATAGCGACTTGTCAAAATCGTGCTTCTGCAAAACTCTCCTGTAAACAAAATTCTACCTCGTGCAAAATATAACCACAATCCAATACTTACAATACAGCATAATCGCTGATCTCCTTTTGAAATACACTATCTGTGAACCACAGAATCTATAACTACCTTCTTAATCGAATAACAATGGCTGGACATAGGTATATATATTTATATACAACCCTATCTGTAAACCACAGACGTATATCTTGTCTGCCAGCTGCTCGAGATCTTCTCAACACTTCATCACACACTGATGACTAAAAACAGCTCTTGTCTCTCATCACCCACTAATGACATCTGGTCATATTTGCGTGGTGTATTTTTCTCGCCACTTCCCTGATTCGCTGACCCAAATCTTTTTTCTTAAATTTATTGGTCGAGCTTATCTGATCACGAACATTCTTCTTCTTCTTCGTTCGTCCTGAAAAGGACGTTGGTTGCGTTGTGTCCGTTTACAGCGAAGCTGCGATATTTGCGCCTTTCGGCCGACACATCCAACTTCAGCACGGCATTTTTGGGACCGAGTTAGCCTTTCCTCTTCGATCCCTACTCGCTCAGCCAGACTGCAGTGATGCAGCCTGTTTCCAGGACCACCACTTGGAGGTGGAGTAGGGTCTTGGTCAGCTCTGGTTCGCTGACTCTGACGCAAGCAGTCTAGCTATGGGTCGCTAACTGCATTTCTCACTGTTGACGCGTCTTAGGTCCCACGAAAATTATATTTACACCTCCACGATCACTCACCCTTGGTCAACGTGAGCCGATATTCTGAACTGTTGTCAGTTAGCATTTTACCATTATTCTCATTTATCATTTCCTTCCCTTTTTCGAGCTGTTCTAACTATTTACCTCACTCTAACAACACCACGAATAATGCTAGGGTAGGCCTCGCGATGACATACACAACCCGGGGCCGCACAAATGTATCCCGTAGGGAGACATTTGCGTTCTATCAACAACTATCCAGTCTCTAATTATAATGTACTATCCTATACCTGCTCCCTTACATATACATTTATAAACTGTGAGTCATAATATGAAAAGTCGCAAAAATAAAACCGTAAATGTAATGTCATTCCATTACAAATAACTAATGCTTCAACTAGCTTTATAAAGTATCGCGACGTAGTATAGGTATGTCAGCAATCATTACTAAAATACATGACCTCATTGCAAAACTTGCCGTGTTCCTGGTGTCGCTATGTAGTCAGCGCAATGGTAACTGGGGTACATCATTTGTGGGTGGTGAAGAGGAAAAGGATACGAGATGTGTCGTGGGGATGTTCATCATTAGTGCATCTTGTGCACTCTTTTCTACCTGTATATGGGTAAGAGAAATTCCTTACATTTCTATGACTTGGCTGTGCCTATTTCATATCTGTTCTTTTCTTTCATTTTCCTCTTTTGCCAATTTAAATGTGCATATAACTGGAATCCATACACTATACAAACAAATATGACTACAATGCTATCAATACTAACAGTAATTATCAGTCTTGATCATCTGGTGTGCTGAATCCGATACCTTGGGAAGTACATTGACAAGCTCTGTGAGTATACCTGGAATAAGTCTACATAGTCAGGACTCTGTTTTTCTCTAGATTACAGTCTGATTATTTTTTTTTCTCAGAGTTCTATACTCTCGTCCCTTAAAAGAGTTACATGAATAATGTGAGTGTCCAAGTGTCCAATAAATCAACTAAATTAACCACTGGAAAAAATAATATAGAGACTTAGTGGTAGGTACTATGTAGATAAAGTACCTATAAGCATTGTGCTGGGGAAGTGCTGCGATTAGTAGTTTTGATGGGGAAGTACTTTACGATGATTACACTGCCTGCATACATTTTGAAACTTCTTTTGCAAGCTCTAACAGTGTAATTTGTCTACTAGAAAAGACGACTGTCGTAATGTGACGAAGTTGGTATCGATTGTGATGTTGTATTTACAGTCGCTCTGCAGGAAAAAGAGGGCGATGAAATATTTGGACGATGTTGTAAAAAGCGAATCGGGTTGTGAACTGGGCGATGATTTCTTCTGAAATTGGCTCGTACATGCTCTTGTGGTAGACGTAATAACTTCGCTTTGTGGCGATGAATCTCCTGATGAGGGGCGGTAAGGGGCGCTTGTAGCTGTACGTATCTCAGTGTTGGTTTGTATCCATCCATGCAATCGATGTCGCTTTCTTCTCGTTCTTGTTATCTCAACTTCTGATTCATAAGGTGCTAAAGGCGGTATCAATAATGTGTTTCAATCTGTGTGTCTCATCGAAAGATTGCGATGCCTTCAATGTTTGTATGCTTTCTGTAGGGGCTCCGACTGTGATGGGTTATGTTGTTTCTTGTTGCATGCAAGGGGCCTCTCGTCTTCACTGTCCCCTGCTGGAGTGTAAAGACTGGTGTGTGGGTTGTTGCTGACTTCGCACTTAGCGGGTTGTAATCCTTCATTGCCATAATATGTTTGACATTGTTATGGAAGGGTGGGGTTCGTTCTCAATACGTTGATACTTATTGTGTGCTGCTATCTCGATCGTGTAAACGATTGTCCCCCCTTCGAGATACTAACCTCTCTCTTAATTATTTCCGCCAACGGGAATATCATCCTCGTCTTCTTACGTGTCTCTACACTGATTTAATCGATGTATAGCATCATGTTAGTTGCTTTGGGGTATTACACACTGTTCTGTGTCAATGTCAAGATCATCATCTGTGTCAAGTTCACTGTGTGAGGTGCTTGAGGTCTCTGTGGAAAATTATAGTGATTCAATGTGACTTTTTTGTACTGGTCTGCCATTCGATAAAGCTGGTGTGTGATCCTGTATCTGGGACTCGTGGTTTGTCCACGGTGTTTTAACAAATGTATTCTCTTTGTCCGTTCTGTGAATGTTACGTCTGCTGCTCTCTCGTTGACTATGGCAGTATTCGAAGGGCTTTGGGTATCTTGGGTTCATATCTTTCGATACAATTGGTTTGTTTGCGTATCTCGTATTGAGTTTCCGCCATGGAGTATTACTCAACATCTGTTCTGTAATTATAGTGTCCACTATAGTGAGAAGGTGATCTATTATGCCAACGGCCGTTTTTTCTTTGCTGGGGTTGGCAATAAATGGTGTGGTAACGAGATTAACATGGTGCAATTTTCTTCTACGTTGGCCTGTTCCTCTGTATATCCCATCGAATGCTTTTCTCCTTATTACTTGATCAACTTCATGTGCATAACGAAGGTATTTAGTTCTTTTCGTATCTAAATGTATGTCTTCAGGTTCATCTCTGCAAGCTCGTTCATATGCCTCAAATTCTTGAACTCGACTTGTGGGGCAGCGTGGGCGCGAGTGGGGGAGCTGACGTGGTGTGGGGAATGAAGGGTGTCGAGAAGCTGTGTCTTCAGGTTCATCTCTGCAGGCTCGCTCATATTTGTCAAATTCTTGAACTTCCGCGTTAATATGTCTAATGTAGCTCATCACCTGGGTATCCTCCTGGCAACAGTGTGTCATCTTGGTTAGTGTGTCTTCTCTCTCTGTGTGTGGGAGTAACATAGTTCTCAGGCACATCATCAGTGCTGTCTCTATTCGACATGTGGTATGATCGTCGACATGTATATTTCCTGTTGCTTTCCTGCTTGTAAATTCTCCTTCTGTGTGTTGTTCTTTTCGGTTTGACAAACGTTATTGTGTCTGGAATCTGGTGCCTAATTTTGTCAGTAAATTTTTTGTCATATGTACTTTGCTGTTGAACTCGTTTGTCCGAGTCGGAAAGGGTTACCTGGGGTATGATTAAGGGATGTGCATGGGGCGGTGGGGAATGATGATGGTGTCGACTCTGACTGATGTCAAGCATTCTATTATTCATAGCACAGGTCAAAGACGATCTTCGTACTTTGGCTATTATCGCACCTCTGTGTATCGTCGTAGCTTGTCCCGATGTGTTTACAATCATGACGGGAAAGTCACGGGTGGGTGAAACTTCGGCAAACACCTTCAATAACAAACATGAGGGGTTCGTCACTGATGTTCTCATTTTCTAAGGGTTCAATCTGGATTGTTTGTCCTGGTGCGATATAATTGGAACTCTTAATTCGACCCTTTGGCTATCACCAGGAGTGTTTAGGTAGTACTGTAACTGGTGTCATTTAAGCGTACCAGGAGGCAAAATTATATCATCCTGTAACTGTATATATTCACATTGATTTTATGCAAGTCAACATATATTCTGGCGCTGTGGCGGGCAAGGAAGTCTCCTAACAAGGATGACAATTCTAGACATCCCACGTATAATTTTGAAGAGATGTGTAAGCTGTTGCTGTCCCATCTGGAATGTAATGTATGCATGTACCACAGGACTTCATTAGATTCTCCTGTCACCGAGGCCATATACGTCTTTGTTGATCGGAACTTCACAAGATGTTTGATTTGTTTGTATAATTTGTTCCCGAATCAGGACTAACTGATGCGACCAGTAGTCCACAAGTGCACGGTAATTCTTCTTGTCAATATTGATAAGACAGGAACTACTAATCTGGGGTAATGTTTATGGAATGCATTTCTTGCTTAGGTGTTCTTTGAGGAGGAGGTATTGGGTGGGGAACAACATTGCTTTTTTTTTCTATGTATGGGACCTATGATGAAGGAAGTTGTGTTGTTTCCATCAACTGTATAGTCACCACCAACGGTCCTACTTAATGGTTTGACTGTTCCGTTTCCCTGGTTGTATGTTCGTGGTTTGTCCTCTTGTAAAACTAGAGGATGTATGTGCTCCGCGAAAATTCTGGCTATAATGATTACATTTGCCATAACCATGATATCGTGGGTTGTTATAGCTTAGTTGATGTAGGCGAGGATGTTTGTCGTCGGCACTCCCGGGTTAGGTAGTCCCATCGAATTCCACAATAAAACAAGTAGGGGTATTGACTTGGTGTACGTTCTGTTGTCTATGAGGGTGTCAAGCATAATGTGTGCTTAACTACTCCTGATTACTTCGTCTGGCTTGAGCGATGCCAATGCGGCGAGAATGACCAATTTCCATCGTTCGTGATCTGGCTGTGATTCAACTGTAGGTTTCTGTTCCATACACTGGTTAAATCTTGTTCGATTAGTTCTCTTCTCTAATTGGCTATTTGGATCGCTTCATTTATGTTTTTCGGATCTTTTGCGAATCATGTGTGTAGTTTGATGTTATTCCCTAAGTGATAACCAACCTAATATGGTTATACTTTGCATAATGGTCAACGTTATGCAATGTGTCAGTGATGCTTTTGAGAGCAGCCATTGTAGGTTCTTGTTCGGGAGTTAGTGGAACAAATGCGGGTTGTTGTTGTATCTGTTGTTGTTGTTGTTGTTGCTGCTGCTGATACATTAGATCCGAATGTAATGTAGCCACGTTGTCACTAAGAAGGACTGGTCGCGGCGCCAATTAGCGGTATGGCGAGCATATAATCATAAATTCCAAAATATCAGAGATACTTACATACATGAGCTCTATGTCTCGTGAACTTACATATTCCTCTTTAACATATTATCATCTCCAGTAGACTTTCTTAGTCTTCCCAAAATCTGTTACTGTTTACTCGTAGTACCTATGCTCCTTATTGGCATTTCATACTTATTATATATGTACTTATATATTGTCCTCGATGAACTGGTCTGAACATTCTCTATGACCGCTACTAGAAACAAAATTCATCTCATGCATGATAAATATATGTTCACCATTTAGATACTTACATGAGAGAGCATATTTGCGATTCTCATATAGATAGTCGACACTCACTTTCTCTTAAATGTCGTATGTATTTCTTGACAGCTCAAACCTCAGTAGGCATAGAGGCCTGTTTATTGCAAGGACATGAAGAGTCACTGCATCCGGTGTTGTACGTGAGTCGTAAGCTACTGCCAACAGATACAAGGTAATCAACGATCGAAAGGGAATGCCTGGGGATCGTGTGGTCCATCTCTAAGCTGGCTAGGTATCTGTTGGGAGCGCATTTCTTCCTTCAAACGGACCATAAGGATCTGCTATTCCTGCAGGCGGCGAAGTCAACAAATGCTAAGTTGACAAGGTGGGCCTTGTTACTGCAGCAATTCCGCTTCACTATTCTTCCAATTCAGGGAGTACATAATGTAGTAGCGGACGCGCTGTCCAGATTATAGGGGGTTTTGTAAACTTGTAAATATCATATGATGCCTTGCAATGCATGTTTATGCTGTAATATGTTATGCTTTACAATGTATGTATTATGATGTCATAAAGTCAACCTGAACTAGAATCGAACATAATGTATATGTTTAGCATGTACAAATGATTGTCTATACTATGAGATTGCTTACTGTTGTGGATGCCTATATGAGAATAACTATGAGCGTACGACATATTGTGTTTTGTTAGACCAGGTGTGGACAGTTGTTGTTATTTTTCACGACTACCAGTACCTGGGGTTTCTTATTTCATGCTTATATTGTGTTTGGTGGATAGGTTGAGTAGGCATTAACGACAATGGTGGTGGAGAACCATGGCACTCTCTAGACAGATGAGGAGGTGCTAGCATGGCATAGATTCGTCCTAACTATGTACGGGGTCGGGCGAGGACTCCTCCGATGGAAGAAAACTACGTTTTCTTTCTTTAGGGTGGGGGGAGGATGTCACGGCATATTTAGAAAAATAGATTGGTGACATCGTTATCAGCGGGTGTTGGGAACGCTGATAACTTTTTGAAAAACCGGCTAGTCTGGCGACAGCGGAGGTGGAAATAAAAAGGCGCGAAAGAGGCAGTTGACGCTGGGCCTTTGTCAGAGAGGGACGGACATTTTTTGTGGTTCCCTTTTCGTGATTGCGGAAGATAGTCTGTAGTGATTTAGTCTAGTGGACATAATTATAATTCTGGAGTGGTTTAATGTCCAGTGATATTATTGTCAGACTATCGGGTATTATTCGCCAGTGGATTGGTTTTTCCAGTTCGCTATAGTGAGCGATTGCTCAGCACTAAGTTTGTATACTGTTATATTGTCATTTGTTAGGAGTATTTTGATATATTACTTCGAGAAGTTTCTCGGGCAGTATTTTATGTATTCCATATTGTTTTCAGCCGTGTGTGACTATACTGTGTGCAGTGCTTGATTAAAAGGGAATTCCTGTAGAAAGTGTTATCTTCCTGTGTCAACCGTTTCATGTTGTGGTCGTATCGTTAGATAATGAGCCAAGTATTAAATTAGCGTCAATGTTAAATCCACAGCAGAAATAGAGGAGTTGACAACAATATTAATCCTTCTTCTTCTTCCTCGTTCGTCCTGAAAAGGACATTGGTTGCGTTGTGTCTGTTTGAAGCGGAGCTGCGATATCTGCGCCTTTCGGCCGACACATCCTACTTCAGCACGGCATTTTTTGGGACCGGGTTTGCCTTCCCTCTTTGATCCCTACTCTCTCAGCCAGACTGCAGTGATGCAGCCTGTTTCCAGGACCACCACGTGGAGGTGTAGTAGGATCTTGGTCAGCTCTGGTTCGCTGACCCTGACGCAAGCAGTCAAGCTATGCTTATCATGTGCGTAGAAATAAAATTGTATTCATTATAATATAATATATAGAGAAATAATAATTGTTTAAGGAATCAGAAAAAAAAATCAATCACAGTTTCGCAAAGTTTTGGGAACGTGGTTTGAGGTTGCGTGCATATTGTTAATGATATTGTGGTTAATTTTTTTAAATTTTATTTGATCCAGATACTTATTTGATTCAGTATGCCGAAGAGAAAATGCAAATTTACCGATCATAATGCCTGTGTTGAAAGACTCTTTTCACTCACACAAGCATAGTGGATCAAAAAGGCTTTTTTTCTTTAATGGAAAGTCAGTGAACAAAGGACACAAACCGATTCACTGTTGGGTGTATTAAAGGAATATTACAAGCTCAATACAATTATATGAATGTTTCACGTACACAGCCCTATAAGTATTTAGTTGGAAATTCGGACTTACCGGTACTGAAAAAAATATTGTCAAGTGATAAGTACAAGACTGAATTTTTAGTGATGTTGAAAAAAAATAATGCTTGATGGAAAAATTATTAAAATGTACATTTTATGAAGATTTAAAATTTTCATTTTTATTTTGTTGAAGTATTTCTATATAGTTTATCATAACTCTTAACATAAATGTATTAAATTAGTGAAATGAACGTATCCTCTTTTATGTCCTCCTTTTCTTAAAAAGTGTCTTCCCTCTGTCCTCATTTTAGTCACACACAAAAATCAGAAAATGTCCTCCTATGTAAAAAGAAAAATAATATGGTAACCCTAAGCATAATGGCTTTGAAAATGTCTGGTGTTTTTTTGTTTCGTATATATGTCCAGCATGCAGAGTTCTTCATAAAGGACAACTTACAGAACCATTTAGGATTAGAATGGGAATGAGACAAGGATGCCTCTTGTCTCCATTTATTTTCTTACTAGCAATATATTGGGTTATGAAAACATCGACATCACACAACAGAAATGGAATCCTGTGGAATTTGACTAAACAGCTTGATAAACTGGATTTAGCAGATGACTTGGCTCTTCTGTCCCATAACCATAATCAGATGCAAGAGAAAATGAAAATTCTCGATGAGAGGTCACAACAAGCGGGCCTGAAAATACACAGGGAAAAGACAAAGATTATGAGAATAAATGCAAGGAGTGATAACAGGGTTGAACTTGAAGACACACCACTAAAAGATGTAGAATCGTACACATATCTTGGAAGTAATTTAGACAAAGTTGGAGGGACAGATAGTGGTATCAAAATAAGAATTTTAAAAAAAGCAAGAGGAGCTTTTATTGCATTGGGAAACATATGGAGAACAAGAGAAATCAAGTCCAACACAAAAATAAGAATCTTCAAATCAAATGTGAAGTCAGTCCTATTGTATGGCTTTAATACATGGGGAACAACAAAAACGAACAACTAAAAAGCTACAGACTTTTATAAACGGGTGCTTGCGTAGAATAGAAGGACTGAAATGGTAGGACAAAGTCACTTCTTCTTCTTCTTCTTGCGATCGCATCTTTGATGATTACACCGTCAGACGAGTTCTCATGATGAATTCGACTGTTGTTTGAAGTTCCTCTTTAACTCCATATAGCTTTGAGTTTAGTGTTGGGTCATTGGGCCAGTATATCTTTCTTAACTGGTCATACAGAGGACAGTCCTGTAGAACATGCTCAGCAGTTTGTTCGTTTAATCCACATGTGCACAGTGGTGAAGCAGACAATCGTAGCTTGTGCATGTGTTTATTCAGTTTGTTATGCCCTGTCCTGAGTCGAAAAATAGTTATCTGTCCCTGCCGGTCGAGAGTGTGATAGTCGTCTTTGGGTTGGTTCTGTTCTCTTCTGATAGTCTGGATAGCTCTCTTTTTCTCAAAGTATGTGACTTCATTATCTTCTTGTTCACATTCTCCTCCCTTTTTTGCAAGTTTATCTGCCTTTTCATTTCCAGGTACACCACAATGAGATGGTACCCACTGAAGTATGGTTCTCTTTTTGGCAGCTACCTTGTTTAGTTCATTTCTCAGATGCGGGAGTTTACCACCCTTGAGAGCTTGCAGGACAGACAGTGCATCTGTGAGGATGACTACCTGGTGGCAGTCAGAGTTGGTGTTATAAATCATATTTGCAGCTTGCTCTAGAGCTTGAACCTCAGCTGTATAGTTGGAACAGAATTTACCAGTGGGAATGTGCCTAGTCTCATAGTGGTTGTCAGGATATGAGATAAAGATACCGGCACCTCCATTCCTAACAGCATTAGTTGCTGATCCATCTGTATAGGCATGTATCCATGATTGATCGGGATAGC
Source organism: Oreohelix idahoensis (assembly GCA_024509875.1). Classification (NCBI taxonomy): domain Eukaryota; kingdom Metazoa; phylum Mollusca; class Gastropoda; order Stylommatophora; family Oreohelicidae; genus Oreohelix; species Oreohelix idahoensis. The sequence continues at coordinate 10,461 of JAMPIV010008006.1, forward strand.
TTTCTTGGATCATACTCAATGTAGCAGTTCGTTTTTGCAGATCATTATACTCACATCCACTTGTGAGACCACTGACTGATGTATTAATTTGGAGGGCACTGCTGGCCTGCTCCCATGGTACAGGGTATAGGGTGGGCTTCAGTGGTGTTGTCTTCATGGATAGGTCTTCTTGATGCTGTCTTATAAGTCTTTTCCCCCGATGCACAAAGCTGCTACGCTTTAGACGTCCCAATGCCAGATCATCTAGTCTTGCCTTCATTGGGTGCATTGGCATACTGTTGTACTTTTCCATCTGGATCATGGTTTTTGTGTCTCTTCTATGGGACAATGTCTGTAATCCAGCAACCTTCTGCATCTCTGTTATTGGTGTAGTTTTCATGGCTCCTGTAATGAGCCTGAGAGCTTGATTTTGCACCTTGTCCAAAGACTGCAGATGTGAGTTAGCAGCTGATGACCATGCTGCTGAGCTAAACTCTAAGTGTGGTCTTATTACTCCATTATAAATCTTCTTTAGATTTCGTTCATTTGCTCCCCAGTTGGTACCTGCTAATTTTCTGAGTATGCCTAGTCGTCTTCGGGCCTTTCCTTCTGCGTTTTCAATATGCTTATTCCATGTAAACAAGGAAGAGTGTTGGGGAAATTACTCCTCCTTGAGGTAACCCCTGATGGAGCAACACTTTTCTGCTCTGCAGACCGTCAAGAGTGACTCTAGTTCTCCTGTTATGCAAGTATGACTGGATCCATTTCATCATGTTGCCTTGGATTCCACTTCTCCTAAGTTTTGCAATGAGGCCATCTTTCCACACCTTGTCAAAGGCCTGCTTGAAGTCGACCCAGATCGTTAGGACCTTTTTCTTCTCCTGGAAGGCATCTTCTATTGCTTGAGACAAGTAAGTAACTTGGTCTTCTTTACTGTAGCATTCTCTAAATCCAGCTTGTTCCGGCACCAGGATCTGCTCAGACTCTAAATACCATTTCAATCTGTGGTTGACTATTCGCTCCATAGTCTTCCCAACACAGCTTGTGAGACTGATTGGCCGCTAACTTGCAGCCTCGGTCTTACATTTCCCTTTCTTTAGTATGGGTATTGTGATGGCTTCTCTCCATACTTGGGGTACCGTTCCTTTCAACCAGCTGTGGTTGAATATCTCAAGCAGTTTTGTCTTTGCTGCTGAGCTCAGATTTACTAGCATTTTCGTTGCTGATTTTGTCTGGGCCGGGTGACTTTTGAAACTTAAGCTTGGAAATAGCCTTCTGTAGTTCTCCTAGTGTGATGGGTTCCCTCATTGGGGCAGGAGTATCTGTCTGTCCCATGGTTGCCAGTATTTCTTTTCTTATCTCTCTCTGATGATCTATGTTAATGGGTAAGTTGCTTTCTGAACTGTATCTTCTAGCAAACAAGTCTGCAGCTTGTTTTCCTCTGAAAAGTTTGCCACCTTCATCCAATGTGATAGTCTGCCTAGGTGAGGAACGCTCTTCATTTAGAGACTTGACTAATCTCCAAAGTTTCCTGCCGTCTTTCTCAAGGTTCAGCGATGCCGTTTTAGTTCTCCAGCTTTTCCGTTTTTCTTCTAGCTTTGTTCTCTGAAACTCTGCTACAGCCTTTTTCCATTTGTTGTGAGTTTCAAGTGAAGGCTGAGACTCTGCGTCCTTTCTAGCCCTGTCCATAGCTTCCTGACGTTCTTGGAGTGTGCTGGACCAGTATGGTATGTAGTTACGCCGGCATCCTTTGGGAATGGTTTCTTTTGCAGCTTGTAGTATGCATCTGTTGAAGTCTTTTACCACTTCATTAATGTCTCTGTTCTGTACCTTGAGGGTAGACAGCAGCGTGTTCACCTGATGCCTGAATAAACCCCAGTTGGCTTTTTTGTAGTTCCATCTTGTAATGGCTGGCCTGTACTGAGAGTTGCACTCTGGACAGTAAGAAAGATTGGGCGATGGTCGCTTCCCCCTAGTTGGTCTCCTACTTCTCTACTAATAGATCCAGCTATATCTGGTGTGGAGAAGGCAAGATCTGGTGTTGAAGTTGTGTGCCATCCTCTGGAGTAGAAGGTAGGAGTATCTGTGGCATTATTGACTAGGATTAGGGAGTGATCATCTTGCCAAGTTTCAACCTCTTCACCTCTGTGATCCAGATGGTTATAGCCCCAGCTCTGGGAGTGGCTATTAAAGTCTCCAACTGCTATAAAGTTGGTGGCTGGTACCTGTATAGAGCTGAGACTCAGGGGTTTGTTGTTCGGACAGTATAGTTCAGGAGTTCTATTTCCATCTTGTCTACCTTTATCTGCAACAGCTGATATTCTGCTCCATCCATGAAGGTTTTCCTTTCGTGTGCAGGAATGTTATTCCTTACAAGAGTAAGTACTCCTCCTTTTCGTCTATCTTTTCTGTCGGATCTGAAGCATTGATACCCCTTATTTTAAAGGTTTGATCTGCTTTCAAGTGAGTCTCTTGGATACAGCAAACACTGACTTGCTTCTCATACAAGATGTTTTCCAGCTCTGTCTTTTTGCTGTATCCAGCCTGCTTGCTGTTCACTCCCTCTGCATTCCAGTGCATCATGACAAGTGGCACTCTGGGTTTCTCTTTTTCTGTTTTGTTTTGGTCAGTAGTTCTCCTCCGCCGTCTGCTGACTCCACAAGACGGTCTAGAGGGTCCTCCAGTAGCTGAGGGTGGGCTCTGTCGAGGCTCAGAGCCCGGCACTGCACCTGCCTGGTGGAGCTCCACAGGGCGAGCACCAGTACGAGATTTATTTGACGGTGTACTCTCCATAGAAAAAAAAAAAAAGCGAGTTGCGTGATACTGTGGTTTCCGGTGCGCCTTCTGGCCCAGTATCTATGACTTTAGCACCTGTTCAACGGGAGAGTGGGCTCATCCCTAATCTGTTTATGTTCCCAGTAGTAGACTATTCGCAAGCAGCCTGGGGTGTCACTGCTCTGCGCGGACCTTGTTTACCGAGGCGGCGTCCGAGCTCGTATGGTGAAAATATGGTTGCATTATCTTCAAAATAGCCCTGTCTTTCCTGCCATCCTGCAACTTTGAGTTAGGGAGTTCTGAGCTCCAGTCTCTTTCCCAGGCATTTTATCCTGGCCTGGCACGCATACAGAGGACCCCACTTCTGGTTCTAAGTTAGCAGTTGGGGATAGGTGGGGTAGCACACTGTGCATTCCCCGTCATCCAGGGGGCTCTCCAACTATGCAGAGCTTGCACAATGCTGTGCTCTGGTTCTGGGCTCACCCAAGGAATCCTCACGTCCTGCACAGAGCCACTTCCAGATACCCACCACCTGCCAACCCCCCATTGTAGAAATCTCCTGCATGCGGCCATCCAGTCAAGAGCCAGTATTAAGTCTGGTGCCCAAGTGATCCCCCCAAGCTCAGTGTGCAATTCTGGGTTCTCATCATGCTGCAACACAGGGGGGATTGTGATGCTCAGCCATCTCTCTCAACTCTGCACCGATAAGTGACATCGGGGACTTAACTGTGTCTCAGTACTGGGAGGCCCCGTTTCCGGGTACACCACACACAGCCAATTGAGGCAACGGTCGCCGTGGGCGTGTCTTCAGTGGGGAAGTTGTGGAGTCTTCCTGTCCATGTTCTTGCACATCCTAACACTGCCCGCAAGACATCGGAGGTTTGGAGAGTGGCCTTCTCTGCTTTTTTGAGCCGGGGTGGGCTCCCCGGGCAAGTCTCGATGGGGATCGGGACGTGTCCACGCGCCAGTGGGCCCAGCATCGGCCGCATCTGTTGGAGGACTTGCTCTGCCAGGTTTGAGTTAGTAAATTCCAACTTTGTCATCTTCTTGGCATTGTGATGCTGGGTGCCTGTGGATTTCCTAACGCCCCGGGTAGAAGCCAGAAGTGTACTGTGCCAGCTCTGGGGGAGATAAAGGGGGTGTTTCTGCGTCTCCTTGTGATACGTAGCCAAGGTAGGGCTCACAGTGCTCTTTCCCCGCCACCAAATTGCCTGCTGGTTACGCCGAGTTCTCTGAGGCTCTAGGCATGTGACCAAGAGTTGAAGGCAATAGGATCGTCACGTCCTGAGTCTCTGTGCCTGTACGATGGGTTCCGATCTTCAGGGAGCAGTCCACACTCGTTCCCACTCCCAGGACTTGTTCAGTATCCATCTGGCTCCTTCCCACCCACAGAGGGCGTGTACGGTGTAGTGCACCGGTTTTATTATCGAGGTTTGCTCCTCTAGATCCGTTGTGTTTAGCCTGAGGATTCGCACCCTCAGTTACCAGGACTACCTCGAGGAGGGTGTGGCTCTTCACCACGCACAACGATCTTGGGGTATGAGAGGTTTTGCTAGGCCAAGAGACTAACACCGCAATGGTCGCTCCTTTCATGAACAGAATTCACTAGGCCTAGGGTGAAGCAAGGGGAGAAACCCACTACCCACAACACCAGCACATCATACCCCCTGTCTGTAGACTTTGCCCCGGACAAAGTCACAAATGTGGAATTGATGTCAAGAACCAGACAAATGCCAGTGGAACAAGAGATGAGAAGAAGACGCTGGCGATGGATAGGACACACATTGAGGAAATTTGTTGATAGCATTACAAGGCAGTCCTTGTTCTGGAATCCACAGGGAAAGAGAGGCAGAGGGAGACCAAAAAACACATGGAGAAGAGAACTGGAAACAGAGGTGAAAATGATGAGGAAAACATGGAAAAAACTTGAGCGGATGGCACAGGACAGGAAGACTTGTCATGTGTTTGTTGAAGGCCTATGCTCCTTGGGGAGCTAAAAGGTATTGATTGATTGATTGATTTTATATAGATAACTATTGTCCTTTGCACTTCGTTTTAATTTGTGTTTTTATTTTTTTATTTTTATATCTCATTGCCTTTCGTTGTCTGTTAATGGGTTTGCTAATGTGACTGGTTTTTTTTTTTTAATGATGTGTTATTCTTTGAAGCTTAATTTCTATTTGGCTGAATGTCTTTTCTAAAGTATCATTTTTATTATTGTTGCTCGATATTGCCATTGTTGCTAACCTTATATGTTTTCCTTTGTTTTATGTATATATCGTTAAAGTATTGATTGGGCTTCCACTGGGGCATTTATACGTAACACCTTATCCCCTGTCATGTCTATATTGTTATTTCTAAAGTATGTTTTTAATTCTAGCCTCTGTTGATCATGTTTTATACAGTGGATCAGGTAGTGGTCTATGTCATTATCTACCTGACATTCTTGGCAGTGTGGTTCCTCTATCATGAAGTATGCTGCACCGAGATGTGGACGCCACAGCTTTTTGTTCAGGGTACCTTTAATTCTTCTTCTACCTGGCACGTCCTTGTTGGTTCTTTCAGCAGTTTGAACTCATGTCTGCCTTTTCTATTGTTCTTCCATGTTGCCTTCCATTCCTCGTTTATAATTAGCTTCACCTGGCTCTTGATCTCCGACCTTCCCAGTCCTGCTCTTATATTGTTTTTACTTATCCTTCCATACTTGGCGTTCTGGTCTGCCAACTCGTTACCAGCTATACCTATGGTGCTGGAACCCACACTAGCCTCACATCCTCTAATCCCTAGTGATGTATTAATTGCTATAATTTTGTCCTTTATGTCTGATCGGCTACATTTACCTGGGTGTTCTAGTGCTTGTATTGATGATAGTGAGTCTGTAAATATCATAACAGCTTCTGGTGGGTTATCTTAAATTATTTCTAAACGTTTTTAGAATTGCTACCATCTCTGCGGTAAAAATCGAAGCCCCTCCAGTTACACCGTAGCTCTTTTTAATTCTCCACTGTGGTATTACTACTTCTGCACCTAGTTGCCTACTATCACTCTTGGATCCATCAGTGTAGACGGCCAGACTTTGTTTTGTTAGTTGATCTTTAAACTTTCTACTTATCATTTTTGCTTCCTTATCTTCTATGTTTTGTTTGATGTTTTCAGTAAGTGAGTAATCTATGATTGGTGTTTTTAGTTCCCAGGGTGGTATTTTGCTTCTATATTTATTAATATTTTCAATTGTGTTTGACAGTTTTTTGAACTGCATTAGATCTTCTATGGCTTTCCACCCTGTTGGATATCTATCTTTATTTAAGGGGACGTCCAATTGTTAAGGTATTTTATTGGCATGGTCTGCTAGAGGTTAACAGCATAAGATTAATAGGTGACTACGTTTAATATAATGTAAATAATTGTTAGTTAGTGTACGCGATACACACGATTGATTATGACGTGTATGCGTTGGTATGTCACGCACCGTGACTAGGTTACCACACCCTTTTCTTAGATGACCGTCAAACGGATAAGACGTGTCCTATAATCCTTCCAGTGGTAGGCATGATATTGCCGCACATATGTTATTGCAGTACGGACATGGGTCAGTCCGATATTCTTATGAAGAGAGGAATGTATCGAGGTTAGTAATTTTAACTAAAGTCAAGGAAGGATGAAATTATGGTCCACATTCGTTTTATATCGCCAGACGTCTAATCTCATTGTCGGCCGTTGGATGTCCCAACCGCGCGTACATATAGTTACGACGTTCTGACTATAGTGTTGCATATTATTGGACCAGGACTATAATGCATGGATAGCATTTATGATGTATGATTCAATTCTAATATATAATGTTTTCATAATCAACCTCCATGGACTGTCTACTGTTTGAAATGTATATTAAAAATTGTGTGGACTCGAGAAGAGACTTATCACGTTCATTGAAGTTACAAATTCAACAATTATGATACTGAGTTCAAACCTTGTGACAGACAGAAAGTATTAACTCACATTCGCGTAACTATTCCAACAATAGCACGATCAAGAATTAATGAATCAAATGACCAGAACTAAGAAGCTTATTGAATCAATGAGAACGGTGGCTTTCCACAACGACCACTGAAATAGAAGACGGGGCCGCAACAACAATAAAAGAAGTGAATCGTATAAAGCCCCGCAACAAAGTGGTTGCCATTGCTGGGGAACGAAGGAAGAAAGAAATTTTTCTTGTTTACATACTTTCACGGACTGTTTACGATTACAAGAAAACGTTCAAGTCACATGATTCCGAACATGACGTGGCTTGTGTAACTATGCAAAAATCAGTGACGTCACAATATTCCGGGTACAAGCCAACGATCGAAGGACGATGCCAGCTCACCTAATGTTTCATTCAAGAATACAACTTCTCAGTAGATCATAGGATTGAAAAGACATTATTTACCAACAAGGAGCAAACAGTCCTATCCTCTAGTCTAGGCCGTTGGTGAAGATCGCATCGGACGACGGGTTAAAAGATAAGTCTCAGTTCGTGACTGTTGTCATTCATAAGAAACATCACTGAGTCTAATTCACATTTTGCAGGCATGTCCGTTCTATATATTTTATATGCACGTTATATTTGTTTTCATTGTTTGTGCTGTGCCTAATTTGTGGGAGGTTGGAGTGGAGATTCAGAATGAATAAATTATGGCTCTACGGATTGCCGATATTCATTCTGAACGGTCTTTAGGGTAGTGAATTAAATCGCATTTCGCGGAGAACGCGTCGATGACATTTCCGGGGCTTGTTTCGTTCGGGACTGCATTTAATTCACAGTATATGTTAGATGTCTAGTTTGGTGAAATAATCGGTGTATTTTATCGTATTCAGTTTAAATTCTATTTAGTTTGGTAACAATGTTAGTAATCTATCTTGTTCTTTCTGATCTTGCTATTATTCAGTTCATTTTTTTTTTGTATAACCGTCAATGAGTCCATGTTTGCATCATTAATTTTTGTGTACGCAGATTTAACTCTATATTCAGTTAACCTTCACCCTACTCTATATTTCCGGTTTGCAGATTTGGTTTCATAATATCAATTTTTATTGTAGAAACGTCTTGTTTCGTGATAATATGGTTTGTTTATCCTTGGTTTACCCATCGTATCGTATGTCCTCATTTCATCTGTTCATGATTTAACACTAATAATATAATTTCTTGCTTAATAAGAGTGTATATGAATATAATTAAAATTTAATGACTTTTAAGGAGAATTAGGGACTTTGCACCAATTTGCAGTGGTAGTCCAAGAAATGGGCGATGCACTTTATAGCTCATGATTAAGGCATAATATAATAATAATATATATTTATAAAATAATTTGACTTTTTAGTCTGTCCTGCATATAAAGGACATAGTGTATATTATTTGGCACATTTTTTCCATTACTAAATGATTTACTTAGCACATATCACTGACTGAATGATATAATACTTGAGGAATAATACTATTTATTATTAGGTGCATGATAGTAATTCAGCACCCGAAATAGATAAATATCATAACTATTTATGATATATTAACGAGTATATATGTAATATTTTCCCAACATAGTATGTCTATGTATGGAATCTACAAATAATAGTTAGATAATATTACAATTAATTAAATTGAACATTCCCAGATTAAGTTCAATAATATTATGATTGTTTATATCGACTATTCATAAATTGAATAAGTATAATAATTACTTAAAATTTATTGGTGATTATTACATAACCATTACGTACAATATTAACGTCAAGATGCTTAACTTAGACTATTTTATTAAAAATGGTAAAGATTTTGGGAAAAAAAGGAGAACTTCTCGAGGCTTATGCATTGGCTGAATTTGCAAAATATAAGGCAGAAGAGGAGGAAAAGAAAGCCATTGCTAAAGCAGAGATGGAAGAACTTGAAAGAAAACAGGCGGAAAAGAAGGCAGAATTAAGACAAGAAGAAGAAAGAAAGATAGCAAGAGATGAAATCCTACGGATTGAAGAAGAGAATAAATTGAAACGACAAGAAATCATACTGCAGCAAGAAATGGAATTGCAACGACTTAAATTAGAAACAGCAAAACTTAATTCACAGGGCGCTGCAGCAACCCAAAATGATACTGCTCAATCTGGATCTTCATCCACACGACTTAAAGGTAATTATTACTTTAAGCTGCCTCCATTCAAGTTACACGTAGATGACCTTTCATCGTGGCTCGCGCGCTTTGAGGACATATGTAAGGTGAATAACCTTGACAAAGCGGCATGGGCACTGAAACTTAAGGAATTTCTAGATGGCGAACCTGCAAGTGCAGCACAAAATATAGATCCAACACTATCAACAGACTATGAGGCCATTAAGACGTTGTTACTACGTCGTTTCCACTTGAACGAAGAGGCATGTAGATTGCGTTTTAAAAGTTTGTTGCCAGATAACAATAGAGATTTCACAGGTTTTATTGCTAACATACGCAATACTTTTAACAGATGGGTTGAACTGGCAGGTGTCAACAAATCCTACGACAAGTTAGTCGATTTGTTATTGAGGGATAAAGTATTATCGTCTGTCAGCCCACCATTCTTTGCTTATCTGCAAGAAAGAAAACCAGAATCTATTGATGAGTTAGAAAAAATTTCTTTAAATTACTGCACAGCTCATCCGAATGCTAATATTTCTGGCACATTGATAAGAGAACCACTTCCTGTAGCCTCCAATATGGCATATCATAATCATAACAAACCTAGAACACACAGTGTAGACAGGGGTAGGTTCAAAGGAAACTATGACATTAATTTTCATAAGGGACAGAATAACTTTAACAATAACTTTAATAGAGGTCGACAACAAACCAGAAACTATTCACCTCAGTCAAGAAATAACAGTAATCCACGTAACTCAAGTTATAATCGATCATATAACTATAATAATGATTACAAGTGGAACAATAGCGATAATTATAACTCAAGACATCGAGATAACGGTTACAATAGAGGACAACGGGATAATTCATCTAATTATTCTCGTCATCGTTCTCATTCTCGTAGATCGACAACTTATAACCATAATACAGGGGCAGCTGTTACTACTGCTACAACCCCTAGGGTTCAGAGTTCAACTACTGATAACAAAATACAGTCATCGTCTACTTGTTTTGCAATGAATTATAACGTGGCAAATAGTTGCCCAACATGTAATCTTATATTTCAGAAAGCAAAAGAGACAGTTCTGAACTGCGGTCATATTCTACCAGAAGTCAGTTTAGCAGTCAATGACGGAACAGGATCACTGATCTTCAACAGAGGAAAAGTTAATGGATCCATCGTCTCAGTCTTAAGAGATTCGGGATCGACCACGATCGGAATCCGTCAGACACTTGTTCATCCAAATTGTGCAACTGGAGAACATGTCAGGTGCATGACTTTTGGGGGAACCATAGAATATTATCCAACAGCTATTATTTACATTGACACACCTTTCTTCACAGGCAATGTTAAAGCATGCATGTTAAGAAACCCAATTGCCGACCTTATGGTGGGATGCATACACGGGAGTAAAGATTGCACACCAGATGAGATTATTCAATGGGAAAAAAATAATCTATACATCGGAAATGCAGCAATAACCAGAGCACATACAAAACAATTAGAGACTATAGACACGGAAAACAAGGAAACAAATGATCATGAAAATATCGAGATTCATTCTGCTATTGACCGAGTATCATTTGCTGCAAAACAGAGGGAAGACAGGTCACTAACAAAATTTTTTACGCTGGTCAACAAAGATGACAATCTTTCTAGGAACATAAATTATAGTCAGTGGTTTAGTATTAAAAATGACATTTTATTAAGATGTTTTATGGATAAAACTCAGATAAGACAACAAGTCATGGTACCTTTTGCTTTTAGGCGGTACATACTTCAACATGCACATGATTCTAAGTGTGCAGGTCACATGGGTTATACTCGTACACGTTCACGAGTATTATCTTCTTTTTTTTGGCCGGGAGTATCACGAGATATTTCACAGTACGTACGCTCCTGTACGATATGCCAAGAAGTGAAAGCACGGGGAGCCTTTCACACGGCGCCTATTCAGGCTTGTGATATATCGGTGAGACCTTTCGACAAAATGGCCATTGATATCATTGGCCCACTTTTACCATCAGCCAGAGGACATAGGTTTATTCTCACTTGCATCGATTTATGCACACGATGGCCAGAAGCCATCCCATTAAAAACAACCACCACCACAGATGTAGCTGATGCACTACACTTGATCTTTTCTAGAGTAGGTTTTCCTAGAAAAGTCATCATGGTTCCATTAGACAAACACCAGCAGCATTTAATCACCCAACTGTAGAAAGACTTAACCGTACACTCAAACAAATGCTACATAAAGTTACAGTTAACCATCCACAGGACTGGGACAGAGTGCTACCAGCGGTGTTATTCGCTTATCGAGAGGTGCCAAATGAACAAACTGGCTTCTCTCCGTTTCATTTAGTCTTTGGCGCTCCTCCAAGAGGTCCTATGGGACTGATAAAAGATTTATTAATCGATTCTGAGATGACTCAGGACACTCAGTCATCCTATGAATATGTAATTAATCTCCGGAATAACATTATTGATGCCTGTCAAATGGCAACAGCTTCATCTGAGGCTGCGAAAGAGAAAGCTAGAACTTTCCAAAACAGTAATAGACGATTACGTCAATTATTTCCAGGAGATCAAGCTTATGTGTTATTGCCACATAACAATAATAGACTACTAATCTCGTGGAATGGTCCTTACCAGGTTATCAATAAGATTTCTGATGTTGATTATGTCCTGGACATTAAGGGACATCACAAAATATTTCACATAAATATGCTCAAGCAATTTCATACTCGACCTGAACATCTACAAGCTATTTTTCATGAATTAGATGACACTTTCAGACCTACATGTCACTATTCTAATTTATCCGTTATCCAGGAAGAAGAATCTTCTTTTCCTGAGGTACAGTTAGCTTTACCTGTACCTGTAGTACAATCTAGCGAATCTTGGCGGGACGTAACCATCTCTTCGTCGGTTACACCGCAACAGCATCAAAAGATTGCTGATCTGCTACAATCTTATCCAGATGTGTTGACCGATGTTCCAGGTCGCACATCAGTCATTAATCATGACATCACTCTTAACGAGGATACTCCAATTCGGGTACACCCTTATTCTGTTCCTATACACTTTCTTACTAAAACTACTAAGGAACTTGAACAGATGTTATCTTTAGGAATTATCGAAACTAGTAATTCCCCATTTTCTTCTCCATTAGTTATTGTCCGAAAGAAGGACAATAACATTAGACTATGCGTCGACTATAGAAAATTAAATGCACAAACGATAGTTGATAGCGAACCACATCCACTTCTCGATGACTTACTGCCACGTCTATCGACAGCAACTATATTTACTAAGATAGACTTAACTAAAGGTTATTGGCAGATACCACTAACCGAAAAAGCAAAATACTACACAGCGTTTTCAACTCCGCTAGGTCTATACCAGTGGAACGTGATGCCTTTTGGGCTGGTTAACGCTCCAGCTACCTTTGTTCGCATGATGCGACACATTTTTTCAGGTAGACCAGACATTATTACATATATAGATGACATATGCTTGTTTAGTTCATCTTTTGAGGAACATTTTTTTGGGTCTTGGATACGTTTTTGATACCTTGAGAAGGTACAAGCTAACTGCTAAACCTACAAAATTACAGGTAGCATTTCATGAGATCACTTTTTTGGGTCACATTATTGGAGCTGGATATATCCGAACATTACCCAGTACAGTTTCAAAAATTTTAAACATTTCCGTTCCTCAAACGAAGAAACAAGTGAGAAGCTTGTTAGGTCTAGTCCAATATTACAGTAGATTCGTACCTAACTTGTCATCCATCACTGCTGTATTGTCCTCATTACTAAAGAAGAACATGCCAGTGAAAGTGACATGGACTGACGAATGTGACAGAATTTTTCGGCAAATAATTTCTATATTTTCAAATCCACCTATTTTGAGATTAATTGATGCTTCTAAAAAGTTCATTCTTCGTACAGATGCGAGTAACTACGGAATTGGCGCATGTTTGCTCCAATACCATGACGACATCCTCCATCCAAACTTGTACGTGTCACGAAAACTGAAACCACCAGAAGTGAAGTACTCTACGGTTGATCGCGAACTCTTAGCCGTCGTGTGGGCGATAACCAAACTAGAAAAATTCCTACTGGGAGCCCCTTTTGTAGTACAAACCGATCAAAGGGCCGTAGCATCACTACAACGAGCAAATCACAAGAGTCCAAAATTGACCAGATTTGCTATACTCCTCCAACCCTTCGAGTTTTCAATCGAGTACATCACAGGATCCGACAACATCTTGGCAGATACATTATCTCGAAATCCTAATGATGTCGATTCCTAATTTACGTTGTTTGTCGCAAAGACAATACTATGTACAGAGAAACTTAATCAAAGAACATAGCACCATCGTTGCTTTTTGACACATGAATGAACCATTTACTCAGCTGCTTTCTATAGGCAAATTATACGCAAAGTGACTGCAATCAATTGACACTATATTCGTCTTTACACCGGGACTTTCCTGGTTTACATTTGTCACAACATTGTTTCAAAACACTTCGGAGAAAATAAATGACATTCCAGTCGAACTAATTCGTTATATAACGTGATTCAGAATACTTGAACATTTTGTCTAATGGAAATTCAAGGATCAAGACTACGAATGGATCTTCATATCCAATGTTAATTACTTTAATTTATTCTTTAAAACTAATCCACATTAAAATGACAAGTGAGTTGAATTTTAAAAAAATGAATGAAACTTAAAAAAATGAAAGAAAGAAAAGAAAACTCACATAATTCTTTGATTATATTCTTAGAATTACATGATTATATTGCATACTATTGTTTAAATTAGTTAGAAAGGTATTAATAACTTAATACTACACTTACTTGATGTTCAACACACATAACTTAGTTAAATTTATACATCATTTTTTTTTTCTTTCTCTAATTTATTCTTTATTCGTTATTATGTCTTTCTTTAACAGATCCTCTCATTTTTCTTACATTAGATTTTCAACAACTTATTCTTATTCCATACCTAGTATAGTTATTTAGTTTAATTTTAACACTTTAAATTAGTCTGACATGACATTTTATCACGACATATTTTAAGTTAATTAATTATTTAATTAGAGATCGACATTACCATTCTCTTTTAGTTCTTATTACCATTTATATTTATTTATGATATAAATAATGAATATATTACATGACTATTGGTTAGTCGACATGACCACGACATTGGTTCTAGACAGAACGTCGTAGGCCATATGCCGCAATCTCGTTAATTTTTTTTTTTTTGATATTGTTAACATATTGGTATTTTTTCAGATGGGTTTTTGTTAAAAAAAATCTATCTAATAGATTTTTTTTCCCCCCAGTGGACAGGGAATTGTTAAGGTATTTTATTGGCATGGTCTGCTAGAGGTTAACAGCATAAGATTAATAGGTGACTACGTTTAATATAATGTAAATAATTGTTAGTTAGTGTACGCGATACACACGATTGATTATGACGTGTATGCGTTGGTATGTCACGCACCGTGACTAGGTTACCACACCCTTTTCTTAGATGACCGTCAAACGGATAAGACGTGTCCTATAATCCTTCCAGTGGTAGGCATGATATTGCCGCACATATGTTATTGCAGTACGGACATGGGTCAGTCCGATATTCTTATGAAGAGAGGAATGTATCGAGGTTAGTAATTTTAACTAAAGTCAAGGAAGGATGAAATTATGGTCCACATTCGTTTTATATCGCCAGACGTCTAATCTCATTGTCGGCCGTTGGATGTCCCAACCGCGCGTACATATAGTTACGACGTTCTGACTATAGTGTTGCATATTATTGGACCAGGACTATAATGCATGGATAGCATTTATGATGTATGATTCAATTCTAATATATAATGTTTTCATAATCAACCTCCATGGACTGTCTACTGTTTGAAATGTATATTAAAAATTGTGTGGACTCGAGAAGAGACTTATCACGTTCATTGAAGTTACAAATTCAACAATTATGATACTGAGTTCAAACCTTGTGACAGACAGAAAGTATTAACTCACATTCGCGTAACTATTCCAACAATAGCACGATCAAGAATTAATGAATCAAATGACCAGAACTAAGAAGCTTATTGAATCAATGAGAACGGTGGCTTTCCACAACGACCACTGAAATAGAAGACGGGGCCGCAACAACAATAAAAGAAGTGAATCGTATAAAGCCCCGCAACACCCGTACACTTGGTTGTTTTTGACAAATGCGTTATGTGCTGGGTGAGTCACTTCTTGTGCTACTCTACTCCAATAATTTAATCTTAGTTCGTTCCGTCTTAGACCAAGGGGCGGTATGCCAAGAGCTACTTCCAGTGTTCTACTGGTGTCGATATAAATGCACATGTAATGGTTCTCATGGCTGCATTTTGAATTCTGTCTAGTTTTGCTTTGTTAGAAGCTTCAGCTGAGTCATAGACTATGCTGCCATAATCCAGTTTCCCCTGATAAAAGACTTGTAGAATATAAGCATTATTTTATTGCTGGCCCCCCCATCCATTACCTTTTACTATCCTAAGTTTATTTAGGGTCTCCTACAGCTTTCTTCTAAATTGTCTATATGTTTATTCCAGTTTAGTTGTTCATCTAAAGTTATGCCCAGAAATCTTGTTGTTGAGGAGGTACATATTTTCTGTCCTTTAATGGTTATATTGATTTTTTTTTTTTAAATTTCCTTTGCTGGATATCATACCTACTGTTTTGTTTACATTAATTTGGAAGCCCCAACTTTTCATCCACTCTGAAACTTTGTCTAATTGTTTTACAAGTTTTTGGTAAACATGGTCCACGTTTAAAAAAAAAAAATCGCCAAATGGCACAGTCATCTGCAAATTGTGATACTGCATTCTTAATGTCGATTCCAAAGACCTACGAACAATAGAAGCCTTGAACAAAAAAAACAAAAAACTAAGATCTAATACCAATCCAGAAAAACAAATTACCACAATACCATGTGACTTTTGGCGTTACATTTCCGTTGCGCTGGAACTGCGAAATAACCCACACGTAAGTAACGAAACACGGCCATTATTTATAATCGTATTTAAGAACATACAAGTCTTTATCTTCATATACCATGCTCGCTGGTGTAAGTGATCTTGTCTCTTTACAAGTTCCTATCTCCAGCGTTATTTATCAGTTATATTGTTCACATCACCAAGAAGACCAAAGTATTGACAACAGACAAAGTAAAGACCAAACCAGAAATTGAAATTGATAACGAAGAACTGGAAAGTGTCAATGAATTTGAATACTTAGGATCAATCATTAACAGCCCTGGCGACTGTGCAGTAGAAATTAAAAGAAGACTTGCAATTGCTTCACATAAACTAATACAGATGAAAAACCTATGGCAAGGCACAAGCAAAGAAACAAAGTTACAACTGATCAGAGCATGTATATTCCCAGTAGCAACATATGGCTGCGAGACTTGGACACTCAATAAAACAGTTGCAAAAAAGATTACATCATTCGAAATGAAATGCTACAGAAGGATGTTGAGAATACCCTGGACAGAAAAAAAGACCAACAGAGAAGTACTGCACTCACTAAACGTACAGGAACATTGGCTCCTAAATACCATCGCAATAAGGAAGCTGAAATTTTTCGGTCATATAAAAAGACATAATAATCTGGAAAAAACAGTGATGGAAGGCATGGTCCCTGGAAAAAGGGGAAGGGGTCGACCTAGACGACGGTGGACCCAGGACATCACAGAGAGTCTGAACTTGTCTTTGGCTGATGCAGGTCGACTTGCCCAGAATCGTGATGTGTTCAGAGCAGCTGTAATGGAGACAACGTTCTGGAAAGAATACGTCACATGATGATGATTGTTCACATCTTTCCATGTCGCCATGTTAGTGTCCATTAACTTTAGCCTACTTGGTGATGTTTGGCTTCTTTTTTTCCCCCTAGTCTTTTATACTGTCAGCATATTTTCCTGCTTTCTACTTTCATTTGAAATGAAGAACACTGGGTCGTGTGTCCGATTTAGCTCAAATTTCTATCGACTTGGTGAACATTCAAGTAGGCCTAGCTCACATTGATAAAGCTGTTAACTCTTAGAATACATGTACTATAGTCCGTTCGGAAATTTGTGCCCACAGAAAGCGTCAATTTTCTCCAAAACTGTTTGTTGTATGGACATGAATTTTTGCATGCAGTCTTAAATTTTCCATGCAGTTATTAATATATTTTTTGCCCTTACAAAACTCATGTCATGTTCGAATTTTCTTCTTTACGTTATATAAAAAACTCATACTGTTGTCTGGGTTAATTTTTAGTAGTTTTACAGGAAAGTTATAAGATCCGTTCAAAAATTTTTTTTGTGGTTTGAATTAGTTACTCGTGACTGTGTACAATAGGTGCGCACTCGTGCGGGCATGTAGTCACTACACTAATTCAAACCAAAAAAAATATTTTTGAACGGATCTTGTAACTGTCCTGTAAAACTAAGAAAAATTAACCCAGACAACGGTATGAGTTTTTTATATAACATAAAGAAGAAAATTCGAACATGACATGAGTTTTGTAAGGGCAAAAAATATATTAATAACTGCATGGAAAATCTAAGACTGCATGCAAAAATTCATGTCCATACAACAAACAGTTTTGGAGAAAATTGACACTTTCTGTGGGCACGAATTTCCGAACGGACTATAAAACCACGTTTTTACTCGCTAGTTTCCAGGTTTATATTTTGAGTTTGGGGTGTCCTAAAAAATTGTATCATATTTTTCTTATTTTATATGCTATAGCAATGTGTTTGTTATACATCAAACGTTGCAATATTGAAAGAGCTATTGTAAACAATTTTCTTTTTTTTTTTTTAATTTGAAAAAAAAAGACAGTTTAATCTTATCTTCATATATAAAACTTTGCACTGGTCTGGAACTCCTACAATTATTTTTGTGTGTGTTGTATCCAATTATACAGAACACAGACAAGTTTAATTTGTTTTTTGATAATAAATAAATTTTGTGTCCTTTTGAAATGTTCATGCCAAGTATTGAAAAATTATGACGAAAATACATTATTTACACAACTTTATACACAACTGATATTTACATGTACCAAAAACTATTTTGTTTCATGATACAAAGCAAAACAGTTATTTGGATGTAGGTAGGGATTATTTGTGCATTCTTCACAATAAAAGGTTGTCCTTATCTTTACTTGAGGGGTGATGCAAACGATGCAGTTGCAATGAAATTGTGATATTTTTACAATATGTTTGTTCCTCCTATTAACTGGACTGGTCACTTGATTGCCATGTCCAATCTTGGGAGCAATTTGCTGGAAATCCACAGCAGCAACAAGAGAGCTAATTGATAAGTTACCATTTAAATTGAAGAAGGCTCTGTTTTTTGGCATTTGGTCTTTACAGTACGGATAATTTATATGCATTGAGCTAAGCTATTTCAAAAATCCAGAAGGCAATTTTTTTCCACCATTTTCTTTTTCTTCTGTTGAATGTGCCATATGTTACAATGTCACTTTGTCACATCCATTCATGCATTAATTGTAATCATCAATCATCAGTGGTTTATGTTTTGTTTTGCCAGAGCGATTGGTGATGTCTTTGCTTTCCACCGTAGCGCAGCTTGACACAAGAATGTATTGTTTTTTGCCCCTAAACATTACATATAAAAATCTTTTTTTTCTTGCTCCATATACCATTTCATTTCCATATGCATTTGTTGTGTGGTTTTCAACTCTTTTGGGAAGTTCTTTCGATTAATGTTGACAGTCCCAGTGAAATAATTATTTCTGTTATTCATATATTGAATCTTTTAATTAAAGTTGACAGTCTTAGTGAAATAATGATTTGTTATTCAGATATTGAAGCAATGTCACACTCGTGTAATATCAATCAGCATAGTTGTGATGACCTTGTCTACATGATTGTAGCAAAGACGTCAAGGACTGTAAGAAGTATTGGCCCCAAAGTATATGAACAAATTTACTACATACCCAGTGCTTCTGTCACAAAGACTGGATGTCTTCACATGGTACATAGTAGAAAGAATTTTGTGTTGAGCCAGCATCAGCTTCATTTCAGCTAATCTCCCCATTAAATGCATTTGTATTATCATCAGTACTTGTGGGTTCTGCTTCTTCATGTGGTGATCTAGATGTATCTTTTCTTCTTCATAGGAGCTTTGCCTTTTACTTTTGGTCTTTTCATTGACTTGGCATGTCTAGTACAAGTACTAATGCTAGAACCAGTTAGGGGAAACACCCCCCCTCCTCATCAGATTCTGGAATTTGATTATAGATAGATATCTTCAATGGACAGATGTGATCTGAATCTGAACTGTCATCATCACTCGCTAACTGATCATACTCATCTTCATTTTCAATCAAGGGATTAATGGTGTTCTTCTTTTAAACCTGACACAAGATTGTCTTACACTTTAGACATTCATAGCAATTCTTAATCCAGCCCTCGGCCAAACAAAAATCACATAGGCCTACGTACTTGTGTACATTGTTTCAGCCTCAGAAAAATGTGGAAACTTGAAACAATCACTTTGCAAAGGAGGGGGTGGGGTGGGGGGGGGGGGGTGGCGGGGGGGTGGGTGGGGGTGGGGGGGGGGGGGGAGGGGGGGGGGGGGGGGGGCCGGGGGATGGGGGGGGGGGGGGGGGGGGGGGGGGGGGGGCGGGGGTTATTAAAAAATGAGTATATTTAGTACAACACATGAATTCTTGTGTGAGATCATGTGATAAAACCATGATCTCTGACCAACGGAATTCATGTGTTGTGCTTAATGGAATTACTTCCTCATATTTCTCACTTCCGTTCCTTTCCCAGACTTGGGCTTGGGGTGACAATGTAGGGAATTTTCTTTTGTCTTATAAACTAGTAAGATACATTACCTTTTTTCCCATTTGTGTAACAACCTACCCTCATGACATCTTAAGGCAGTCTGCTTAATTTTCTTAAAGAAAAAAGGATGTTTATATTCTTGTAACATTTTCATGCAATAACTAAATCAACCTTTATTTACTTCACCCATATGTGTCTGTATTTAAAAATTGTTTATGCAGAACATTATCAAATATTCAATTTTCATACACAGCATATACGTCTCAGCTGTCATTTAAACACTTCTTCTTCAAGTGCCATGCCTGGTGACATAGGCAGTCATTCTCCCCACAACTTCTTGTCTCCAGTTCTATTTATCAGTTCAGCTGTTGACCTCTTTCCATGCAGTTATGTCAGACTGTCCTGTATCTTCTCCCTTTGTCCTCCTCTTTCAATTTTTTCCTTCAGTCTTTCCTGTTGTCACGAAATATTCAAGCTTTGTTCTTCGTATAACATGCCCAAAGAAAGTAGATTACTTCCCTCTAGCCTAAGGACTGATCTTCTTTTAGATATTACCTCCATCAGAACATCTTTGTTACTCTTCTTAGTTGTCTAAGTTATTTTTAACATAGCAGAAGGATCTCACTATGGTCCCAGTGATAGGCAGAGGGAGCTGAGAAGTTGCTCTGTGCAGGATGTGACAATTTCTTTGGAGAGCTTAGAAACGGAGCACAGTATTTTAGCTCTGTATAGTTGAATAGCCCCTTTGGATGATGGGTGATGCACAGTATGCCACGCTCTTCTTCCTCCCAGCTTGGAACCAGATGTGACGATCCATTAAATGCAAGCCAAGTTGGATAACTGGAGCTCATAACTTCAACTCAGCACATTTTGCAATGGCAGAAAAGCCACAGGAAAAGCCTAGATCTACAGTGTAGATAATACCAAGGAGTCTTCAACTTGGTATTGGCTTCAAAAGAGCAAGAAGCTCAGCAGCCCTAGTTTAACAACAACACTGGAACATGTGCTCTCAGCTAGCAAGGTATTGTTAGGGCAAGAGTGATTTATGTGGTATCACAACAGTTTACTACATGAGCGGGCTGCTACAATGGGCCTAGTACGGTCAGGCATTTATATGCAAGCAAAACTAAATTCTAAATGTCATAAAAGGACTGCTTTCCTCTGGTATACGTGTTTTTGTACTGCAATTGTTCTGCAATCTGTGACCAACATTTGGAGAACAAGCACATTTAGTCTATGATAGATAACGCTGTATTGATACAACAGGAGACAATCTGATCACCAAACATATTCCCCCCCCCTTTCACCTACCCATCAGACAATTGTTTGAGCCCTGATTCTGAAGGCAACAAACTGGAACGGACTACGACTTATGGAACTTGGAACACAAGAAGTATGCATGGGAAAGAAGAGGAGCTGGTGGAAGAGATGAGGAAAGCAAACTTAGAAATCCTAGCTATAACGGAAACAAAGAAAAAGTGACAAGGAGTCATGGATCTAGATGGCAACACGCTGCTCTGCAGTAGTGTACCCACATCTGAAAGAGCTAAAGGGGGCGTGGGTTGCATTGTGACCAAAAACCAAAATGATAGTATCAAGGGATGGAACTTTGTCTCAGAGCGCATTATGGTTGTAAAACTAAAAGAAGGAGAAACCATAGTCAACCTGGTCATAGTGAATGGGCCAAATGAGGATGAGAGAGCAGAGGTCAAGGAGGAATTCTTCGAGCTGCTTCAAAGGACAGTAGATGACTGCCTAGATGAACTTATCATGCTCCGAGATGTCAATGCCAGAGTTGGAAATGACCATGCTAGATGGGGTGGAGTTATTGGAAGATATGGAGAAGATACTCTGAGTGACAATGGAAAGCAACTCCTTAGACTCTGCAGTGAGCAGAATCTGATCATTACAAAGTTCCCCCAATAAGCGCATACATGCACACACTAGATGTGAACCAACAAAGAATTAGAAGTCCGTGATTGACTATGCCATTGTTAGAAAGAGCTCATTCAAATATGTCTGGGATGCTAGAGTCTGGAGGGGGCCATAGATTGGAAGTGATCACTACCTGCTTACAATCAAAAGAACAACTGAAAGAGTTGCTCAGCCTAGTAACTGCCCAACATCATGCAAGAAACCAAGTAAACGAATGGGAGAAATGAGCATTAAAACCTACCAGCTGAGAGAGCCAGAAATTAAGACCAGATATCAGGGGCATATTGCTGCAGCGGTGAACAGCACAGAAGAACAACCTGATGACTTGGAAACCCTCTGGCGTAAATTCAAGGACATCATAAAGACAGCTGTTGCAAAAGCATGTGGTGAAGTCCGACTTGGGAACAACAGAAAGAGGACACCTTGGTATACAGAGGAAGTCAAAGAAAAAATAAGAGAGAAGAAAATGGATGGAAACAATACTTAGGAGCTAAAAACACAACAGGACAAATGGAGAAATATAGAGCATATGTGACACTCAGAACAGAAACAAAGAACAAGGTGCTAGCAGCAAAACAGAAGTCATGGGAAGAATTTGGAGAAAAGCTAGAAAAAGATGTGCAAGAAAACCAGAAATTGTTCTATGAGACCCTAAAGAACATGAGGAAGGAAAAACAATGCCCTTTCACATTTATAAAGGACAAGCAAGGCAAATTGCTTACTGCCCCAAAGGAAGTAATGGAAAGATGGAAAGAATATTTCTCAGAACTCCAGCATGGTAAGCATGGTGAAGGATCAGAAATGATAACCACTAGCACAGAAGAGAAAACCAATGATGGTGATGATGACATAAAGATGGAAGAACTGAAGGCAGCACTGGAGAAAATCAAGACGGGCAAAGCAGCTGGGCATGATGGTATAACACCAGAAATGGCTAAGTACATGGGAGCATCAGGTGACCTATTACTCTTAACACATTAACTACCGAATTGAAAAACACACTGTGGCCGAATTAAATTTTTTTCCCATTTTCATCCTGTAGGTCTTTGCACAAAGTAAGCTGTAGTTTTCGTAATTATTTACAGATTTTTATGAATTACACGTCATTTTAAAGATAAATGAATGTACTATTACAATAAACACCGTTTGTAACTCTTATAGAGGTTGTTGCTATTTAACGGCTCTCCGATGGCCGAGGAATTGCAATATTTTCACAATTATAACTGCTTGCGCCCCATCTCTATAAAAATCAGAATTTCAATCAATGTGCACACCGTTTTCACTCTTGTCCTCGTTGCTAGATCAATCAGTCAATTGTTGAAACACGTTTCTATCCTATTCAGCCGTTAGACGAGATGTACACGCATTTTTTTGTAGTCCTATCACTAGTTGCCACGGTAAACAGTTTTACACGATTTGGTAACTAACCCAAAACGCTGAAAAATATGAACATAATATCAATTTTCCAGTGTTCTACAACAACCATGCTTTGGGAATTTGTTTTCCGGTGGCAACTTAAAATCTTGAACCAGATCAGAAAGTGTTTCAGTACATTTTTCATTCGTTTTAGTACTAAAATTAGATTGGCGCTCTGACCGGCTTGCGGTCCAAATGTGTTTATTTTGTGAGCCGCTGACAGCGGCTTGCGGTAGTTAATGTGTTAAGGGTCCTACCAGCAGCATGGTGCAACAAGACCATACCAATGGATTGGGAGATTGCCATCATAACACCAATTTTCAAAAAGGGTGACAATCGACAATGTGGAAACCATAGAGGCATATCCCTTCTCAGTGTCCCTGGTAAAATCTACTCTAGAATCCTAGAGCAGAGACTCCGACGCCTAGCTGAGCCACAATTGGATGAGGTCCAGTGCGGATTCTGAGCGAACCGAAGTACTCAAGACCTAATCTTCACACTCAGACAGCTGAGTGAAAAGTCCCTTGAGTATAAGAGTGAGATCCATATTTGGATAGGATAGTCTGGCACTCTCTCTTCCAAACCTCTACACCTCACAGTAGAAGGAGAACGACTAAATAAGTATTATTTAAGAGTTGGTAGTCTAGACAGTGGTAATAGATATCCACTTTATTAAAAAATAAAGCAGCGAATCTCGACCGCTGGTATAAAGTAGGCCGACTCAACGCAAACAAACTTTTTTTTTTCTAGTTATGTAGGGCCTACACAGAATATTATGACATTAATTTATCGAAAATATATTGAAGGACAAGATATAACTGGAAAGATTAAGACAGTGACTTAATTGCAACAAAGCAAAACAGTAGCAATATTTAACCTAGTTATAAATTTTTTTTTTAAACAAAATGGCATCGAAGTGTGGTGGCAAGCATGGTTGATAACAGGTAACTTCAAAAATACATCATGTCACGCTGAAAATTGAAAGTGTTTGAGACCGAATTCAAAGTTTTTGCCGAATTGTTGGGTATAAAAGGATTTGATTGGTTGCTGGCAGAGACCTCAGTTTAAAAACAGACACCAAGATTCCTGGAATTTTTAAAGGCTAGAAAATATTTTCTGATTTAATATTTTTTTTAAAACGTGGGTTGGAAAATATTGTTAGAATTTATTTTTTAATTAATGAAATAAATTTGTTTCAATTGTTTTTTTTTGTACTGCTAAAAGTATAAAAAAACGTACATTGTACAAAAAATTCATACAGGTTGACAGGTATAAGAGAATCTCCTCAAATTAACCACAATACTCAGAAAATGTACTCGGGTACTACTACACATATTTCACCTCTGTGAAAACTGCTGACTTTCACTCCAGAAAACTCAAGTGTTGGCTGTCATAAACTGATAACCTATACAACGTTTCTTCTTTTCTCCAAGTTTTTCCATGATCAAAACCACAAGTTCCTGTAATCCGTTCATTCAGTCACAAATCATATCATGTGACCTTTAACATATGAGATTGACATATGAGTTATGCCATCCAAACATCTTAGAGCCTAGCCATATTTGCTGACTTATTAATCTATTAAACTAAACTAAACTTTACTCAGCTACTGCTCACACAATTTACAACACTACAGCCAAGCAAAGTGACTTCCTACAATGCATCTATCACTGCCACTTACAAAACAAACAATTTGCAGCAGTAATGTTTTGTCCATTTAACAAAGAACTCTGAATGGTGTTTCTTGTGACAGCAGTATCTCAGCTCACCATCTTACTGATTGTGTTCACAAATAACAAATGTTTTTTTTTTCCCAGAGTGCACAAAATATGGACAAGAAGTTTATATTTCTGGATCAGAAACTAAAACAGGAAATAAATGCAGATTTTGAAGTGAGTTCTCTGTTTAATTTGTGATCAAAATCTTGACACAGTAAAAATCAGCTAAACAGACAGAAATCTGGTAAACTAGTTAATATGTAACAATCACTTATTGCTAGGTTTCTTTGTTTGGTTTTCTTATCAAGTTAAAATATGTACAGGCATTACTGATTGCTACTAGCATCACCAGACCACCAGAAAATTGTTTTCTTCCATCTAAATATAAGAATAAAATGAATGAGATTCTGTGATTAATTTTTAAACTAACAGAATGATCTTAATTCACTAAAAAGTGTGTATAGCTTATAAAATTTGTTAACTATTACTATTGTTATTCTTATGCAATGTGTAAACTGTTAAGTTACACTGCCTTCACTATAAAGCAAGTGGTAATTCATTTTAACAGATAGCCATTCAGCTGTAAAAGGTAAAGGTAAAGGATTCCGTTACACGTCCATTGAGGCATATTGGGAATATGGTGTTAGGCCCACACTTTCTTGACGATTGGCACACTAGGGGTGATGTGGTCAGCATCATGCCGGCCACCTTAACCTTCCCAAAAGATGCTCTGGTACCCAATTGGGGCTGGGTTGACCCAGGAGTTGTTTGCGGTCTAAAAAAATCCCACATCATCTGGGGATCGAACCATAGACCATTGAGCTAGGAAGCCAGTGCACTAACCACTGTCACCGTGGAGTCACAGCATTATTAATGCTGAGTTTAAGTCAGATGAACAGTATTTTGGGGTCGTTGAAATAACAGGGTGTGAGAAAATGGTTTTGAAAATGTAAATAATTAATTAAAGTGCACTATTTGTCTTATAGATGGGAGACAAGAAACAGCACTATTGTGCTTAGTTGGTAAGGGAGATAACTATTTTAGACTTTAATATTTCCTAAGTGTACATAATTCTGCTTTATAAAATTAGCACAACGATTGTTTTTAATAAGCTAGAAGTAACAGAACATAGCAATTGAGCATAAACCACTAAGGGAGATAACAATATTATTAGCGCCCTTTACAGTTAAGAGAACAGAGAGCAGAATAAACGCACGTGAAAAGTGAGCGAAATATAAACAGTTATGTAGCACAGTTCACGGGGTTGACAGAGTAGGGTTAAAAGCGTGAAAGGTGAGATTAGGTGAGTGAACTGAGGATCATGGGAATAAATTGAAGGGGAAAAGAGATTAGTCCCACCAGAAACCTCAACCAGGGTAGACGTGTCGTGCTGGGCGCTCAAGAAATGTGAAACCTGTGGTTTGCAGAAGGTCTACAGAAATAGCTAGATATAGAAAGGTAGTGATAGGAATTCAGGAGAACACTTAGATTTGATTGATAATTTGTGCTGTTAAACATAGGATTAGCTCATAGGTGGTGCTAGTAGGACAGTGATAAGTAACGGACTTCTGTATATTACGGTAAGAGGTCTTTGACTCTAATTATGCTTAACTTGAGTGAAGAGAGACATGTTTTTTATAGAAACACGCTCAACATGTTGTCACAGGCTAATGTCGCTCATATTTAAGGGAGCGAGCTACAGAAGAGAATATTGAAGCAAAGGCATAATTAAAGCAAAAAAAGTGGATAACTTTTATTATCAGATAGCCAGGATGGGCTGTCATACAAAGACGATGAGGCATTGTCATAAAACAAGAAAATATTGTACAAAGGGTTTACAGCACTGACATTTATGAAACATCTCATGCGCTCTCTCATATAAGAGTAAGTATGAAGACGCCACCACAGCTGCACCTGCCATTATATTACTTTGTTTAGGTGAACTATGAATTGATATTGATGCATGAAATTGAGCTATGCCTAGCAGATTATAGTGCTTTAGACAAGAGTCTACAGTAGAGAATATAATAATATACCTTTGAAAAAATTACATTGAGCCTAAGTCTGGAGGCCTGGATAAAAGGGAGATTGAAACATACCCTTATGAGAAAAGAATTGTGGAACACATGTTATGTAAATAAAAGCCATTATGTTTGGAAATTCAACACTCAAGTTGGTTTAATCAATAAAAAGATGTGGAGTAGTTATGTGAGAAAGAGTTAAACCTATATAGCATATATAGCCTTAAAACCACTAGTACGAGGAAGTCGCTATAACAATAAGGAGAGAAGAACAAGATACAAGTTCTGTAGTTTTACGGTCAAGTGTCCCTATCTTGTTTGTTATAACAATAATGTCAGTATTGAGTTTTGTTATGTTTATTACCCAGACAAAAAGAACAGTTGAAGCCAACATTTCAGATGTGACTGTTAGAATACTTTTCCCACACAAAGAAATTCACAAATTAACATGGGAATCACCACACGATCAGAACATAAACCAGATAGACCACATTATGATTAATGGTAGATGGAGACATGCTTTACAAGATGTGAAGGTAAGAAGAGGTGCGGATGTGGGAAGTGATCACCATTTAGTAGTAGCAAAACTGAAAGTGAAACTAAAAACAGCTGGACCAACTGTAACTGCACAGAAAAGGTTTGACATCAGCAAATTGAAGGACCGCCTTACCAGAAAAGCTTTTGTGGCTGATATAAAGAAGCGATATCAATTGGCCAAAAGTCAGGAACAAATATTGACTGATGATATAGACTAGAAGTTCAAAACCATTGCAACAATATATAACGAAAGCAGCAAATCATGCTTGGGATTCCAGGAAAGGAAGAAGCAAGACTGGATAACACCAGAAACATTAAACACCATAACGATGAGAAAGGAAATGAAAAGACAGAAAACAGAAGTAAGTCCCACAGGTTAAAGCAACTATATAGCAAACAGTACAGTCAGCTAGACAAGGAAGTTAAACGCCAAACCCGAGCCAACAAAAGGAATTTCATAGATAATCTTGCAAGACAGGCAGATGAGGCAGCACTGAGAAATGAACAAAGCACAGTATACAAAATAATTAAAATCATCAGCGGAAAACAAGGTGCAAACAATATTACTGTCACGAGATAGATTTCGTAAGCATCTTACTGTATAATATTTGATGTATAAATTGGACTGACACTCAAGACAGTACGTACGCAAACAAATAACTTGACAGAAGTCTGGGTCACAGTTCCATACATATAATCTCAACAGCATAGTCCTGGGCATCAGTAACAATAGTATAAAATACGTGCATCATTAGAATATGTAGTACAGTCATCCTAATGTACTGGTAGCAACTGCATTCATTGTAAGTGCGGAATTCACCCCTTGCACAGATATCTCTATGGTCTGTATTCAATGTAAGTGCTGCATTCACTCCTCGCACATATATCTCTATTTCTGGTCTAATCACCCAAGTTCCTCCAGAACTTCACAGCGCGGGAAAACCACAACGCACTTATAGTGTCGATACACACGAGCTTTCTATCAAAGCTCCTATTAGGCTTCCAAACACTGGAACAGCCAGGGTCTTATAATGTAGACCTCCTATTGGCGCCGGAAAGCAAACAACGCGCCTTCAAACAATAACATATCACTGTCTTACCAGAGACCTCCTTCTGACACGGGAAAACGACGTGCCTTTTAATCCATCCACTTCCAAGCGCGGGACAGATCACAATGCGCTGGTAAATAACAATATATAAAGGCCTTGTAAATACACATTACGCAGAACATCATCGCGTCACATCTAATATATAATACTCAAAACCACAGACACTATTCACATACTCTAGAAAACACTGACTGTCTCCCACGACAGATGGCCACAGACTCCCCTTAACATCTCAGTATACTTCTCTGACAAGTATGCTAACTACATTCACTTCGCACGCTTTTCTCATGTGCCCATAAACCTCGATTCATGCATGAACGCCCCTGTTTATTCTTCAACTATGCTACTTGCTTCTAAACAGTGAACTTTTAAATGTAACATTCCAAGCTTGCATACTTCAATATTAATACACTTTAACAGGTTACACCATTCTCTACCCACACACATGTATACACGTTGTTAACCGGTGTTTTTTTGTTATCTTCGTTACCACTGTTTGTGCAAGCTTGTAGCTTGGAGGTCTGTCTTTTCTGCTTGACATTTTTATACAGTTCTGTTATGAATAAACAGTGTTCATAATTCCTGACCACGTCTTTAATTGTTTTCCTTTTTGAGCAAATCGTGCTTATCTATGAAGGTGGCGAATGGTGGATGTAAACTGATCAAAACTTCATTAACGTTAGTCAGTTAATAAGTCCGTAGGTGGTACGAGTCCACAATATATATTTATTCACGGCATACAATCCACAAGGCATAGTAGTAATCAATTATACATAATGTTCATGCAAAATATAAGAACGTCTCCTGAATTTACTTCATTAATCGTCACAACGTCCCGCTATTTACTCGCGATTCCGTATGTCGGTAATCCGGTAACGAATAACCATAGTTGGTCGATACTTACAATCTGGATACTTATCTGGATACTTATTAATAATCTACTCCCTGAAACTATTCTTGAATCGACGAAGGATTCATCCATAAAAATAAGACGTTATGTGTATCCATATCAAATCGGCAGACCCTGGTGCCATATAATAGAGAAAACCTCTATGCAATTACTATCATCAACGGGAGCGTTGAAAATTCACGTCTGACTAGGGCGGAGTTCATAATACAAAGGGTGCAATTATAATGTCGTCACGTGTTAGCATACCAACGCAACACGTCATCATAAATCTAAGCAACTGTACAACTTCGCGTTTAATACCGTGAAGCGCGAAACATACTATATATTAATAGCATTTCAAAACCCTAAATGCGTAACTTTAAAAGAGCTCACTGTAACAGTGGCTAACACCATAAACCCTGTTGTAACATTCCTCTGACCGACGGGGTAAAAAAAATCTATTCTTTATTTTTTTTCTCACAATTATTTCCAAAAAAAAATTTAAAGATTATCAACATACGTCCCACGATGTTTTGATTAAAACATTGTCAAAGGTTGTAGTCAAAAAAAGTACATGTCACAAAATACATTAAAATATACTAAGTTAACTAAAGAAATGGCAACTGTCAGATTGTATAGTAAATAATTTTGTCTGTAACTAAAATTATGTCTTAATAACCAAGTTAATCTATCAACTAATTAAACGTAATACATATAATTATATATCATCATGTTAACATAAATTGTTAAATACATATAATAATCAATAGTTACTTAACTACAGTACTTATATTAACTAATTGTGTAGTACTGTTTTTTTGAAATTCTTTTTCTCTTCCTTTTATTTAATCACAATAAATTATTGAAATAACTAGTGTCAATTCCGATGAATAAGCTGTGCTACGTCCATCAATGTGCGTAATGTTTGATTAACAATAATTCATGTAGCTATAGATGATCCTGAGTTCCAATGACAGTACTTGAAAGTATATATAAGTCAGTTTGATCCTATTTTCAATCGTATCTTGATAGAAGAATGTTTGAAATCGATTGAGTTACGTATGGACACTAACCAAAGTCCATTAAAATTCAAACGAACTCGATAATTTCATGCAACTGTTTGAAACGTAATATTGTTTTTTTGAACATTTGAAGAATGTTTCTTTTTCATTTATTTGATTCATGATTCCGTAAGTTCTTTCAATCCGAAATTACATAATGAAATTTTCCACCGTTTGTGAACAACTTAATGTCTTTGTCCATTATGAGTTGTAAGTTTGTCATCTCTTGAATATGGTTGAATAACTTCCAGCATATAAACAGTTTTAGTTCATTGAGTTCTTAATTTTCTTCATTTGATGATGACGGATGGCGAGATAGGGAATCTGCCACTACATTCTCATGTCCCGGAATGGCTTCTATTGTAAAGTCAAACGGTTGAAGCAGTATGGAAAATCGTGCCAGCTTGGCGTTCTTGTGATTGGCTCTTCTGAGTGAAGCTACTGCTTTCTGGTCGGTCTGAATGAGAAACGGTGCGCCGAGTAGGAACTTTTCCAGTTTTTAAATTGCCCAGACAACTGCCAGGAGTTCCTTATCTACCACCGAGTATTTGAGTTCGGCATCGGTGAGTTTTCTTGATATGAAGAGAGTTGGGTGAAGTACGCCATCATGTTCTTGCAACAGGCTACCTCCTAAACCGTAACTGCTTGCATCTGTACGGAGAATGAACATTTTTTTAAGCATCTGACAATCTTAAAATAGGTGGCCTGGAAAAGATTGTCAAGATTTTATTAAACGTTGTGTTGCAGTCTGTTGTCCACTTAATTTTCATAGGCATATCTTTCCTCAATAACGAAGACAAGACAGCCGTGATGGATGACAAGTTGGGTATAAATCTGCTATATTACTGGACGAGACCCAGTAAGCTCCTAACTCGTTTCTTTGTTTGTGGAACTGATAGTTTTAAAATTTTTGATACATTCTGGGGAATGGTTTGGATATGTCCAGCCCCTATGACATGTCCAACAAATATTATTTCGTGGAAAGCTATTTGTATTTTACCTGGTCTGGCAGTTAAGTTGTTAGATCTTAAAATATCTAATACTGAACTTAATCCTAAAAAATGTTCATCAAATGAAGAACTAAATAGACAAATATAATTAATATATGTGATAATGTCTGGTCTGCAAGATAAAATTTTTCGCATCATGCGAATGAACGTTGCAGGTGCGTTCATGGTTCATGAGCTTAAAAGGCATGACATTCCACTGGTAGAGACCTTGTGGAGTCAAGAACACAGTATAATATTTGGCTTGTTCAGTTAAGGGAATCTGCCAATATCCCTTGGTTAAATCAATTTTTGTGAAATATGTTGCTGACGACAGACGAGTAAGTAGATCGTCAATAAGAGGGTGAGGTTCACTGTCTGCCACAGTTTGAGCATTAAGTTTTCCATAGTCGAAAACAGACGTATATTATTGTCCTTTTTTCTGACAATAACTAACGGTGAAGAAAATGGGAGAAGATACTCTCAATGACAATGGAAAGCGACTCCTCAGATTCTGCAGTGAGCAGAATCTGATCATTACCTACACAAAGTTCCCCCATAAGCGCATACATGCATACACTAGGTGTGAACCAACAAAGAATGAGAAGTCAGTGATCGACTATGCCATTGTTAAGAGGAGCTCATTCAAATATGTCCGGGATGCTAGAATCTGGAGGGGGCCAGAGATTGGAAGTGATCACTACCTGCTTACAATTAAAAGAACAACTGAAAGAGTTGCTCAGCCTAAGAACTGCCCAGCATCATGCACGAAACCAAGTAAACGAACGGAAGAGATGAGCATTAAGGGGTTGGACTACAGTGAAAACTAACTTTTGTTCTAATAATATTTTCAAACTTTTTATGTGCTCAATAGACACAGTGTATGTCCATGAACCAAATTCCACAGTTTATTTTGTTAAAAAAATGTGGTTACCATGGTAACCAAAAAAAAACATCCGCCATATTGGATTTTCACCACTTTTCGAGAGCTAAAAACTTATGTTTCCCATTGACCAAACTTTACCAAATTGCACACACATGTTGTGACTGACAATTAAAACAATTTGTCAGGTGCTTTTTTTGATAAGTTTAAAATTCTATTTTTAATGATTTAAAAAAAAAAAACACTATATTTGTATGAAAAACAATGAAAAAAAATATTTTAAAAAATATATCAAAGCAAATTACCAAAATATCAAAAAAAGCCCCTGTCAATTTAAAGGTATATATGTGTCCTACATGCATGCCAAATTTCAGACTGATCTATTAGATAGTTTGTAAAAAATAACATTTTTTGTTAATAAAATGTTAGTTTTGAGAAAAATGCATTTTAGTCACCGAATGACTTATCTTGTCCAATATA
The DNA here is from genome assembly GCA_024509875.1 of Oreohelix idahoensis. Classification (NCBI taxonomy): domain Eukaryota; kingdom Metazoa; phylum Mollusca; class Gastropoda; order Stylommatophora; family Oreohelicidae; genus Oreohelix; species Oreohelix idahoensis. The sequence continues at coordinate 43,276 of JAMPIV010008006.1, forward strand.
CTCCATTCTGGGGGGGCTGAATGTGTTTAAAATTTTCCAGCACTATATGCTGCACCTCCTTCAGCTTCCTGCAGCTGCTCTTCTTGCCTTTATCTTGCCTAATTTTTCTTCTTTCCTTCTACATGGTAACCAAAAAAAAACAACCGCCATATTGGGTTTTTCACCAATTTTCAAGAGCAAAAATCTTATGTTTACCATTGACCAAACTTGATCAAATTGCACACACATGTTGTGACTGACAATTAAAACAATTTGTCAGGTGCTTTTTTTGATAAGTTTAAAATTCTATTTTTAATGATTTTTTTAAAAAATACACTATATTTGTATGAAAAACAATGAAAAAAAAATATTTAAAAAAATATATCAAAGCAAATTACCAAAATATCAAAAAAGGCCCCTGTCAATTTAAAGGTATATATGTGTCCTACATGCATGCCAAATTTCAGACTGATCTATTAGATAGTTTGTAAACAATAACATTTTTTGTTAATAAAATGTTAGTTTTAAGAAAAATGCATTTTAGTCACCGAATGACTTGTCTTGTCCAATATACTTCATTCTGGGGGGCTGAATGTGTTTAAAATTTTCCAGCACTATATGCTGCACCTCCTTCAGCTTCCTTTAAAATTCTATTTTTAATGATTTAAAAAAAAATACACTTTATTTGTATGAAAAAAAATGAAAAAAAAAATATTAAAAAAAATATATCAAAGCAAATTACCAAAATATCAAAAAAGCATGTGACAATTTAAAGGTATATATGTGTACTACATGCATGCCAAATTTTAGACTACTCTGTTAGATAGTTTGTTAGTAATAAAATTTTGGTTAATAAAATGTTAGTTTTAAGAAAAATGCATTTTACTCACCGAGTGCCTTGTCTTGTCTAATATACTCCATTCTGGGGGGCTGAATGTGTTTAAAATCCTCCAGGACTATATGCTGCACCTCCTTCAGCTTCTTGCAGTTCCTCCTCTCGCCTTTGTCTTGCCTCTTGCCTAATTTTTCTTCTTTTTACAAGTTTGTCAGCCTCATGTTTCTGGCTGTTGGCCAGACGTTTCCTCAGTCGCACTTGTCCAAGGCGTATTGAGTTTGTTCCAGATGCTTGACCACACAGCCTTTTTATTTCTGCACTGGCTGATGGACCAAAGTTGAACTCTCCAATGGCCACAAGGACACTGAATTTGGCTTTTTTTAATGACACAAATTTCCGCTTGCTGCAACGACTCCATATAACATTGTGTAGGCTTTCATTTGCATTTTGTGTAGCACCTAGCTGACATCGCTTCAGCAAATGCTGATCAGTAAGACGCTCATAAATAGGGGCTAAGTGCTTATGGAGCAGGTTGTAGTCTAGCGGAGTGTGAACCTTGGTCTCGTGTGGTCCGGCAGCTTCTTTGGCGATGGAAGCCTGATAGAAACACCAGGAGTCTTTGCCTGGTGGACACAAATTATGTTGGGGTTTGTCGTTTGTCGAATACCCATGGTAGAGAGAAGCCATGATGGCTTGTTTCATCTCTGGGGCTGTACTATGCTTGCGGATGGCCCTGGTGTAGTAAATACACAATTTTCGTATGGCATTTTGGGTTAGACGACCATGGCCATTTCCCCCAAGGGTGACTTTTTGTTTCCTGCAGTCAGTAATCAGTGTCCTCAGTGCAGTGCCTAATCGCTTTGCAACATGGTTGACGCACTCTTCTTTGGTTATGTCAACTTCTGGTCCATACGGTTTGATGTCGCAGAGTCTGTTGTAGGCCTTGGAATCGCCATCTGATAGCAAAACAGTGTAGCGTAGCTTGTGATTTGCGACTGAACGAAGAAAGAGAACTTCACAGGCTTTTACCTCCATCATTCCGGCTGACCCTTCGTAATTACAGCAGCAGTCCTTCTGATGCTCTGCTTTCCATTTTTCAAATTTGTCAGGCTGATTTTTTAGTTGCCACTGTCCAGTAGTCTCACAGGTGTGACAGAAGGAAGACATAACATGCGTATCGATGACCATGCCAGTCAAGATGTCAATAACACTGCCAACACCTATCAGTGACTTATGACCTCTAGTTAGCCATGTTGCATCAAAGCTGACAGCGATGTCAATGACTTCTTTTTTATTAATGGTACGATGCTGACTCTTAGCGTGTTCAGCTCGGACGATGCTGACGGAACGTTGAAATACTGTAGAGTGCATGGTATCCAAATGATCAAAAATTTGATCTGCATATTTATGAAATGTTTTCTGGTGCAGGCCAGGGAGGTCTAGGTTCTCACAGAAGAGATTAAATGTATATGGGCCCATTCCAGACATGAGGGCACCAAGAACAGCAGATTTGTTGATTGCATGTCCACGAGGGCCGCGGCCTGCTGGTTCCCTCTCGGATGTGTACGTTCTAGAAATTGCTTTTTCACATGTGTGACACACAACTTCCAGAAAGAGAGAGAAACCTTTAGACTTGGTGTTGTCAGTTCTTGTTTGCAATGTGCTTTGCTTACACAAATTGCAACATACATTTTTAAGAAGGTTGTTGAAGAAAGAAATATCGACAATGGTTTTATACGTAGGTTTAGGCTGAGCGCAGACAGTATTATGAGATTCAACATTCTTGCTCGTGCTCAAGCTAATTTTTATATCAGATCGACTTGAGCCAGGCACTGGATCTGCAATGTGAACCATGGGCCTATCGATTAGTGGGATGCAGAAATTCCACGTTGTTTGTGTATTATTCACCGCTAATTCTGTCTTACCTTTACCACTAGTAGAAATCACACACTGTCGACGCAACCTGGCAGCAGATATTTGCTTAGATCTCTTACTTATTCTTCCCATTTTGAAGTAATAGAACACAATTCACTGAAATTTAAACAAGAAAAATATCGAATTTGAAGCAAACATTAATTGTTGACGGGCGGAAATGGCTGTTGCTTCTTCCACGTTGCGCACGCAGATAAAATGTTGTTATGACCAATCAAAACAGTTGTTTACGATTGTGTCTTCAATGAGTCAGGAATGAGGGAATGAGGTCACCACGTGACAACTCCTTATAAGGCAATTAGCGTAAAATTATGGAAATTTTATACACAATTCACTCAGAGCTATGAGAAAAAATAGTTTCGAATTTGCGATATTACAGCAGACAATGAAATTCCCTGTGTATCGATACCAAATAGTCCCCGATATGGACAGGGTAACTAAGGTATTATTTACCGAGAAATCTTGCATTTTCGGCACAAATTTGCAAATCATAGCTGGGGGTGGGTACAGAAAATATGCTTTTTGATACATCAAATGCATTTTTTATGTTATAAAACCTAGCTCATTCGATTCCTCGATGATTATTTAATAAAATAAGCTCAAAAGTAAAAAATCGATATTTTGCACGTGAAATCGAGTTTTCTTTACCGTGGACTACCTTAAGACCTACAAGCTGAGAGAGCCAGAATTTAAGACCAGATATCAGGGGCTTATTGCTACAGCAGTGAGAAACACAGAAGAACAACCTGATGACTTGGAAACCCTCTGGCTTAAATTCAAGGACATCATAAAGACAGCTGCTGCAGAAGCATGTGGTGAAGTCCGACTTGGGAACAAGAGAAAGAGGACACCTTGGTGGACAGGGGAAGTCAAAGAGAAAATAAGAGAGAAGAAAATGGCATGGAAACAATACTTATGAGCTAAAAACACAGCGGGACAAATAGAGAAATATAGAGAATATGTGATACTCAGAACAGAAGCAAAGAACAAGGTGCTAGCAGCAAAACAGAAGTCCTGGGAAGAATTTGGAGAAAAGCTAGAAAAAGATGCACAAGAAAACCAGAAATTGTTCTATAAGACCCTAAAGAACATGAGGAAGGAAAAACAATGCCCTCTCAAATTTATAAAGGACAAGCAAGGCAAATTGCTTACTGCCCCGAAGGAAGTTATGGAAAGATGGAAAGGATATTTCTCAGAACTCCTTGATGGTGAGCAAGGTCAAGCATCAGAAATGATAATCACTAGCACAGACGATGAAACAAATGGTGATGAAGATGACATAAAGATGGAAGAACTGAAGGCAGCACTGGAGAAAATCAAGATGGGCAAAGCAGCTGGGCATGATGGTATAACACCAGAAATGGTTAAGTACATGGGAGCATCAGGTGACCTATTACTCTTAAGGGTCCTACAGGCAGCATGGTGCAACAAGACCATACCAAAGGATTGGGAGATTGCCATCATAACACCAATTTTCAAAAAGGGTGACAATCGACAATGTGGAAACCATAGAGGCATATCCCTCCTCAGTGTCCCTGGTAAAATCTACTCTAGAATCCTAGAGCAGAGACTCCGACGCCTAGCTGAGCCACAATTGGATGAGGTCCAGTGCGGATTCTGAGCTAACCGAAGTATTCAAGACCTAATCTTCACACTCAGACAGCTGAGTGAAAAGTCCCTTGAGTATAAGAGTGAGATCCATATTTGGATAGGATAGTCTGGCACTCTCTCTTCCAAACCTCTACACCTCACAGTAGAAGGAGAACGACTAAATAAGTATTATTTAAGAGTTGGTAGTCTAGACAGTGATAATAGATATCCACTTTATTAAAAAATAAAGCAGCGAATCTAGACCGCTGGTATAAAGTAGGCCGACACAACGCAAACAAACTTTTTTTTTCTAGTTATGTAGGGCCTACACAGAATATTATGACATTAATTTATCGAAAATATATTGAAGGACAAGATATAACTGGAAAGATTAAGACAGCGACTTAATTGCAACAAAGCAAAACAACAGCAATATTTAACCTAGTTATAATTTGTTATTTAAACAAAAAGGCATCGAAGTGTGGTGGCAAGCATGGTTGATAACAGGTAACTTTAAAAATACGTCATGTCACACTGAAAATTGAAAGTGTTTGAAGCCGAATTCAAAGTTTTTGCCAAATGGTTGGGTATAAAAGGATTTGATTGGTTGCTGGCAGAGACCTCAGTTTAAAAACAGACACCGAGATTCCTGGAATTTTTAAAGGCTAGAACATATTTTCTGATTTAATATTTTTAAAAAAAACGTGGGTTGGAAAATATTGTTAGAATTTATTTTTTAATTAATAAAATAAATAAATTTATTTCAATTGTGTTTTTTTGTACTGCTAAAAGTATAAAAAAACGTACATTGTACAAAAAATGTATACAGGTTGACAGGTATAAGAGAATCTCCCCAAATTAACCACAATACTCAGAAAATGTACTCGGGTACTACTACACATATTTCACCTCTGTGAAAACTGCTGACTTTCACTCCAGAAAACTCAAGTGTTGGCTGTCATAAACTGATAACCTATACAACGTTTCTTCTTTTCTCCAAGTTTTTCCATGATCAAAACCACAAGTTCCTGTAATCCGTTCATTCAGTCACAAATCATATCGTGTGACCTTTAACATATGAGATTGACATATGAGTTATGCCATCCAAGCATCTTAGAGCCTAGCCATATTTGCTGACCTATTAATCTATTAAACTAAACTAAACTTTACTCAGCTACTGCTCACACAATTTACAACACTACAGCCAAGCAAAGTGACTTCCTACAATGCATCTATCACTGCCACTTACAAAACAAACAATTTGCAGCAGTAATGTTTTGTCCATTTAACAAAGAACTCTGAATGGTGTTTCTTGTGACAGCAGTATCTCAGCACACCATCTTACTGATTGTGTTCACAAATAACATATGTTTTTTTTCCCCCAGAGTGCACAAAATATGGACAAGAAGTTTATATTTCTGGATCAGAAACTAAAACAGGAAATAAATGCAGATTTTGAAGTGAGTTCTCTGTTTAATTTGTGATCAAAATCTTGACACAGTAAAAATCAGCTAAACAGACAGATATCTGGTAAACTATTTCATATGTAACAATCACTTATTGCTAGGTTTCTTTGTTTGGTTTTCTTATCAAGTTAAAATATGTCCAGGCATTACTGATTGCTACTAGCATCACCAGACCACCAGAAAATTGTTTTCTTCCATCTAAATATAAGAATAAAATGAATGAGATTCTGTGATTAATTTTTAAACTAACAGAATTATCTTAATGCACTCAAAAGTGTGTATAGCTTATAAAATTTGTTAACTATTACTATTGTTATTCTTATGCAATGTGTAAACTGTTAAGTTACACTGCCTTCACTATAAAGCAAGTGGTAATTCGTTTTAACAGATATCCATTCAGCTGTAAAAGGTAAAGGTAAAGGATTCCGTTACACGTTTATTGAGGCATATTGGGAATATGGTGTTAGGCCCACACTTTCTTGACGATTGGCACACTAGGGGTGATGTGGTCAGCATCATGCCGGCCACCTTAACCTTCCCAAAAGATGCTCTTGTACCCAATTGGGGCTGGGTTGACCCAGGAGTTGTTTGCGGTCTAAAAAAATCCAACATCATCTGGGGATCGAACCATAGACCATTGAGCTAGGAAGCCAGTGCACTAACCACTATGTTACCGCAGCTCATTCAGCTGTACTAAAATAAAAACAAAATATTGAGTACTGACAATATTGTTGGTATGAAATAAAAAGATACAAGTTCTGTAGTTTTACTGTCAAGTGTCCCTATCTTGTTTGTTATAACAATAATGTCAGTATTGAGTTTCGTTATGTTTATTATAATAATAATAATAAATTCTTTAAGCACCAAACACGGCGCATAAGGCAGAAACCAGTGCTCTCCAGGTTGTTCGTTGTGACGCCACTCCTCTTAGCTCTTGCACATTATTTAGGCCCAACGTTCTTCCTTCTCTTATTATTGTTCTTATGAGTGTTTCTTTTGATCTTCCTTTTTTCCTCTTACCCTCAGGAACCCAAGTTAGCGCCTGTAGTGGTATTCTGTTGTTTTGCATTCGTAGGACATGACCGATATATGACCATCGTCTTTTCCTTATATAGTCGGAGACATATTTCTGCCTAGAGTCTTCTCTTATTTGTCGATTAGTCTTGAATTCTTTCCAACTGATGTTCATGAGTTTTCTAAGACATTTGTTCTCGAATGTATTCAGCTTGTTCTCCAATGATTTTGTTATTTCCCAACTCTCACAGCCGTATGTTAACACTGAGATAACATTTGAATTAAACAGACGAAGCTTGGTATGTCTATTCAATGATCGTAATTTCCAAATGTTAGATAATCTATTGAAGGCGCTAGCTGCCAAAGCAATTCTAGTATGGATTTCTCTTGTGTTACCATCCTGAGTCATTTTACTGCCTAAATAATTGAAACTTTCAACTTTCTGTAGTTTTTCCCCGTTCAAGATGATATCAAAGGTCTCGTTAGAAAAGTTCATAGCTTTAGTTTTAGAGGCATTTATTTGGAGACCTATTTTAACCGAGAGATGACACAAATTATTTACTGCTTCTTGGGATTGTCTGGGTGTTGAACTTAAGAATGCTACATCATCTGCGAAATCCAGGTCCCCCAGGAATTTTCCATTTGTCCATTTTATACCTAATTGTTCATTGTGGGTATAGTTTCTCATAACCCAATCAATAGCTATTCCAAAAAAGTAGTGGTGACATAATACAGCCTTGTTTCACCCCTGTTTCTACTGTAAACCATTCTGTATTCCCTTTATTTGTTCTAACACAACATCTTGCATTGTCATATAGCGCTTTGATTATATTCACATATTTTGTTGGAAAACCATAGATTGTAAGTATCTTCCACAATGATGGGCGGTGTAGACTATCAAAGGCTTTTTGAAAATCGATGAAGGTGATAATAAGTGGCGATTGCCTTTCCACTGATTCTTCTATAATTGTTCTTAGTGTGAATATTTGATCAATACATGATCGTTTCGGCCTGAAACCCGCTTGTTCTTCTCTGATCTTTTCGTCAGCATGCAATTTGAGTCTTTCTAACATCATGCAACATAATAATTTTCCAGGTACTGATAATAGAGATATACCACGCCAGTTATTACAGTCTGATAGATCACCTTTCTTCGGTAACTTTACAATAATACTGTCTTTCCATTGTTGTGGTGGTTGTTCTTCTCTCCATACTTCATTTATAATATCTAAAATTCTCAAGAGGTTGTTGTCACTAACTGCTTTAATCATTTCCCCCGAAATTTCGTCAACT
>JAMPIV010008007.1:0-354944 GCA_024509875.1 Oreohelix idahoensis
TGTTATCACTGGCTGTTAATAAACATAAGATATTTTCAGAACATGCCACAAAGTTATAACTTTGTATACAGTCATTACATTTCGTACACCAGACTTATTTTCACAGTAAATGCAATGAAAGTCTAGAAAAAAAAAAAAAAAAAAGAAAGAACAGAAAGACATCTGTTGCGTGATAAATTCTCGCAACATCATTTTATTACAATATCTATTTTATAACGCAAGGGCAACAACTGCTTGAAATTTATAGTTACTTTTCTCGGTAAGCATTTGTCTTCTCGCGTTGGTATCGAATGCAGTTAAGTTTGAGCTGTGGTCATTTTGCGCTGGACTGCGCATGACTTGTCTTGCTGCTTGGTCGATCGGTTTCCGCCCACCACTAGTGGAGTGAGCGATTTGGAATGGCGAAAGAGATGCCTCGTTGAAGAGGGGATCTCCGCTATTTTTTGTTCTGTCAGGGATGTGTAGTCCTCTTAATGGATATTTCGTTTATTCGAGATAATACCTCTAGTGTTTCCCACATGTCGGGAGGCGTGATATTTCTGTGTATTTCATGAAAGCAAGGTAAATTGACTTTTTCATTAACTCTATCGATTTTTGGTCGTGAACGATTTCTGGTTCATAGCCTGTCTTCGAAAGTCGTCGTCACGAGATGTTTTCCTAGCTCACATGTCGCTGTATTGTGCTGCATCGGTTATTGCAGGTCCCAAGGACTATTACTTGCTACTTGGTTACCTGAACTAGGTTTGAAAAACCTTTGTTATCTAGAGGATATTTTTGAGGACATTATTTATACTTCGGCAGACGTGTCTGTCTTGCTGAAGTCAGACTAAGGAGAGTGAACTGATCTCATATATCTGGTTATCTCCTGGCTGTTATAGAAAAGGATGGAGTTTTTTCACCTGACTACATTTACAGCACTATGAAATATAACATGCATCTGACTCATCATTGTAATGCTGTCTACCGTCTATTGCTGTATTGAATGTTGCTGTGATAATGACTGTTTGATGTGTCTACATATTCGCGTAACCATTTTGTCACTGTGGCGTCCACAATAAATAATGAAGAAAAACGTCAACGGCTGTTTCAAGAATCATTGACTTTATACGTCGTGAGTTTACTGACGTCCTATGTGGATTGCCCTGTTATTTTTGTATGAACATTGTTTGACTGAACACATCTGCACACTACACAAAACCAGACATGCGGATACCATCCATCATCATATGGCATCACGCATCATTTGGTGGCCAGTGTGGGGATGTGTATATTTATATGTTTATATTTCAGCGGGTTCTCGGTTGGGTGGTGTCTCCGTTAGATTATGCCACGTCATAGAGGTCGTCTATTGTGAGCGTTTTCTGTAGGGTTTGCAAATTTCCGATACTGGAATTTGCTAAGCGACTTCTGTTGCTATTTATGTTAGCTGTGATGACTTGTTTTAATATTGTTTTCGTTATTATTTCGCATTCTTTAGTTTTGTTTTGATTTGTTTGTATTTGTTAGCCTACTCTTGTCTATAATTTAGTTTCATACAACATTTTTGTTTATACACTGTGGTGTCATGTATTTTGTTTAATTATAGCGCAGATATCGTCACATTTTTTGTGATATTTCATTAATTTCTGCTTTATTTTTAGTTGATTTCTGCGAACGTTTTTGTATTGTTGCTGATCTTTGTTATTGTTTACATTGTTTGCATTGTTTACATTTTCAATGTTTACATTCTGCATGTGTTTACATAGTCATTGTTTACAGTTATAGTAATTAGTTAATGGGCTATGCTAATGCACTGTTACTACTACACTGATGATAAATGAATGATGAATAGTGTCGTGCACTATTGAATGAGAAGTGCACTTATGATCAAGAATTGATTGTTGATATTTCATATACAAGTTCTTTGATTGGAGACTTGTTTCCCACAGAGACTGGGATAATATAAGGTGATGTGAATATACAAGTGCTTAATTAAGACTTGTTACACTTAGGTTTGAAATAAATTAGTTAATTATTTCAGGTTTTGGACTCATATGTTAGACAACATGTCTACATTTGAGCACTTTATTGAGCAGGGTAAATTGCTTGGGAATACTGGTGATAAGTTAGAAGAATTTGCAACTGCTCGATATGATAAAGCAATGGAAGCTGAACAAAAGAAACTGCAGATGGAAGCTGAACAAAAGAAACTGCAGATGCAGGTGGATGAAAAAAGATTCCAGGCAACGGATGATGCTCCTGCACCTCACGGTCATTATTCATCCCTGTCTGTCATACAGGATGAGGAAGCTACCTTCTCTGATGTCAACCTTCCCCTTCCGGTGGTTCCATTACATTCTACGGAATCTTGGAAAAACGTTTCGGTTTCTCCTAATCTTTCTGGTGACGAACATCGACAAGTCTCGTCGATGTTACAAACATTTCAGGATGTTCTCACTGACATTCCTGGACACACAGATGTCATAGAACATGACATAATTCTTACCGACAATAATCCAATTAGGGTTAGGCCGTATCCTATTCCTATACACTTTCAGTCGCAAGTGGAAAAGGAATTGGATGAAATGATTCAATTAAATATAATTGAACCATCGACTTCACCATATTCTTCTTCCATGGTTATTGTCCGGAAGAAGGATAAGAACATACGAATTTGTGTTGATTATCGCAAATTGAATCAGGTCACAAAGTTCGATGCTGAACCGATGCCTTTGTTAGAAGATCTACTGATTAGACTTTCTAATTCTAGATTCTTCACTAAACTTGACTTGTCTAAAGGTTATTGGCAAGTGCCTTTAGCAGAGCATGCCAAACCTCTTACTGCTTTTTCTACACCTAGGGGTCTATTTCAATGGAATGTTATGCCTTTTGGTCTCATGAACGCCCCTGCCACTTTCGTTCGCATGATGCGTCAAATTCTGTCACATCGTTCGGATGTCATCGCATACTTAGATGACATCTGTCTCTTCAGTGATACCTGGGAAGATCACTATTTAGGGTTATATGACTTACTGTCCACTCTACGTGAGAATAATTTGACAGCGAAACCTTCTAAAGCTTTTGTTGGTTTTGGTGAAATCTCTTTCCTGGGTCATCGTGTTGGTCATGGTCTCTTGAAGACAGAAGACCACAATACTTCCAAAATACTGAACATCTCTGTTCCTAAAAACGAAGAAACAAGTTAGGAGTCTCTTAGGTTTAATTCAATTTTATGGGAGATTTATTCCAAATTTATCTTCGATCATGGCACCTCTATCAACATTGTTGAAGAAAGGTTCGCCTAATCTGGTCCGTTGGTCTGAAGAATGCCAATCTTCATTAGACCAAATCAAGAATATATTTTCTTCTCCTCCCATCTTAAGATTACCTACTCTTGATAGGACTTTTGTTCTTCGGAGTGATGCTTCATCCACTGGGATTGGAGCAGCACTGATGCAAGAATATGCAAATACTCTGCATCCTGTTATGTACATTTCTAGAAAACTAAATGCGGCAGAGAGGAACTACTCGGTTTTAGACCGTGAGTTGTTAGCGATGGTTTGGTCAATTCTAAAGCTACAAAGATTCCTCCTGGGCGCACATTTCATTCTAGAGACTGATCAGAAAGCTCTTACAGCTATTCAGACTAAGAATTTGAAGAGTTCGAGATCCACTCGATATGCTATAGCTCTTCAACCTTTTCACTTCACGGTACGAGCTATCCGTGGTGCGGATAATGTGATGGCTGACATTTTGTCTAGATGCCCACATGACTCTAACTAATACTTCTGTCCTATATTCCTATATATTACAGAGTCATAACACACCTATATTACTACAATAGATTAGCACATCTGTACTCACTTTATATGTACACACTATCGTGCTTTGTTGTCATCTTCTTCTGTTCGTTTTTTACGATGATAGAGGAGGACTGAGTAGTTAATATAAGGGCCGTTAGTTTACTAAACAGCCACAATTATTAATAATGTATTGTACCTTATGAAGCATATTAGTTATTAATTAGCATTATATTGCTTGTACTTTCTCAGAATGTCATTGTTGAGCTGAGGACTTACCTTACTAGTATCAAGCATGACGAGTTCTAGATTGTGTACTTACCCTCGGAATGCCAGAGCATATGTCCTGGATCGTCATGTAGTTTAACTTTACTATGTACTTATGTCATTACATGTCAAATAATGTACTAATTAAATTTTCCTATCAGATTTGTACATCCATTTTTAAAGACAATATTAGAGTATGCTGTTTAATGATGATTATAGTAACTTGCATACGTATATTGTGTTTACATGCTAACGTGATGTGTGTTGGTGACACCTCCCCGATGTGAATATTTTTTGAGACATATTTATTTTTCTGTTGAGGTATATCCTCACCAGACACTCTATATTTAGCCTCATGTTAGGCAATTTAATTAATTATCAGCGCATAATTCGTGCGTTTTGAGCCGCTTATCGCATGCTCTTTGATATTTAAAAAAAAATATATGTTCCACATTTTTTTTTTATCGGGAGGAGGTGGTGATATGTTGCGTGATAAATTCTCGCAACATCATTTTATTACAATATCTATTTTATAACGCAAGGGCAACAACTGCTTGAAATTTATAGTTACTTTTCTCGGTAAGCATTTGTCTTCTCGCGTTGGTATCGAATGCAGTTAAGTTTGAGCTGTGGTCATTTTGCGCTGGACTGCGCATGACTTGTCTTGCTGCTTGGTCGATCGGTTTCCGCCCACCACTAGTGGAGTGAGCGATTTGGAATGGCGAAAGAGATGCCTCGTTGAAGAGGGGATCTCCGCTATTTTTTGTTCTGTCAGGGATGTGTAGTCCTCTTAATGGATATTTCGTTTATTCGAGATAATACCTCTAGTGTTTCCCACATGTCGGGAGGCGTGATATTTCTGTGTATTTCATGAAAGCAAGGTAAATTGACTTTTTCATTAACTCTATCGATTTTTGGTCGTGAACGATTTCTGGTTCATAGCCTGTCTTCGAAAGTCGTCGTCACGAGATGTTTTCCTAGCTCACATGTCGCTGTATTGTGCTGCATCGGTTGATGCAGGTCCCAAGGACTATTACTTGCTACTTGGTTACCTGAACTAGGTTTGAAAAACCTTTGTTATCTAGAGGATATTTTTGAGGACATTATTTATACTTCGGCAGACGTGTCTGTCTTGCTGAAGTCAGACTAAGGAGAGTGAACTGATCTCATATATCTGGTTATCTCCTGGCTGTTATAGAAAAGGATGGAGTTTTTCACCTGACTACATTTACAGCACTATGAAATATAACATGCATCTGACTCATCATTGTAATGCTGTCTACCGTCTATTGCTGTATTGAATGTTGCTGTGATAATGACTGTTTGATGTGTCTACATATTCGCGTAACCATTTTGTCACTGTGGCGTCCACAATAAATAATGAAGAAAAACGTCAACGGCTGTTTCAAGAATCATTGACTTTATACGTCGTGAGTTTACACATGGCATCACGCATCACATCTAAAAAGATATCAAATCAAGGGGCCAGTGAGGAGTATCAATTCACAGAAAAGAAATAAGTGGAAGATGATTGTAAAAAACAGATGAATGGAGTAGTTTTCTGCAGTAAAACAACCTATAGAGTAATGCCGCAGAAGAATTACTACAGTGGCATATAAAAGAACTGTTTATCAATGATTTCTGTACTGTGCCATCTTCCTTAGCTCTGCTTGCTTTGGGTTCCTTTTCTAGCATTCTCCAGAAGAAAGGAAAGCAGGTTATGTCTGCTTAAAAAACTAAATATCAGCAGTCATTGGTGACAAGCAGCAATTACCTAGACAGGAATTCCACCAACTCCTCAGTCTTGAACACTAACTGACGTGTGCTGCTGTCTTGTTTGTACACACCATTGACCTTCGTCCACAGTCTCAAGTTGTGTGGATCTGTGAAGATGGATCACAAACAATAAGTCTCTGGAAGAAGTATGGTTGCAAAAATAACTCTTTTACTTAGCTCAGTGGTGAGGTATGCTATTTTCTACTGGGGAAGCTGAAAATGACACACACCCTCCCCTCCTACTTAATGATGGAAATATATATATATTAACAAATAAAGCAGTATTGAATCAGTTTTACAAATTAACGGTACGCAGGAAACACGGGACGTTTTGGGTTTCACCCTTTGTCAGCCACAGTTACAAACAGGCAACAAGGACAAGAAATATAGACGTGTTAAAGAAAAATTCTATAGACACTGCAAACATGTAATATATATTAACACAGATGAAGAACAATAATAAAGCAAGGAAACTACAAAACCGAAAAGAATTAATCAATACAAGAAATTCAACAATCAATGAAAAACAAGAAGTTCTGCTATAAAACTTTTTGCTGAAAGAATCGGGCAAGTAATGAACAATAGTCCCAATGGCATCCAACAGCGATGAATAAAAGTGACGTCATAAAAATACGCAAATAGAAACACAAAACGTCATAAAAGAAAGATCGTGAAAAAAGCGACGGATGAAATAAAGAAGTCTGAAATAGAGGAAAGCCAATGAATAACAGAGTCAAGCAAAATGATGTTGGACATTTAGACCATTAGGAGAAAGGCAACCCATTTTGAAAATGAGACAATTCTCTAGAGAAAATCGGCCACGGTCATCAAAAAAGCAGGAGCATAAACCAGTTACCTGGATGTCACAGGGACCGGAATGGTCTGGGCTATTGAAATGAAGGGTCACAGGTTTCGGTTCTCTGTGATAAATGTCATTTAAGTGCTCGCGGAATCTATCTGCCAAACGCCTGCCAGTTTCACCAATATAGGTAATGTTGCATCTTTTACAGATAATGGCATAGATAAGATTCCTACATTCACATATAAATGACTCTCTAATAATAAAATTGTCCTTCGGAAATGAAACAGTTGGAGTCTGGAGCACATGCGCACACATCTTGGGCGGTGGCAAGACTGTGTACCAAAATATGGAGGGCTAGTATTCATACTATTCATTCGTGAGCACTTAAATGACATCTGTGAAATCTGTGGCCCTTCATCTCAATAGCCCAGACCATTCCGGTCCCTGTGACATCCAGGTAACCAGTTTACGCTCATGCTTTTTCAATGATCATAGTCGATTTTCTCTAGAGAATCGTCTCATTTTCAAAATGGGTTGCCTTTCTCCTAATGGTCTAAATGTCCAACTTCATTTTGCTTGACTCTGTTATTCATTGGTTTTCCTCTATTTCAGACTTCTGTATTTCATCCGTCGCTTTTTTCACGAACTTTCTTTTATGAAGTTTTATGTTTCTATTTGCGTAGTTTTATGACGTCACTGGGACTATTGTTCATTACTTGCCCAATTCTTTCAGCGGAGTTTTATAGCAGGACTTCTTGTTTTTCATTGATTGTTGAATTTCTTGTATTGATTCATTCTTTTCGGTTTTGTAGTTTCATTGCTTTATTATTGCTCTTCATCTGTGTTAATATATATTATGTGTTTGCAGTGTCTATAGAATTTTTCTTTAACACGTCTATATTTCTTGTCCTTGTTGCCTATTTGTAACTGTGGCTGACAAAGGGTGAAACCCGAAACGTCCCGTGTTTCCTGTGTACCGGTAATTTGTAAAATCGATTCAATACCGTTTTATTTCTTAATATATATATATATATTTCCTTATCAGTTTTACAGCAGCCCCTAATTTATTTACTTACTTAATGAAGGCCCACTTTACATAATTTGGATGTAATTACTTACTTACTTACTTACTTAGTCGTTCCCCTTCTACCGCGAGGTGTAGAGGTTTGGAAGAGAGAGCGCCAGACCATTCTATCAGCTGTCTTCTTCCTGGCCTGGTTCCATTCTAGTCCTCGGTCCTTCAAAGATTGTCTAATGTTGTCCTCCCAGCGGACTCTGGGTCGTCCTGGAGGTCTGGATCCCTGGCTCTTTGTTTCCCATGCTTGTCGTGGTAGCCGATCTTCTCCCATTCTGCAGACATGGCCAAACCATCTTAGTTGGGACTGTTCTATTTGGGTCTGCAGCGGATGGGATTTTAGGCCTTGACGGATCGTCTGGTTGCGGACCATGTCTCTTCTTGTTACTTCAACCACTTTCCTCAGATACCTCATTTCTGAGGTTTGGATCTGGCTTTTGTGGGTTGTAGTCATTGCCCACGACTCGCATCCATATGTCAAGACTGGGACATAGGTGGAGCGGTATACAGCCATCTTCGTTTTCTTACCAACCTCTTTCTTGCTGAGGAATCCACGATTTATGGCCTGAAAAAGTCTCCCAGCCGCTGCTTTTCGAGTGGCCAACTCTTCTTTGATGCCTCCCTTTCGGTCTATAATAGCTCCGAGATATTTAAAGTGGTCGACCTGCTCCAGGACCTGTTCTCCCAACTTAATCTGATGTCTTCTTTCTTCTCGTGATATCACCATGGATTTTGTTTTAGAGCTACTTATGACCATCCCTCTCTTCTCCAGCTCTTCCTTCCAGACTTGCAGGTTGGATTGGAGATGTGCCTCTGATTTAGCAATCAGGGCAACATCATCAGCAAATGCCAGCTCCGAAATATAGACCTGTCTCATCTTCCAGTACCCCACTGAATACTTTCTTGTTCTCTCCTTACATGCCTTGATGACATCGTCCATAAGGAGTATGAAGAGGTAAGGTGATAGGATATCACCTTGTCTTACACCAGTGGTGGTTCTGAACTTTTCTGACTTATGGTTTGCTGTCCTCACATAATTTCTGCAAGACTTGTAGAAGCTCTGTATAGCATGAATCAGAGGTGCTGGAATATTCTTCCTTGCCAAACAGTCCCAAAGTTTGCTCCAGGGGACCCTGTCAAACGCCTTTTCCAGATCTATGAAACAAAGATGGATCTCACTCTTATACTCAAGGGCCTTTTCACTCAGCTGTCTGAGTGTGAAGATTAGGTCTTGAGTACTTCGGTTTGCTCGGAATCCGCACTGGACCTCATCCAATTGTGGCTCAGCTAGGCGTCGGAGTCTCTGCTCTAGGATTCTAGAGTAGATTTTACCAGGGACACTGAGAAGGGATATGCCTCTATGGTTTCCACATTGTCGATTGTCACCCTTTTTGAAAATTGGTGTTATGATGGCAATCTCCCAATCCTTTGGTATGGTCTTGTTGCACCATGCTGCCTGTAGGACCTTTAAGAGTAATAGGTCGCCTGATGCTCCCATGTACTTAACCATTTCTGGTGTTATACCATCATGCCCTGCTGCTTTGCCCATCTTGATTTTCTCTAGTGCTGCCCTCAGTTCTTCCATCTTTATGTCATCTTCACCATCATTGGTTTTCTCTTCTGTGCTAGTGGTTATCATTTCTGATGCTTCATCATGCTCACCATCCAGGAGTTCTGAGAAATATTCTTTCCATCTTTCCATTACTTCCTTCGGGGCAGTAAGCAATTTGCCTTGCTTGTCCTTTATAAATTTGAGAGGGCATTGTTTTTCTTTCCTCATGTTCTTTAGGGTCTTATAGAACAATTTCTGGTTTTCTTGTGCATCTTTTTCTAGCTTTTCTCCAAATTCTTCCCAGGACTTCTGTTTTGCTGCTAGCACTTTGTTCTTTGCTTCTGTTCTGAGTGTCACATATTCTCTATATTTTTCCATTTGTCCTGTTGTGTTTTTAGCTCCTAAGTATTGTTTCCATGCCATTTTCTTCTCCCTTATTTTCTCTTTGACTTCCTCTGTCCACCAAGGTGTCCTCTTTCTCTGGTTCCCAAGTCGGACTTCACCGCATGCTTCTGCAGCAGCTGTCTTTATGATATCCTTGAATTTATTCCAGAGGGTTTCCAAGTCATCAGGTCGTTCTTCTGTGTTGCTCACTGCTGTAGCAATAAGCCCCTGATATCTGGTCTTAATTTCTGGCTCTCTCAGCTTGTAGGTCCTAATGCTCATTTCTCCTGCTCGTTTACTTGGTTTCTTGCGTGATGTTGGGCAGTTCCTAGGCTGAGCAACTCTTTCAGTTGTTCGTTTGATTGTTAGCAGGTAGTGATCACTTCCAATCTCTGGCCCCCTCCAGACTCTTGCATCTCGGACATATCTGAAAGAGCTTCTCCGAACAATGGCATAGTCGATCACTGACTTCTCATTCTTGGTTGGTTCACATCTAGTGTATGCATGTATGCGCTTATGGGGGAACTTTGTGTTTGTAATGATCAGATTCTGCTCACTGCAGAATCTAAGGAGTCGCTTTCCCTTGTCATTGAGAGTATCTTCTCCATATCTTCCGATAACTCCACCCCATCTAGCATGGTCATTTCCAACTCTGGCATTAAAATCTCCGAGCATAATAACTTCATCTAGGCAGTCATCCACTGTCCTTTGAAGCAGCTCGAAGAATTCCTCCTTGACCTCTGCTCTCTCATCCTCATTTGGCCCATACACTATGACCAGGTTGACTATGGTTTCTCCTTCTTTTAGTTTAACAACCATAATGCGCTCCGAGACAAAGTTCCATCCCTTGATACTATCTTTTTGATTTTGGGCCACAATGCAACCCACGCCCCCTTTAGCTCTTTCAGATATGGGTACACCACTGTAGAGCAACGTGTTGCCATCGAGATCCATGACTCCTTGTCCTTTTTTCTTCGTTTCCGTTATAGCCAGGATTTCTAGTTTTGCTTTCCTCATCTCTTCCACCAGCTCCTCTTCCTTCCCATTTATACTTCTTGTGTTCCAAGTTCCATAAGTCGTAGTCCGTAGTCCGTTCCAGTTCGTCGCCTTTAGAATCAGTCCGGTTTTCTCTCTTGTAGTTCGCGTAATCATGATTTAAAGCAAACAGGTGATTGGCCTGTTGTGCCTTTGCATGGTGGAGGGGCTGCCTCCTTACGGCCTCCATGCAGGCCGCCCTCCTCCTTTTTCATCCGGGCTTGGGACCGGCTGGATGTAATTACACTGTGTTAATTTACAGGATACTGTTTATTGCCTTAAAGACATGCATTATATACGTGCGCATGAAGGAAAAAAAAGCAATGTTAAACACAAATCAGTCATGTATATAGTTATAGTATGCTCTCCTCCCCCGTCCACTTTTTCTTTTTTTAAATTTTGTTATGCAAAGAATTCGATAATTTCATTGTTGAAAGATGCTTTGCTGCACAACTGTATATATCCTTCATTAAGAAAACCAGCTGATAGCACTTCAAGACAGTTTTTGTTCTGGAATCCCGAGGGTAAGAGAAAGAGAGGGAGACCATAAAACACATGTGGAAGGGAAGTAGACATAGACGTGAAAGGAATGAAGAGGACTTGGCAAGACTTTGAATGGATAGCAAAGGAAGGAAGGAAGCCAGGGTATGTATTTGTTGGAGACCTGTGCTCCTCGGGAACCTGAAAAGCAATGAATGCATAAACATATCCTTAATCTCATATTCTTCTTTATGATTTCATCTGTGATTTTGTTAATACCTTTATGATTCCTACATTACACCTTTCATTCTCAAAAAGTACAAATAATTCTTCATACAACTGCCTCTCAAACCATCTTAAGCAGCTTTTATTTTCATGTATGTTCTGGAACAATAATGCTGAGAACAATACATCGTATATTTTTTTAAACTTACAAGCAGTACACATGTGCCCACCTTTTAGGTCATCCTTGGTAACAATTGCTGGACCCAGGGGACAAAATCCATCAATACTTTTCCCAATAAGAAATTGTTTCCCATTACGCTGAAGCTGCCAGTCTCGTGCGCTTACATCATGGGCAGCAGTGTAACCAAAAACATACTTCATGGCATCTTCTCTCTGTAATATTCACACAGTTTAATAATTGCAGGATTTCAATACAAATGCACAACGTTAACTTACAACATTAATAGCTATGCAAACCAATGCATCTGATGGTATAAAGCTATAAGTTGACATGAAAAAATGGTAGCCATGTAGGATTTTAAACCTATATTTCAATTCACTAAGGGGGTCGGAGTGGCTAAGAGCTATGGAGTCCGCCTATAATTGTTAAGGTATCAGGTTCGCTCCCAGTACAGGGAATAGAATTGATGGAATTTTTTTTGGTTATAACCAGTGGTTCCTAATGATGTCTTACTGCCTCCTGATCTCCTGGGTAGTGAGATCGGATGCCTAGCTTTCTCAAATAAGGGTGTTATTGTTGATCAAAATCAACGTCCTTGCACTCCAGGCAAACCCACAGATGCTCAGTCTCCCTCAATAAATGTTGAGGGTATGAATGCTAATTGTTCCTGTTGCGCACTGGTTGCATACACGCCAGATGCATCCTCTCATACGTCCATCCCCGCTGGTTTTACATTTGATGCCAAATTCTAGCAGTCTTAGCCTTGATGATTCATCGATTGCAGTGTCATTCTCTAATAAGCGATCATTAATCGCTCTCAGTATTTCTCTTATCCATGTTCAATGCACCTTCTATGGGTGCTTTTGAAGCCAGTCTGTCAGCTCTTTCATTGCCGCGTACCAATGCATGACCAGGACAGTAGATCCATATCAGTTCTTGAAGATTTGATGCTTCTATGGAGGTTTCCCATTCATGTCAGAGCCATCCATTTTGGATTGTGAGTCTGATATAATAACTGCCTTTGTTAATAAAGTCTCAGACAGCCATCTTAAGGCAGCAGTAGCTGCCTTTATCTCCGTTCTCATGCTGGAAGTTGTTATCATGTAAGCCCTGCTATGTTCAGCGACGGTTCTGCCCTTTACTCTAGCAGAGAAGCCCCACCCTGATTTATTACCACAGATTACAGACCCATCATTGTACACAATAGCATTATCATCCCCAGCATTATCATTTATCAGCTGATCAATTTCCAGCTCTGCTCTCCCAATGGCCCAAGTTTTGCACTCTCTACCAAGGCTGATGATGACTTGCTGGTAGTTCATCCAGCTCTCATCTGACTTACCCCACTCTTCTCCCTTGAATATATTTTCAACTGTGGTCACCTGTCTAATAGTCTTCTCTGCCTGCACCATCCATGACATACTTACTTACTTAGTCGTTCCCCTTCTACCGTGAGGTGTAGAGGTTTGGAAGAGAGAGCGCCAGACTATCCTATCGGCTGTCTTCCTCCTGGCCTGGTTCCATTCTAGTCCTCGGTCCGTCAAAGATTGTCTAATGTTGTCATCCCAGCGGACTCTGGGTCATCCTGGGGGGTCTGGATCCTTGGCTCTTTGTTTCCCATGCTTGTCGTGGTAGCCGATCTTCTCCCATTCTGCAGACATGGCCAAACCATCTTACTTGGGACTGTTCTACTTGGGTCTGCAGGGGGTGGGATTTAAGGCCTTGACGTACCATCTGGTTGCCTACCATGTCTCTTCTTGTTACTTCAACCACCTTCCTCAGATACCTCATTTCTGAGGTTTGGATCTGGCTTTTGTGGGTTGTAGTCATTGCCCATGACTCGCATCCATATGTCAAGACTGGGACATAGGTGGAGCGGTATACAGCCATCTTCGTTTTCTTACCAACCTCTCTCTTGCTGAGGAATCCTCGATTTCCTGAAAAAGTCTCCCAGCTGCTGCTTTTCGAGTGGCCAACTCTTCTTTGATGCCTCCCTTTCGGTCAATAATAGCTCCGAGGTATTTAAAGTGGTCTACCTGCTCCAGGACCTGTTCTCCCAGCTTAATCTGATGTCTTCTTTCTTCTCATGATATCACCATGGATTTTGTTTTAGAGCTGCTTATGACCATCCCTCTCTTCTCCAGCTCTTCCTTCCAGACTTGCAGGTTGAATTGGAGATGTGCCTCTGATTTAGCAATCAGGGCAACATCATCAGCAAATGCCAGCTCTGAAATACAGACCTGTCTCATCTTCCAGTACCCCACTGAATACTTTCTTGTTCTCTCCTTACATGCCTTAATGACATCGTCCATGAGGAGTATGAAAAGGTAAGGTGACAGGATATCACCTTGTCTTACACCAGTGGTGTCCTGAACTCTTCTGACTTATGGTTTGCTGTCCTCACATAATTTCTGCAAAACTTGTAGAAGCTCTGTATAGCATGAATCAGAGGTGCTGGAATGTTCTTCCTTGCCAAACAATCCCAAAGTTTGCTCCAGGGGACCCTGTCAAACGCCTTTTCCAGATCTATAAAACAAAGATGGATCTCACTCTTATACTCAAGGGCCTTTTCACTCAGCTGTCTGAGTGTGAAGATTAGACCATCCATGACATCCCTCTCTTTATTCTTGCTCCTTTGATGTCAGCTATGTTCCCATGCAGAGGATGCCTTTTGTCTGTAGTTACTCGCATATACGCTTTTCCTTGGGCCATCGCATTTCTGGATCTAATTGACAGCAATCCAAGCATGTGCCGCATCATCACAATGGGGGTATCTCGCATACAGCCCAAGACTATACGCTTCCCTTCATTTTGAATGCATTCCAGTCATTCACATTGTGATACTGACAGCGTGAGTATTCCCAGGCCATACTCGATTACAGACAAGACCAGCTGATGATGCCGCAGGAGAAACAGTAGCCTGCTCCAGGTGCGCTGCAGCCATTGTTTTTAGGGCTGCCAGACCTTTCTTGTACTTCTGTATGATGTGATCAATATGGTACTTAACGATAGCCCGCGATCAAATGTTACTCCAAGGTATTTCAACGTGTCCTGCCTTTCAATATTCTGTCCACTGAGAGTAATGTCTGGAAGATCTGCTTTCAATATGGAGTTATTCAAGGAACACCAAAGCACACAGGCTTTGTTGGGATTGACCTTGGAGCTGGTTTTGTCGCACCATTTAGAAACTGCCTGAAGTGTCTCATGTATGCTTTTAACCATTTCTTGTCTATCTGAGCCAGTCCTGTAAATGAGCAAGTCAATGGCAAAAGTGAATGTTCATCCCAAACCTGTTGGTTGGACTGCAGCTATTTTAGTTGTATAGATGTGAATTGAACCTGGCACCAGTGATAGTGGAGAACCCTGGGGTAATCCTGAGCAAATGTGCAATGGTTCTGATGTCCATGTTCCCAAGCGAAATGCAACTGCTCTCTCAGTTAAGGCAGCTGCTATCCACCTTGTTAGCCATGGGTTTACACCACATTCCATTACACAGTTCAGATAAGGGTGAAAAAATAGGAAATCTCATGTGCAAGTTGCACTCGTTCAAAATCCCTCTAGAGTTGGAAATCGTAAAGAGTAGGCCATATGGCCGCTGCCCTGGCAAAATTTAAAAATTAGGACAGCTACCCACCACAAAAAATATTTATAGAATGTGCGATTCCTGTATACACACAGTGGGATCCTTGCCCTTGCTATGGAGTTCATGCACTGTGCTGAGATCCTCCTTGTGTGATCTAAGGAAGGAGATCAGAGCACTGATGGATTTGTCAGTGTGCAGTGATGGCCCTTAAAAAACCAAACCGATTCACTAAGGCTTTTTTTTATTTGTTGAGTTATAAGCATCAAAGTTGAAATGGAAGCTCATCATTGTATCTTAACATGCACTGTCACTTCTACCCTTATGTACCTGAATATAGAGTATTAGGCATATAATAAGAGGTTGTTAAAAAGTATAACAAATTGCTGCAAAAACTATTAATGCAAGAACAAATGAAGTGGTCTAATGCAAGCTTTTGCAAAAGGGCCAACGAAAATTGTGACCCCTATGATCACTAAGGAGCCACACCAAAAAAAAAAAAAAAAAAAAAAAAAAAAACCAACATTTATTTGTTCATTTTCTTTAACAGAAATGTGCACCATGCAGAAATATACATACCGCAATATTCTTTCCCCTTTTTCCAATGACTATTGCCAGCTCAACTTCCCAGTCCAATTGCTATAAAATAAGATTTATCAAATTTTTTCATTTACTATATTTGATTTTGTATTGTTATGAGTTATTGTTGAGTTGTATTTTGTAATATTTATTATGGAAGACAAAATAATATGTTTAATATGTGTTAAAGGAATACAGGTATAATTTATGAATGGGAAAGGTAATAAAAAACTGGCAGACATCTACGAATAAACTACTAATATCCAAAAGTGGTTATCATACAAAATGGTTGATTCAAGTACTACCAAGAGGCTTTCCATAAAGGTCTGTCTGAGTGTAAATTATAACTGTACTACTGCAATATTTTATCAAAGATAAAGCAAACAATAAATCACCGATAAGAATGTTCCACTGTCAGTACATTTCTCATACTAAGTCCTTTGATTGTTTGATTGCTCTTTGCTACAACAATTTTTGGTGCCTGGTGTCTTGCTGCAATGTTAAATGAGCTTAAAGAATGAGCCAACCCATGGTGTTCCTGGGGGGGGGGGGGGGGGGGTTTCTCTGACGAGGCAAAGACAGAGCAGGGCTGCTGCTTCCTAAAGTATGACATAAGAGATGACTAGTATGAGGGTGTGCATGGGGCTGCCAACCTCATCATAAAAAAAAAACTTCTACTGAAACAACTGTTGCAAGAGCACATGAATGTTTTGGTGCAGGCTACCTGTAAAGGGGACAGCGGCAGATGTGGCTGCATGCTCCACAGGGAGCGAAAAGGTAAATGAATAAATGAACATTCATGTCAGGCTACTGTAAAAGGTAAAGGTAGTCCCATGGCATATACTGCTGTAGGGGAGTGAAGTATTAGACTCCACTATACTGGGTCCAGCATCATGAAATGGTGTAACCAGTTCCCTTTCTCCATTTGCTTTCCTAACTCAAGAGCAAAGTCAGGTACCCATTTACAGCTGGGTAGACTGTAGTGTGTCGATACCATGAACTGAACCTGGCACCTTTGCCACAAGAAACCAGCGCTCTAACCACTCCTATCAATCGAACACTCCAGGCTAATGTAACTATTAAAAATGCAGCAACTCAATAAACTTGCACGCACAAATCTGAATGAAAAAAAAGACTGTGGGCTAGGATAAGGAAAACAACTCAGAAAATACCTTTGTTTCTTCAGGATACTTAATGTTGTCTGTGGGTCCAACTATTGTATTGTTGAATTTGCTAAACACAACAGGTTCTTCTGGTACAGGAATATTTTGCTCTGTACAATGGTCAGTGTAATTCATACCAATGCAGATTAGCTTCTCTGGATTGTCAATAGGTGCAAGAAGCTTGAGCTGGTCACGTGACACTACATTCTTCCCGCTTTCTATAGCACTGAAATGTCAAAATACTTCTAAAGATGTGTGTTAAAGATGAAACACAGCATTTATCAACTTATTACCAACATCACACTAATGAGCTTATTAAAAACAAACAATTCTTTTCTGCACATCATAAAATAAATAAGAGAGACAGATACATTTTAAATCACATTTATGTAATGGTTCAAGCAGGGAACAGTAGACATGGGGCCACCATGTTGAGCATACAGCATTTCACTTCCATTTTAAAAAGAAAATGGCTTTATTGTCTGGCTTTATTAATTTTGACACAGCTCAAAAACAGGGTTGGGGTTAGGCTACAGTTAGCTGTTTGACACAGCTTAAAACAGGGTTGGGGTTAGGCTACAGTTAGCTGTAATGTAAATATGCATAGCCAGTCTGGCAACATAGCGAACCTTGTCTACTGTCGTCATCTACCACAGTTGACATTCACAAAAATATCTGGATGGATTTTTGCTTCAGCTTTATTTGTGGCGCATTCTGTTAAAATGAGTATACTAATCCACGCTTACCAAGCTTTCATAGCCCCCACCTTACCTTGCAACATTTCTTCTTCGCCTTTCAACTTCCCTAGGAGCATCGGCCTTCAACAAACTTATGCCAAATCTTTCTGTCCCGTGCCATCAGCTTCTTCATCCCCTTCATGTTTTTCTCCTGTTCTCTTCTCTGTGTGCTCTTTGGTCTCCTCTACCTTTCTTACCCTGGGTACTCCAGAACAAGGACTGCCTAGTAATGCTATCATCAGGTTTTCTCAATGTGTGTCCTATCCATCTCCAACATCTTCTTCTGATCTCTAGTTCCACTGGTGCCTTACAAAATAAGTATGCGGAATCTATCATTTTAGGACAAAGGTTAGGAAAAAAACACACGCACAATCTATAAATTTTCATTTACCATATATAAATTAATTTGGCAGGTGACATTAGTGGTCTGGTTTGGTTTTAAGGACCATCTTCATTGCACATGGACAACTCCATCAGTGCTTCGATCTCCTCCCTTAGATCACATCAGAAGCATGTCAGCACCATGCACGAACTGTTTAGCACCAGAAAGGATCCAAATGTGTGTACATAGGAATCACACATTCTATAAATATTTTTGTGGTAGGTAGGTTTCATAATTTTTAAATGTTGCCAGGGCAGTGACCATATGGCCTACTCTTTAATATTTCCAATTGCCGAGGTAATTTTAACATGCACACGGGTTTTTAAAAAAAAATTTTCAACCTTATCCGAGAAGGCTAGTCATCCGATCTCACTACCCAGGAGATCTGGAGGTAGTACGACATCATTACATTTTAGCCACTCCCACCATGAGATGTGATTTTGCCATAAACAAATTGCAGAAAATGTATCACTTTTTTGTAAATGCGGCTGAAGAGGGGCTCCCCCCTCCCCCCCCCCAAAAAAAAATGTTTTATTTATATTAAATATTGTAGGTTCCTACCGAGCCTAACCATTAGGCTATCGGTTTAAAAGTAAATGTGCATGCTTAAATAAGGTTGGGGGGGGGGGGGAGAGAAATCAGTGACAACCTTGGACTCACCTTCTTGCCCTAGAAAGTGAATGCTCATAATTTGCGATAAAGTCTTTCATGTTTGTTGCCAAAGATGCGTCAAAACTTGTGAGGTCCACGACATCTCCACCGTCCTGCAGTTCAACACCAATTCCTCGTCGACCGTTCGTTTCAAATTGAACGAAGCGCATTGTTCCTGAAAATTCTCTGAACTGAATATAGCTGTAACGTTGTCTCGATTTATAAATTTTCGTACAAATGTTCCGAAATCCTGAAGTAAGGCGCATCAAAGCTTGGTCCAAATGTTCAATGTATAGGGGCCTATAAAATTAAGTAACTAGTCAGACGACTCTTTCCAATGCCTCCGCCCCTGAAGTCTTGGCTTGAACTTTAAACCTTTAACGTAGATTAAAATGTAAAATACCCAGAACACTAAAACAATTCAGTTGTTAATTATTAGTTAATATAAAAATAATGCAAATTATTACACGAAAGATAAGTGATATTTCATTTTCAATTTATTTTATTACAGTTCATTGAATATTTTTTTAAATATATAACGCCAAAGTTTCTTTTTATTAATTTCCTGTTTCGTTTTGAAATAAATGTTAATGTTTTTTTCCCCTCCGGTGCCTAGTTTCAGGATAGCGTCAAAATGGCGGAAATAGAGTTGCATAAGAAGTGTGTTTCTCCTGATCAAAATGAAGAAACTAAACTTTCTGGAGGTCATTTAGTCTTATTAATTTATTTATGAAGAAAACTATTTCGTTAAATCTCTGATAGGTTATAATTATGATTTATTGTGTCTCTCATTCCAGATAATGTGGTCAGTTGCCGATACCCAACCTTGACATCGTACCCTCTGTCCAATTATTGTAAATAGAGTCAATTAAAATTTCCAAATTGTGTGTGCTGGAGTGCATATGAGAGTGCATATGAATATGTGCATGTGGCTTGTGTGTTCCTTTGTTCTGAAATTATTATTTTTTATTTAATGATGAAAAATATCCCGTTCAACCTCTGATGGGTTATAATTGTTTTCAATTCCAAATAATGTAAACAACTGCCGATATAGGAAAGTGGCATCACACCTGTCAAATCATTGTAAATAGGGCAAATCACAATTCCAATTTTGCTTGTATGTTTAAAAAAAAAAACTCAAATAAACAAAACCAAGATAAAATCTAACCACACCAAACAAAAATAATGTTAAGGGGGAGGGGTGTAAAGGCCTAGTGTTCTGAAATGGTATTCTCTTCATACTTGTCATGGGATATTAAAAAACTGTATGTATGGAAGCTTGAGGTGTTTTGGTTGATATTTAACTTGTCATTAGTAATATGTATTACTAGCACCTCACTAGACATTCATTTTCGCTCCATATCCCCACTAATCACAATGGAAAGAAAAAATATTGACATTCATTTAGGGTGCCCATAGTCTTGTTAAGGTCACTATAAAAAAATTAATAAAACACACATAAAGGTATGTTTCAGGCACTCGTAAGAAATAAAGAAGTATAAAACTAGACAACAGAAGTGAGAGGCTTACCGGAGAATTGAACCCAGGACCTCCTAAACGGCACCACCGCCTAGCTACAGAAAAATGGCACTGGAAGCAGTTTAAATTGTATCATACAAAATTAGGAGTTTAACCCTTTCCGACCGAATAAAATATTCATGCCACTATTACCAGGTTGGAATATTTTTTGGCAAAAAATACCCCAAAACGATACCTGCTAATATTCTACACACCAGAAAGAACTTACATAAGTAATAAGTGTTGTAACATTTTTTATTTATTTGAAATAGTGTCAGGGACCTGAAATAAGAAAAAAAGTTTTTGTTAGATGACGTCCTTCGGCGGTGGTAGAGGCTCGGTTGTAGCTGCGCCATTAACAAACAAGCAAATAAACATGCCGTGTCCTATCGAGACTGCGTGGTCCCGGCTACCGGGTCTTCCCAGTTCAGGTGGGGCAGAGGTATGTGTCCGTTTGGTGTCGTACTTCGTCAGTGGTGGTGGCTCGGCTGTGGCTACGCCTACGCCTCGATACGTCCGCTACGGTGACTGGCTGCTCTGCCAGATACCGCATACTTGTCTCGGAGATATAACCCCCTTTGCATGGTAGAGAGCCATCAAACCTCGGAACATGGCACACACTCCAAAGTGGGACTGGTGCATTATGCTTCTGAGTCTAGGATGCTCCCTGGGGTTGCAGAAAGCCCACCTCTGCAGCATTTGTGTGGTTGAATCATAGTAAGTACTTAGCATGCAGACAATTCTCTTGTCCCTCCATGCTAAAACCATCTCTTTATTTAGCATCATCCAGGAAATCAGTTCACCTTTCGCAATTTTGAAATTCTTCATTTCTAGTGGCAAACCTCGGCGATTTCGCATTACAGTTCCTGTTGTGTGGATGCCTTTTTTTAACAGTTCCGTGGCTAGAGGATGTCCTGTGTAGTATCTGTCAGTAAACAAGTGGTAGCCATGGCCGTTAGCCTTCTGTAACAGCTCATTACAAAGATGCAGAACGATTCTAGCAGTAAATGGAAGATCTGGTCGTGTAAGCGGGTTTGCTGTTATAGCACCATAATATGGCTAAAAACCACACAAATATCCAGTATGGCAATCAGCCAGTGCAAACACTCTAAGTCCCCATTTGTTTGGTTTTTGTGGATTATATATTTTGAACTGAGTCCTACCTTTGAAACGTATTGTACTTTCATCTACAACAATATTTTGATGTGGAATAAAAAGTTCAAGACATTTCTCCTTCACATGAAGTACAATATTTCTGATTTTACAGCTTCTTGTCTGTCTAGCTCCATCACTCTGGTTTGGTGGCTGTACATGCAGCATCCAGTGAATCTGCTGAAATCTTTCACGTGAAAAGACATCCCGATAAAAAGGAATATAATCAATCCATTCTACAGAAAAATATTCTTTTACCACGCCACCCTCTTGCATTCCCATTCTCAAAATCACTCCAAAATAAGCCTTTATTTCGGAAATCGTTACATCTTTCCATGTATGCCATATGGAGCGTGGAGACAGTGTTTTATTTTTCAATTGGTCAGCTGCATACCGGTTGGTCTCATTGACTATCTCCTCTAGCAATGATGATGTGAAAAACAACTGAAAGAAACCACAAATATTGTCAGGAATATCACAATCAAGAAGCTGTGTACACCTGCATTATGTACTGAAAATTGTAAATGATTTATATAACAAGAGTGTGATTGAGATAACTTCACCCATTGTGCTGGTACTTCCTCACTTTCACCATCTTCATTACGGTCACTGTCATCGCTACTGCCAGCTTCATCACTGGTACTGGAATCATGTGTTACAGAATCGCCTAATATAAAATCACTGTCATCTATATTTATCTCATCTTTTTCACTACCACTATTATCAGTCTCCTCTAGAAAAGTCACTACTTCGGAGGCAGTCATTTGCCAGGCACATTTGCTTGTTGATGCCATTGTTGCCCTCCCCGACGTTCTACTATTCAATTTACCACAAATAGTTTGTTTCCCTGTTTCATCGCACAAATTTGTGCCATAAAATAATGGTACAATGCCTCGGCTAACTGGGAAAGACAAACGACCATAAAACCAGTTGTTTCGTCTTGTGTCTAACTGAGTAAGACATTCGACCGGAACAAGAAAAATCGATTGTCTTACCCAGTCAGACACACGACCGGAAAGGGTTAAATGTTATCATATGAACGTTATGGTTTTAAATCAGCAGTATAAACCTGCTCTATTTCAAATCTATAGAATTAATACAGGCATACACATAAATTTTAGCTTTTACACTAAATTGCTAGATCATATATATGTATATCGGTGTGTGTGTGTGTGTGTTAACCACTATGTATAGTTTTAAAATACCCAAAAAGAAACGTCAATAACATTTTTTGAATGTTTCAGCAAGAATTTATAAAACAATGATCACAAATAAAACTGTGCTTACCAAGTTGCAGCATTCCCTCCTTAGGTTTAGAAACATTCCCTGTATTTGTTGCTATTTGATCACATTGTCCTGCCTCCATAACTTCATTTTTGACATCAGGCCTCTCATTATCATCTGCACTGTCATACAGCTTAATTTCAGACTTCTGTTGATAATCTGAGTCATCTCTATTCATCATCACCCTACAGCCCCCCAAGCAGCATAGGTCTTCAACAAACCTATGCCAAGTCTTCCTGCTCCATACCATCAGCTCAATGTCTTTCCATGTCTTCTTCATGCCCACCATGTCTGTCACCAGTTCTCTTTTCCGTGTGTTGCTTGGTCTCCCTCAACTCCTCTTACCCTGGGGATTCTAGAACAAGGACTGTCTTGTAATGATATCAACAGGTTTCCTCAAAGTGTGTCCTATTCATCTCCAGTGCCTTCTCTTTTTCCTCTGGCACTTGTCTGGTTCTTGTCATCAGTTCTACATTTGTAACCTTGTTATACAACTTCAATCTATCTATTCTATGCAAGCACTCATTTATAAAATCTGTAGTTTTTTTGGCTGTTGTTTTTCTTGTTCTTCATGTTTAAGATCCATACAATAGGACTGACTTGACATTTGAACTGAATATTCTGATTTTGATGTTGGTCTTGATTTCTCTTGATTTCCATATGTCTCCCAATACAATGAAAGCTCCTCTAGTTTTCTGTATTCTTATTTTGATATTCTTTTTTTGTCCATCCAAACAGTGTCCTTATTGCTGTCTCGGTATATGTATTACTCTACATCAGGAAGTGGTGTTTCTTCAAGTGCAATCCTGTTATAGTTTCCTACATTTATTCTCATTATCTTTGTTTTCTCCCTGTGTATTTTCAGACCACTTGCTGCGGCCTCTCATCAAGAACTTTCATTTTGTCTTGCATCTGATTACGATAATGGGACAGGAGAGCCAAGTTCGGCCAAATCTAGATCATCCAGCTGTTTCATCTTTACTGCCATCTTCATAATAACTACAGTCCAAATTGGTTTCTTCACTCAGAGTTTCTTTAAATAATTTCTTCACGTATTAAAGCCAACCTATAAAGTTTGCCAAATATTGCAGGCATGGCCATTTTGGAGCTTTGAAAATACGCACTAAAAAATAGTGAAGTAACATCTTAAGGCATCTGCACATTTAATCACTGATTAAAATTTCAGTAAAAAGTACATTTTTATAAAAAAATGACATTGTTTGGTTGTTAAAATTGTGGAATAGTGCTATAAATGAAACAAAACCTCAACACCAGAATATTAGTTACTCAGCTGGACTGAACACTCACCAGTGCTGATTAAACATTTAGTGAGAATTAAAGAGATTAAAAAATTACAATAGAAGTGATATGTAAAAGTGTATTAATAATGTCTTTACTTCAGGTGCAAAACCAGTTTGCTTGTCCCTACATCTAATAGTTAGGAGGCATTTACCTGAGGATGCAACAGGATGGCCTCAAGATAAAATGTAAGCTAATATACATGATTGTGTTTATTTCTGTCTTGTGTTTTGTGTGTGCAGACGAAAGCTTTGTTACTAAAATTTCTTTGAAATGAGATAGATAAGGATATTAACAATTTGTTTCTGAATAGGTTTGTTGACATTTGTGTGTGAAATTAAGTTCTAAGAAAAACCATTACAGACTAACTGTGGAATATCATGCCAGTCAGCAAAACAAGTTTTAACTCTATTCTTTTCTACCCTTATAAAACCCGACAAATTTGGCAGGCAAATTCCGAAGCCGCTGAAAGAACCGTAAACACTGAAGAGGGATATATTTTACCCTGGAATCTCTTATGAGACAACAAAGAATAGGATAACAGCTCCCTTATGCGTGTCATACAAGGCAATTAATATGATGTTGTACGTAGAGCTGGCCACCTCATATTGTAAAACAAATTGATGCAGAAACCACCGCTACAAGAGCATGTGAATGCTTTGTGCACGCTTCCTACAAGGGGCCCAGCTGCAGTGATGGCTCCATGCTCCATAGGGAGCAAAAATGAAAATGATGATGAATATATTTTGGTTGATTTATATGGGTTTTTTTATACGCGCATTTACTCTGTTAGACAAGCCAAATTAAAAACAAACAATAACAACAAAAATATAAAAAACAAAGGCTGACAGTAGAAACAAAGCATACTGACGATGTGAAAACCATTGCTTAACAGTACACACCAATGGATCTTAGCATTTTACTCTGTGATTCCTCATATGTAGATTTGGCATGAACAGACCATTTTACAAGTTATGAAATACTGTGGGCCTCCCAAGCTATGGTGTGATTCCACTCTATGGATCCCATCAGAACTAAAAAATATTATATGTTGACCTTGTTAATACATGGTTTTCTGATAGTCTGTTTCACACAACCAAACGTTTTGCAACAGAAATGAGTTATTTCACCCCTTTGAAAGGGGATTTTATTTTTTTTTAAAACTGGAAATATTAGTTTTACATGGAACGATTAAAAAAAAAATATATTAAAACTTGTTTAAAAGAAGATAACTTAGCATTTACCTTAGACTGGAAGAAGTACTTCTGAAATCAGTGGTTGCAGAGAAGGTTACTGTTTTCATAGAGAATCTCCTTCCATAAAGATTGATTTTTACACCATCTTCGTACATGTAAAATAGTTTCCTGTTTTATTTAAATTTGAATTGTAATTTTGGCTTACCACTATCTTTATGGACCATGGTTATATTTTTCAGAATTTAAATAGAATAGGTCAATTCTGTACCATAATTCATATTATTGTGCTGCACAGCTACCATAGATATTGTGAACTAGGACAGTAAAATATAATATTGAGAAATGCAAGGCTGTTGCTGGTTGAAATAAACACAGCAACTAGTGTGTTGTCAACACCGTTGATTATTGCCTGATCTTCCTGTCAATGATGGCAAAAAATGGACAGCGTTGAATTAATTGTAAAGTGAACTGATTGTAACACAGGGGGGTCCACTGTACATCTTGGTAAAAAAGAAAAGTTTAATGATATGCTTAACATGCATGTTAAATTTGACCATTTTATTAGATTAATTTTAATATTTCAGTATTTAGAGCTAGCACTAAGCGTAGCAACAATTTTTAAGGTTTTTAGAACATTAATGTACTGAAGAGATGTTCATTCAAGTTTATATCTTTTGACAGCATTTCATTCTTCATGACAGGGTTCACGTTTCAGTGTTTGTTACTATTTTGTAAATCTGTACAGCTCACAGTATTAAAAGTGAATTAATTGAGTAGTTACATTTGTTTTTCTTTTTTGCACTTCTCAGCATCAATGAATTGAACAAAATCAAACGGGTACGCTTAGATCGTGAAAACATAGGTGAGATTGACAATTTGGAGCTACTAAGTGATGCTGTGACAAATCTATATCTTCAGAGTAATGAGATTACGTGCATCCAAAACCTTGAGTGTTTGCCAAACTTGCAGGTATATCCATTTAAATTCTTCCTTCTGTGCAAAGTTCAGTGCTCTGGCTTCAGTCAAAATTTGAGTACAATAATTATATAATATAATTAGATATATTCATTGATATCATATCACAAGACGCAGCAATAGCTTGACTGCCTGCGTCAGGACCAGCGAACCAGAGCTGGTCAAGACCGTGCTCCACCTCCACGTGGTGGTCCTGGAAACAGTCTGCAGCTGTGCAGGCTGGCTGAGCGAGTACGGATCGCAATGGGAAGGCAAACCCGGTCCTAAAAAATGCCGTGCAGAAGTCGGATGTGTCGACCGAAAGGTGCAGATATCACAGCTACGTTGGAAACAGACACAATGCAACCACCGTCCTTTTCAGGGCGAACGAGGAAGAAGAAGAAGAATATCACAAATGAAATTTCACAGTGCTGTTATGAGTTTAATTATTAATCCTCACAAGACATCTAGTCCAGCTTACTCCTTGCTTCTCATTATATTCTTTCCCTGGTGCTGTTTCACCTATGGTTGTGATCTCATGAATAGGCCCATCTTTTTTGTTTTTTTAGCTACTGTTCTCAAACATTTAATTTCACAGTTTATGAAGTGTCATTCTTTTCTTTTTTTTAATGCCCAAGTCTGGTATTGGTATTACACTGTGGGTATGAAAATCATACTTATCAGTTATATCTGAGTAGTCATTTAGATCTTTTGATTAAATTGAGATGGGCTGAAAGCTTTACTGCCTTACTGAACTCGGTCACTTTTTTGGCTTGCTTAACTTTTATTCACCCTGGCTAATCTTCCGTGGATGCTATTGCCAAGGTATTGGAACCATTCATTTTAATTTGATATTATCAACTTCAATATTTCTGTTGCAGTGGTATCATCGTCAATTATTTTCATTCTCTGTGGAACACAGAACTGTCATTTCTAGAAACAGTTCAAAACAAGGGAAAAATGTCATGTGCACTGATTTCCTGTGGTTTCAGGAAACCTTGGTTGGCGTATGAACTAGGTGGCTAGATCTGGTGACAGCTGAACTCAAGGTATAAAAAAGGGCAGGTCATTTCTGCACGTGATTAGTTTATAGAGAGCAAAGCCAATGTGACAACAGCACTATAATATGAACAGTTTGCAGTTCTCCCTTTGTTTCAACTCACCTTTAAAATTCTTAGCCAGGACATCTGATCACACAAAAGGGGAAGTTACAGCTGAAGGAAGTATGTTCTGTGGAGAACATTCTGCACGCTAAGCGATCATGGCTTTAACAGTTAGTTGAATGAAGATTGTATTTTAAGGTGATTTTAAATCTTGTGGATTAGATGCCAGAGGGGAACATTTTTGTGATAATATTTTTTGTGTGGAATTGATAGCATTATAGACAAGGATTTCCACCTTGGTAAGTTTTTTCAGCTCACAGAATGAAATAAGGTCTCACGTGTTTACGTGTGAAAATAATTCTGACTTTATGAACTTGAAGAAATTATTTTGAGGTGAGATTTATTGCTTATGTTGTGAATACTTCAGATGACTTACATATTGTATATGCCTTTTAGAAGCTGCATCTTTAAGAAACATACGTTTTTGAAACCATTATAGGAAGCAAGATTTGCATAAAACTGGTTCTTATGTGCATATTCTGTGCAAATATAATAAAGTTGAATAAGTTTTCTTTGTTGAACACTGAACAAGCAGTTTTGAGTTTAGCTCTTTCAGTTGAATATGAATAATAAAATTCTTCTTCTTTCTTCTTTGGCCCTTGACAGCTGACTGACAATGCAATCAGTGAACATCATGCCTGGTGGTGTCTTATAGAGCAGCAACAAACTGTCTCTACTTTGCTTGGTCTGGCTTCTATCCTTCATGTGGTGCCCCAGATCTGTTTCATGCTTTGCAACTCTGCCTTCACAGTTTTCCGCCAAGTAGCTTTTGGCTGGTCTTGCTTTTGCGTTCCTTCTGGAGTCCATAGCATGCCAGTTCTAGTGAAGGTGTCTGGGCCTCTTCTGAGGATGTGGCCAACCCTATTCCAGCATCTACACACAATGATGGTGCACATGTCTTCTTGGTGGCTCAGTTGACTGAAAAAAACTCTTGATGCATCCGTGACCACAGTAACTAATATTGCAAAGAGTTTTGATAAGTGTAAAAAGAATATTTTTTAAGGTGGAGTCCTGTAGAATTTTAGGATGGCTAAATAGGCTTCAGGTGGCTGACAACATGCTTTTTTCTCCTCTGTCAAGCTTTTATCCTCCGTAGAAAATTTTCTTAAATACTTGAATTCCTTCATGTATTAAATTCCTCCTTTATATATGTTGTTATTTAGACTTACCTAGTTTGCGCTTGACTATTCACATTATTATTATTTATTAGAATAGAAAATTATTCAGATAAAATCATCTTCATCATCAATTAAGATTTGTGATTGTTCCCCTCTCCTATAGTCTCTAGTGACTTGAATCAGCTACATTATCAGTTGCTGCCCATGCAGTGTGGTCTTTTAAACAATGTTTTTCTCTGGTTGTCTTCCGCTTATGTTTTCTATGCTATTGAATTTACTAGTTGATACAAGGTTCTTTAGATTTCCTGTTTTTGTTGGTGTCCCTAGAATTTAATTGTCTCTGCATTATCTTCTTTAGTTTTCCTCTTCTTGTGAAGTGTCCCTAGAATTTAATTGCATCTGCATTATCTTGTCAATTAATTGATAGCTTCTTGCTGTTTGTATTTCAGTTAGACACATAAAGTTCCGAGACTTAGTATTGTTAAACTTTGTTTCCCTTTTTCTTGCGTAACACTGATTCTTATGTGCTTTCCCTTCTACAAATATTGTACATGCTGAGATAATTTCTTTTATTTTGTTTTTAATATAACCATTATTTAAATAAAATATTGGTTTTGTAAATGCCTCATTTTCAAATTGTATTTTTGTCAATATGACCAGTATTATTTAAAGTGCATTTCTTATTTGTTTCTAGATACTTAAATTACATTTCTCTTGCTTATAACTGTCATGCACATTCCAAGGTTAAAGATAGTACTATTCCTATATCCTATTGCTTCTGCATGGGTAAATGATGATGGCACCAATGAAATTATTGCTGAACATCTGCTTCAAAGGTGCCCAACTATTGAGGAACAGAGAAAGCACATATGGTTGTCACCAGTACCATTCCTCGAAATGTCTGTATGTAGATGATTGACTTTTCTGATCCCCTAGGCTAT
This sequence comes from Oreohelix idahoensis, assembly GCA_024509875.1. NCBI lineage: Eukaryota > Metazoa > Mollusca > Gastropoda > Stylommatophora > Oreohelicidae > Oreohelix > Oreohelix idahoensis. Next base: position 29,274 of record JAMPIV010008007.1, read on the forward strand.
GAGTTTTCTCTCTTTTCATGCTATGGAGATAGAAATAGCCTCAAGCTGACCACTGCTTTCTTGAGCATATTCAAGTTAACGTCTGAGAGTTTACAAAGAAGAAGATGAAGATTTCAATAATTTGTTCATTCGTAATTCTGCATATCAATTACGTAGTATCAGTTTTTTGCATTAATCCATGTTATTCTCCATACAGGTTTTAGCCCTTTCAAACAACAAGATTAAAAAGGTGGAAGGCATACTTTGCTTACAAAAGCTGGTATTTCTGGATATTTCAGAAAACTTCATTGATGAAGTCACTGGTGGTAAGTGACCTTCATTAGAAAGAGGTTTACACATAGCTACATAATTTATAAATAATAAAAGACTAGATACCTAGGTGACAGTCCTTCCCTGGATGTAAAAAAAAAAACCATGTACAGTAAAACATCTGTGCATGTTAGAATGCACTTTAATATCTCTACAGTACTTCCCAATTTCATGAAAATCCTTATTGAACTGTAGCCATTACTATTTAGTTTTACATTTGTTATTATTATCAAGTAAAAGCAGTACACTGCTAACTTATGACATTAGAACACTGAACAAAGTGTTACAATTTAATGTCTGTGTCCACTGAAAATATAGACTTTAAAATGTCATAATATCTTTTCTTCAAGCATTAAATAATTTCTGCCATCATCATCATCATCATTTCCCTTTTGGCCCCTTATGGTGCCTAGAGCCCCCGTTGCAACTTTTCCCATTGCAGAAAACCTGCACAAAAGCATTCGAGTGCTGTTTCATTGGTGGTTTCTGTAGCAGTTTCCTTTACATGTTGAGGTTGTGAGCCTCTTGCATAACCTCTTATCAGTCACATTTTATGATATGCTTGAAAGAAACAGGGTCTTATTCTTTCTTTGTCTCCTCAGAACTATCTCAGAAATGAGGTATCTGAGGAAGGTGGTTGAAGTAACAAGAAGAGACATGGTACGCAACCAGACGATATGTCAAGGCCTTAAATCCCACCCACTGCAGACCCAAGTAGAACAGTCCCAACTAAGATGGTTTGGCCATGTCTGCAGAATGGGAGAAGATCGGCTACCACGACAAGCATGGGAAACAAAGAGCCAAGGATCCAGACACCCAGGATGACACAGAGTCCGCTGGGAGGACAACATTAGACAATCTTTGAAGGACCGAGGACTAGAATGGAACCAGGCCAGGAGGAAGACAGCTGATAGGATAGTCTGGCGCTCTCTCTTCCAAACCTCTACACCTCACGGTAGAAGGGGAACGACTAAGTAAGTAAGTACCAGATCAACATAATTGTCATAATTAAGTTACAGAGCTGTTAATGTAATGTCCAGTAATCCTCACATTACTAACTGTCTGAGTGAAACGTCCAGAAACAGCAATGAAAAAATCCTACCACCTTTTTTGGGAAAATAGCATGCATTGCACCATGAAAGCTAAATTGAACACTGATTAAAAAAGCACACAGACCTTTCAGTTTTTTCTTCGTATAGCATTGACCGTCAGTCTTGATAATTTTGACTACAAAAAATTCAGTGAAGTTGAAATGTTACTTGCTCATATTTTCATTATTTATATGATAATTTAAAATGTGAAATGCCAGCTCACATTATAGTGGACTAAGTGAATGAACAAGATGCTAGTTCCAAGGGTGCCAAAATGAATTAGGTACCAGTTTCTAATTTTTTTTTTAAAAGCTATTTACAAATAATAATAATAGCCTCTTCAGTCATAACATTATGGAAATGTGCCCCTGAGGTGACTGCCCTCAGCTGCTTATTTTCCTGGTGTTCCTTTCGACGTTTTCTCCTCTCTTCTGCTTGCTGTGAGTGCTTCTTTTCACCAAATCTGAGGTGGCACCATAGAGAGCATCAGATAATACAAATAATAAAAAACTATTTAAAAAGAATCCAATGGATGGTTTGAAAAAAAATCGAAAAAAGGTGATTCGTCTTACGAGGACAAAAGACAAAGAAAATAGTCTACGTTACGGCCACAAGGCCTTCGTCAGGAAAGGAAAGAAAGTGAAGGCTAGATAGGACACATAAAAACTTAATAAAATAATAAAATAAAATGAGATGTTGGATTTCTTCCGTAGCAGACTTTATCCGGAACATGTTCTCACCTCTGCTCTCCAACGTGTGCTCCCCATCTCTCGTCAGGAGGCCCTCAAACCTCACTATAAATCCACTTTGGATAGAGTCAAATTAATCTTGACCCATCACCCTCACAGTACTGCTGTCAGACAGATCCTTTTCCGCCACCTCCCTATCCTCCAAGCAGAGCCTGTGACCCAAGAAGTATTCGGTGAAGCACCTTTGGTGGCATATAGACGCGACAAGAACTTGAAGGATCTTCTTGTTCACAGCCGTCTCCCAAAGGAGAATGCCACTCACTTTGGCACACTACCCTGTGGTCGGACACGATGCAACACGTGCAAGTATGTCATCTCAACCCAGAAGGTGTCCTTTCCTAAGGCTACATACACCATCACTAGCAGCTTCACGTGTGAATCGCGCAATGTCATTTATACGATCATATGTAAACGTTGCTGCAAAACCTATATTGGCCAAACAGGCAAACGACTTGGGGACAGATTCAGCCAGCACTTAAATGACATTGCTCAGCAAAAGTCCACACCAGTTGCCATACACTTCAATGGTCCTGACCACCATGGTCCCATTGACATCCAGGTCACAGCGATCCGATCCTGCTCCTCTGACACTGCCAGCCGAGAACAGCTTGAGAACTGTCTTATCCACCGCATGGGGTGTCTAAAACCAGCCGGTCTCAACACTTTTCACACCTTTGTCTGAGGTCACCCTTTCCTCTCTTGCTCTATTTTACTATTTCCACTCTTATCCTATTCTTCTATTTGTATGTCAATATACATTTGTCTTTGATTTTTTATTTCATATTTATTTATCTCCCACTCATTCTGTCCTCTTCTATTTCCAGTCCCCACTTTTATCACGTTGGGTAGTTTATTGTCCGGTTTAGTTTTTTAGTTTCTTAGTATGTATTGTGTACATCCGGCGGCGGAAGTCACTTCCTGTTCAGCCACACGCTCATCAGCAGACAGCGATTTTGATAGGATTTCGGTTCTTGCCTTCAGGGAAGTACCTAGGTTTTATTTTATTATTTTATTAAGTTTTTATGTGTCCTATCTAGCCTTCACTTTCTTTCCTTTCCTGACAAAGGCCTTGTGGCTGTAACGTAGACTATTTTCTTTGTCTTTTGTCCTCGTAAGACGAATCACCTTTTTTCGATTTTTTTTCAAACCATCCATTGTATTCCACGTCTTACCGCAGTTCCCCTCCACTTCCTCGATTAAAAAGAATCTCATCTTTGAGACTTTGAGGTTTACATTTATGGAGGGAGGGGCCAGTTGCATGGCTTGCTTATCAACATCAGCATATAGTGGAAGGCTGTCTATGTGGACAATTGTTTAGCCAGAAATTATTTTTCAGAACCTTTATAATGGTTAAAACAAATATTTAAAATGTGACAAATTAAGTAGGTTTATAGACTTCCAGATTGTAGATTCTGAAAAAAATTGGGTTTAACAGTCAGCACCATGCTGATTTTTATTAATCTATGAGTGCTTACAAATGCAAAATATGTGTACTGAAGATCATTGTATACAAATGTAACTAATACCAATTAGGAAGCATGAAGTTCTATAAAATATAAAAATCTCACATCTGATACTTGTATCCAAACCACAGGTTTTTTGCGTTTTATTCTAAATCACATATGCCACCAAGTGACCATTTTGTCAGTATGTGTCATTATATGTGAGTACGTGAGTGCGTGTATGCTATGTGGTGGTATGGTGTGTGTATAAGTAATATATATATATATATATATATATATATATATATATATATATATATATATATATATATATATATATATATATATATATATATATATATATATATATATATATATCCCTCTTTCTAGCAAAATCGATTAACAGCCAGCATATCTTATTTTGAAGTATAAAAACATAAAACTGTTAATTTGTTTTTAAAAAATGATTTTGAGTTTATGTTCTATAAAACTAGATTCTCTGCTACCAAATTAAATAGGTTACTGTTGTTGAAAATTATCTTCGATACATTTTAAATGCTTTTGAAAGCATTGAAATATTCCGAAAAATCATTATAGGTCTGACCATTAAACCTGGCATTCTCTGATTTGACGTATTAATAAGCATGATATCTTCAGATGTGCAAAACTTGTCACTGACTTTTCTGATTTTAATATTTCTGTCACCATTACTAAAGTCTTTGAAAGGTGTTTCTTGTGACAGACAATGCCAGAATTTTACCAGTTCTGTGAAATTTTGTCCCATATAAACTGCAGTTGGCCTCCTTGCAGAAATTCTGTACCTAAAGTACTTGCAATTTTCCATTGCAGTGGTGGTTTCTGTAGTTCTTTGCTTGCTTGTACACGATGAGGTTTGTTAGCTGCATGGGCAATCCTCCTCAGTCCCCTGTAACGGCATGCTTGGTAAGGCACAATGCTCCTATTTTTTGCTTTTCAATATAAACCCTTAGATCTTCAAGAACATTACATGCATACAGTATACATATTGTATTTTGTAAATGAATAATGTGTTTTTAAATGATGTTTTTTATTTACAGATGAGTTTCCCAAGTCAATAATTATTTTAAACCTTAAAGGAAATCCATGTGTTGACAAATTCTCTCACAGGTACAGAGTAATTGTATACGCATTTTGACATTGTTTGTAACTACTTTCATTTATCCATTACTTATTATTCATTCATAACCCTCCACTCCCAAAGGAGCATAGGCCTTCAACAAACACATGCCAAGTCCTCCTGTCACGTGCCATCATCTCAAGTTCTGTCCACGTTCTCCTCATCATTTTCACCTCTGTTTCCAGCTCTCTTCTCCATATGCTTCTTGGTCTACCTCTGCCTCTCTTGCCCTGGGGGTTCTAGAACAAGGACTGCCTTGTAATGCTATCAACAGGTTTCCTCAGTGTGTGTCCTATCCATCGCCATCGTCTTCTTCTCATCTCTTGTTCCACTGGCACTTGTCTGGTTCTTGTCCTCAGTTCCACGTTGGTAACCTTGTCATACCATTTTAATCCCATTATTCTACGCAAGACCCATTTATGAAAGTCTGTAGCTTTTTGGTTGTTGTCTTTGTTGTTCTCCATGTCTCATTCATTCATAACCCTCCACTCCCAAAGGAGCATAGGCCTTCAACAAACACATGCCAAGTCCTCCTGTCCCGTGCCATCATCTCAAGTTCTTTCCATGTTCTCCTCATCATTTTCATCTCTGTTTCCAACTCTCTTCTCCATGTACTTCTTGGTCTTCCTCTGCCTCTCTTGCCCTGGGGGTTCCAGAAAAAGGACTGCCTTGTAATGCTATCAACAGGTTTCCTCAGTGTGTGTCCTATCCATCGCCATCGTCTTCTTCTCATCTCTTGTTCCACTGGCACTTGTCTAGTTCTTGTCATCAGTTCCACGTTGGTAACCTTGTCATACCATTTTAATCCCTCTATTCTACGCAAGCACCCATTTATGAAAGTCTGTAGCTTTTTGGTTGTTGTCTTGGTTGTTCTCCATGTCTCAGAGCCATACAATAGGACTGACTTCACATTTGAGTTGAAGATTCTTATTTTCGTGTTGGATCCGATTTCTCTTGATCTCCATATATTTCCCAATGCAATGAAAGCTCCTCTTACTTTTTGTATTCTTAGTTTGATATCACTGTCTGTCCCTCCAACTTTGTCTATATTGCTGCCAAGATATGTGTACAATTCTACATCTTGTATTGGTTTTTCTTCAAGTTCAACCCTGTTATCATTACCTGCATTTATTCTCATTATCTTTATCTTTTCCCTGTTTATTTTCAGACCCAATTGCTGTGACCTCTCATCGAGTGTTTTCAATTTGTCTTGCATCTGATTACGGTTATGGGACAGAAGAGCCAAGTCATCAGCAAAATCCAGATCATCCAACTGCTTAGTCAGAGTCCACTGGATTCCATTTCTGTTGTGTGTTGTCGATGATCTCATAACCCAGTCTATTGCTAGTAAGAAAAGAAATGGAGACTAGAGGCATCTCTGCCGCACTCCTGTTCTTATCCCAAACGGTTCTGTAAGCTGTCCTTCGTGAAGAATTCTGCATGTCATGTCTTCATATGTTTTCTTTATTAAATTAATGATCTTCAGGGGAACTCTATAATGCCTCATCAATTTCCAAAGTGATTCTCTGTCTACACTGTCAAATGCCTTTTCGTAGTCCACAAATCCAATGTATAGTGGTGAATTCCATTCCAGACTTTGTTCAACTATTATTCTCAAAGTGGCTATCTGGTTTGTACAGGATCTGTTTTGTCGAAAACCTGCTTGTTCATCTCTCAGTTTCTTGTCTATGGACTCTTTTAATCTCTCAAGGATAATCCTGTTTAATACTTTTCCTGGCACTGATAGTAACATTATTCCTCTATAATTTGTGCACTCTTGTAAATTTCCCTTCTTAGGCAACTTAACCAGATATCCTTCCTTCCATTCTGCTGGTATCTCTTCCTTTTCCCAGACTTTACCTTACTTACTTAGTCGTTCTCCTTCTACCGTGAGGTGTAGAGGTTTGGAAGAGAGAGCGCCAGACTATTCTATCGGCTGTCTTCCTCCTGGCCTGGTTCCATTCTAGTCCTCGGTCCTTCAAAGATTGTCTAATGTTGTCCTCCCAGCGGACTCTGGGTCGTCCTCGGGGTCTGGATCCTTGGCTCTTTGTTTCTCATGCTTGTCATGGTAGCCGATCTTCTCCCATTCTGCAGACATGGCCAAACCATCTTAGTTGGGACTGTTCTACTTGGGTCTGTAGGGGGTGGCATTTTAGGCCTTGACGTATCGTCTGGTTGTGTACCATGTCTCTTCTTGTTACTTCAACCACCTTCCTCAGATACCCCATTTCTGAGGTTTGGATCTGGCTTTTATGGGTTGTAGTCATTGCCCATGACTCGCATCCATATGTCAAGACTGGGACATAGGTGGAGCGGTATACAACCATCTTTGTTTTCTTACCAACCTCTCTCTTGCTGAGGAATCCTCGATTTATGGCCTGAAAAAGTCTCCCAGCTGCTGCTTTTCGAGTGGCCAACTCTTCTTTGATGCCTCCCTTTCGGTCTATAATAGCTCCGAGGTATTTAAAGTGGTCGACCTGCTCCAGGACCTGTTCTCCCAGCTTAATCTGATGTCTTCTTTCTTCTCGTGATATCACCATGGATTTTGTTTTAGAGCTGCTTATGACCATCCCTCTCTTCTCCAGCTCTTCCATCCAGACTTGCAGGTTGGATTGGAGATGTGCCTCTGATTTAGCAATCAGGGCAACATCATCAGCTAATGCCAGCTCTGAAATATAGACCTGTCTCATCTTCCAGTACCCCACTGAATACTTTCTTGTTCTCTCCTTACATGCCTTGATGACATCGTCCATAAGGAGTATGAAGAGGTAAGGTGATAGGATATCACCTTGTCTTACACCAGTGGTGGTCCTGAACTCTTCTGACTTATGGTTTGCTGTCCTCACATAATTTCTGCAAGACTTGTAGAAGCTCTGTATAGCATGAATCAGAGGTGCTGGAATATTCTTCCTTGCCAAACAGTCCCAAAGTTTGCTCCAAGGGACCCTGTCAAACGCCTTTTCCAGATCTATGAAACAAAGATGGATCTCACTCTTATACTCAAGGGCCTTTTCACTCAGCTGTCTGAGTGTGAAGATTAGGTCTTGAGTACTTCGGTTCGCTCGGAATCCGCACTGGACCTCATCCAATTGTGGCTCAGCTAGGCGTCACAGTCTCTGCTCTAGGATTCTAGAGTAGATTTTCCAGGGACACTGAGAAGGGATATGCCTCTATGGTTTCCACACTGTCAATTGTCACCCTTTTTTCCCCAGACTTTACCAAGTAATTTATATAACATCTCTGTAACCATGTCGATATCTGCTTTGATGGCCTCTGCTGGAATCCCATCAGGTCCAGACGCTTTTCCATCTCTTAGAAGCTTTATGGCTTTCTTTATTTCTTCCTTCATTGGTCTTTCACCGTTAATTTGTAGCTCTTCTTCTGCTGGCTGGATGTCCGGGGGGTTTTGTGGAGCTGGTCTATTGAGAAGGTCCTCAAAACATTATGTCCACCTTTTCATTTGCTCTTGTATATTGCTGAGCAGTTTTCCATTCTTGTCTTTTATGAGGCAACTTGTTTGCTTGTATTTCCGTTAGCTTCTTTGTGCTGTTATACAGTTCTCTCCTATTTCCTTTGGCTGCAGCATCTTCTGCCTCTCTTGCCAACTCCTCAATATACTTCCTCTTGTCTCTTTTGATACTTATTATGGCATGTAATATTTTTAATGTAACACTGCTAGCAAATGCGTGCGCGCACGCGCGCACACACGCACGCACACACGCACATGCACACGCACACACACACACACACACACGGAACAACCACATTTGGCAGTGTAATTCAGAACTGTAAGTTGATGTTTGAGCATCTGATTGGCACGGTGGTTGCTGGCCTCCTACAGCAAAGGTACCGGGTTTGAAACATGGTGGTGTCCCGGTCCAGTGTAAATGGGTACCTGACTATGCATTAGGGAAGGCAAAGGCAGCAAAGAAGGGAACTTGTCACCTCCACCTCTAGAAGTTTGACCTAGTATAGTGAAGTCTCTAACACTTCACTCCCTTATGGCAGTATCTGCTATGGTACTACCGTTACCTTTTTATTTTTATGACAAAACTTCTGTCACCATCTTAAGTTGGCAGGATGGGTTAAAACAGGAATAAACAGCCACTTTAGGAATTGTAAACCAGGTGAAATGGGTTAAATTTCCAGTACAATCTGGGGAAAATAACAGGATATGTGTATGCAAGTATGAATGTGTGTATCTGTATCCAATTTTTCTCTGTTTGATTAAAAAGACACAGAAGGACCTTTAGCAGATGACACAGGACAGTGAATTAGTTAAAGTCCTATGCTTCATAGGGATCTGAAGAGCACTGAATGAATATATCCCTTTTCCAATACTACCTTTGTTACTAATGAAGAAAATAGAGGATTAGACCATTATATCTTGGCATTCACTGGCATGTAACTCTTCTATTGTTTAGAATCATAACCAAACAGAGCAGAGCTTACTTCACAATAACCTCCAGCATGAGAATGGAGATACAGGCAGGTACTGCAACTCTGAGGTGGATATCTGAGGCTCTGTCAACCAGGGCAGTTATTGTGTCAGACTCTCAGCTCATGCTTTGGAAGGTTCAAAATGGATGGCTACGGCATGAATGGATAAGATCCATAAAAGCTTCAAATCTTCAGGAACTGGCATGGATCGACTGACCTGGTCATGCATGGGTATGAAGTAATGAGAGAGCAGACAGGCTGGCAACAAGAGTACTCATAGTGGAGAGATTGGATATGGATAAGGGAGAGATTAAGGATCGCCTGTAAGAGAACAACACTGCAATAGATGAATTAACAAGACTAAGATTGCTGGAATTTGGCATCAAATGTAAGCAAGCAGGAATGTGCGTATGAGAAGATACATATGTCATGTAAACAACCAGCATGTTACAGGAACAGTTAGCATTCATACCCGACCCTTCAACATATGCTGAGGGAGACTGAGCACCTATGCGTTTGCTCAGAGAGCAATGATGTAGATTCCGTTCAACAATCCTATATATAAAATCCCAGCTTTTTCTGTCAGTGCGTAACGCTAAGGGATGCAACTTTGGTTGAAAGTTAGACATTAATTGTATAGTTTCCCTTATATGTACTCTCCTGAAAATAGTAACACTTACCAAAGAAGAAAGCGCAAATGATAGTGTGCACAGAAATATATTTATAGAATGTGTGATCCCATATACACACATTGGGATCCTCGCTGCTGCTACATAATTTTTTAACATAATGGTTTCCATGTGTTTGAGAAGAGAACTTTATGTGATAATGCTTTGGATGAGAGGAGCATGTCTTTTAATCAATCGTTACATTTGGGGTAATTTTTAATTTTTTTATTCATTTATTTTTGGTCCTTTATTTCCTGAAAGGACAAATATGATCAAAGCTTTAGCAAAACTGAAACAGCTTGATGGTGTAGATATTTCTTCAAGAGAAAAGATTCATGCAGGCATTGATTGTGAACTGAGCGATGATGATGAAAATAATGAAGAAGATGATGAAGAAAGGGAAGATGATGACAGTGTGGTTGCTGCAAGCAATAATGAGAAGATTCATTCAGGTGATCTTCAGCTCAATGCATATAAGCAGCTTCCCAAGATAAGAAGTAAGTTTAGAAACATATTTAGTGCTTTTTTCTGTTTTACTGCCCAATATTTCATTTTATATTATATCATGTTCCCTGTGTTAATTGTTTTATTTAATCATAGCTGGTGTGCTTTAGCTTTATTTATTTATTTTTGTAGTTTTCTATCACCTCTGTCTGCTGTTTTCAAATTCAGCATAATCTCAGCACAAAGACCTCATCAAAGACAGAATGTCAGTTCCATCTGTTTTTCATGTCCTCTCTGTCCTTCTAATTTATGTCACAAATATATTTGTGTTTAATCGTAGCTGTTATGTATTTCTATTTTTTTTTTTAAATTATACACTGCCAATATCATACATTTTTTATTAGGTCTTAGAGTCTTCTGGATAGAAAAGTTATAGTTTTAGGTAACTTAAAACGACAACAGGCAAATGCATGCAAAAACTTAGCAATGTCCTTTCCACACATTCTTTATCATAACTTTGCTAGCTCTTTCACTCATTTTCACATATAATACATGTCACACAATTACAGTCCATCTATGGACTTTTGATTGACATATATGCTTTTAAAAAATAATGAAACAGAGGTCAATTGAAGAGTTTTTTTTTTTTTGGCTGGGCTTATAATAAGTAAGAGCCAGTGATTCTAGCAACATAGTGTAGACTACTTAGAACAAAACATATACTATTCTTCAAGTGCCATGCCTAATGACATAGATGATGTGTCTCTCCACAATATATCTCTCCACAACTTATTGTCTGCAGTGCTGTTTATCAAGGCTGTTGCTGAAGATTTTCCTTACCACAATGTTGAACTGTCGGTTTCTTCTTTCTTTGCTGTCCTTTGTCTTTTTTTCCCACCAATTTCATCTGTTGTCACAATGCATTCTAAGCTTCTTATTTATTGTTCCTCTTAATCTGCCAAAAAATATACTTCAATCTTCTTACATGTGTAATCAGCTTCTAATGCACTCTGGTTTTGTTTTTACTCATTAGTCTTTTTAGCTGTCAATGGTATTTTTAACATTCTACTATACAACCATATGTCTGACAGGAATCTTCTTAGTTTTTTTACTGTTTGTCAATGATTGACTTCCTGTGATGAGAGGTTAGGTTATATATACATAAGTGATAAAGAGGATATCCAGGTGTATCAGATGATACAAGGATAGAATGCCAGTCAAGAGTTCTGGTCTTAAAAGCAACCAAGAACCAGCTGGTTCACACATTGGATTCCTTCACTTATGTGACATTACTGCTGATGAATGTACACAGGCTTCTGATAGTTGACAGTATGGATCAAATTGCCAAACGAACCTGAAACAACATATCGGTCATGGCTAGTATCTGGCTAGATTTGTATGTGACTAGCACAGATGCCAGACCAGTCAGTCATCAGATGTCGAGGTTATAAAGTCATAGTAAGCAAGGACATAATTTCAATAACGCAGCACCAGCATAAACATTTCAATTAGTTATATGTACTAACAATCATCTTGCTTTATCCACTCCTGTACATCCTTAAATAGTTTACAGCTTGATCTGTCCGAATATTAATCATAGGCCTTATATTTTTCCTGAGTATGCATGATCCTTCTCATCAGGTACAAATTTAAATAAACTGATGCAATTCCTAGCATCTTCTTCTTCGATCCTTAACCACCGACCGTCAAAGCAGTCAGTGGCCATCACGCCTAGTGGCGTCTTGTAGGGCAACAACAAATTGATTCCACTTTGCACGGATGGTGGCCATCCTTCGTACAGTGCCCCAACTCTGGTTCATTCTTTGCATCTCAGCCTCCACAGTCCTCCGCCAAGTTGTTTTTGGTCAGCCTCTCTTTCGCTTTCCTTCAGGGGTCCAAAGCATAGCTGTTCTTGTGATGGCATTGGGGTCTCTTCTGAGGACATGATCAACCCAGCTCCAGCGTCTGCCAGCTATGATGGTGTGCATGTCCTCTTGCTTGCTACGAGTAAACAGATCTTGGTTGGTGATGGTATTCGGCCAAAAGATTCGGTGAATTTTTCTTAGGCATGTTGTGTGAAAAGAGGACAATTTTGACATTTCCTTCTCTGTGACTCTCCAGCATTCCGCACCATAGAGAAGCACAGAAAGCACGCAACTCTGGTATAATCTTAATTTTGTGCTTGTGCTGTATTGGGAGGACTTCCAGATGTTATTTAGGCTAAAGAAGGCTGTTCTTGCCTTATTCATTCTGATGTTGATGTCTTTGCCTGCCCCACCGTCTGGTGTTACTATGCTTCCTAGGTATGTGAAGGTATCTGTCTGTACCAGTTGCTGATTCCTTACTGATATGGGCTCAGGGTTGCTCACACTGAGCGTCATGACCTCAGACTTCTTTAAATTGATGTTCAAGCCCACCTGCTGGCTAAATTTATTAAGTCTATCCGTTTTTTCCTGGATGTGTTGATGTGAATGTGCCAGCAGTGCAATGTCATCTGCATATTCCAGATCTTCCAATGTAGAAAATGTAGTCCATCTTATTCCTCTTGGACTGCCCTCTGTTGTCTGGCGCATCACCCAGTCTATGACTGTTAAAAATAGAGTGGTTGATAAGGGGCATCCCTGTCGTACTCCTGTCTTCACCTCGAAGGTTAGGTTGCTCTGCCCAACACTACACGTAAAGTTGGCATAGAGGCTTGTTATGATTGACACTGTGCACCTTGGAATTCCATAAGCCCTCAGTATTTTCCATAAACTGTCCCTATGTATGCTGTCAAAAGCCTTTTCAAAATCAACAAAATTTATGTAAAGCTGTCTTTGCCATTCTGAGCACTGCTCTATAATGTTCCTGAGAGTGAATATATGGTCTACACATCTTCTGTTCTTTCTAAATCCTGCTTGTTCTTTCCTCAGTTTGTAGTCTACTGCCTTTGAAATTCTCTGTATAATTATCCTGCCTAGTATTTTGCTGGGAACTGAGAGAAGAGTGATTCCTCTCCAATTATTGCAGTCTGAAAGATCTCCCTTCTTGGGCAATTTGACAATTATTCCTTTGTTCCACTCTGATGGTGTTGTCCCCGTTTTCCACACTTGTGCAAATAGTGGTTCTAATAGTTCTGCTGCTAGCTCTGGGTCTGTCTTAAATAGCTCTGCATTTAAGTTATCATGGCCCGGAGCTTTACCGTTCTTTAACCCTTTAATTGCTGTGATGATTTCTTCTTTTCGTGGAATGTCTGTATTTACATCTAGATCGTTTTCAGCCTCAGGAACATTCAATTGTGTCTCTGGTATTTCCTTGTTCAGAGTTTCTCTGAAGTGCTCTGCCCATCTTGTTTCCTGTCCCTCTGCTGCCTTGATGAGATTTCCTTGCTTATCTCTTACTAATGTAATATTGTTTGCACCTTGTTTTCCGCTGATGAATTTAGTTATTTTGTATACTGTGCTTTGTTCATTTCTCAGTGCTGCCTCTTCTGCTTGTTTTGCAAGATCGTCTAGGAAATTCCTTTTGTTGGCTTGGGTTTGGCGTTTAACTTCCCTGTCCAGTTGACTGTACTGTTCGCTATATAGTTGCTTTAACCTGGGGGACTTCGCTTCTGTTTTCTTTCTTTTCATTTCCTTTCTCATCTTTATGGTGTTTAATGTTTCTGGTGTTATCCAGTCTTGCTTCTTCCTTTCCTGGAATCCTAAGCATGATTTGCTACTTTCCTTATATATTGTTGAAATGGTGTTGAAATTCTGGTCTATATCATCAGTCAATGTCTTTTCCTGGCTTTTGGCAAATTGATATCGTTTCTTAATGTCGGCCGCAAAAGCTTTTCTGGTAAGGGGGTCCTTCAATTTGCTGATGTCAAACCTTTTCTGTGTAGTTACAGTTGGTCCAGCCCTTCTTAGTTTCACTTTCAGTTTTGCTACTACTAAATGGTGATCGCTTCCCACATCTGCACCTCTTCTTACCTTCACATCTTGTAATGCATGTCTCCATCTACCGTTAACCATGATGTGGTCTATCTGGTTTCTGTCCCGACCATTTGGTGATTCCCATGTTAACTTGTGAATTTCCTTATGTGGGAAAAGTGTTCCTCCAATGACCAGGTTGTTAATGCTACAGAAACTTATTAGCTTATCCCCATTTTCGTTTGCTATTCCGCTGCCGCATTTCCCCATTGTTCTTTCATTATATGTATTGTGTGTACCAACTTTCGCATTGAGGTCTCCCATTACTATAACAAGATCATATCTAGGTGTGTCCTCCATTTCTTTCTGCAGTTGTTGATAGAATTCATCCTTGACCTCCTCATCGCTATCATTCGTTGGTGCGTAGCATTGTATTATTGTAGTGTTGGTGAATCTCCCTCTCAATCTCAATCGTATCAGTCTGTTGTTGATGGGTTTCCATTCCAGTAATGTCCTTTCTATTCCTTTCTGTAGAATAATGGCTACGCCTTCACTGTGCTGTCCATCCTCTCTTCCAGAGTAAAGTACTGTTTCTCCTGTTGCTGTTTTAACTTTTCCTGCCCCTGTCCATCTGCTCTCGCTTATCCCCAGGATGTGTAACCTATAGTTTCTCATTTCTGCCGTGACCTGTCTTAGTTTACCTGTCTCGTACATTGTCCTGACATTCCAAAATCCTATTCTTGTATCCTGTTTTGCGGTCAGGACATCCGTTTTCATGTCAGTGGCTTCCTTTCGGCTTTCACCACTGACAGTCATACGAGCCACAGACTCAGAATGTCCATCCCGCAGCAAAGTTTGTTCATTTGATGTTGTTTCCGTAACTTCATTATTTTTTTTACATAGACAGGGGTGTCAGCCCTATGCTAAAACCCCCAACCTGGAGGACCAGGGTACCAGCTTTTGTCTGACCCCTACCCACACAGACCAGTCCAGCTTGATTGAACCTACCAGGAGTAAAACTCCCACTGGCATAGCTCTGGGGATTGTCAGGGTACGTGAGCTGCCATACCGCTACAAGGTATAGGTACCATTGATGGCAGTCCTAGCATCTACCCAAAAATAATATACATCACATAATAATCTGCAATAAATGAAATATATACATGAGAGTTTTCATAATTCAGCTTACCCTCAAACTTCAGAAATCAACACTGGATCCCTGCCTCTTTGTTTTCCATGCTTGTCGTGGTAGCCAATCTTCTTCCATTCTGCAGACATGGCCAAACCATCTTACTTGGGACTGTTCTACTTGGGTCTGCAGGGGGTGGGATTTTAGGCCTTGACATATCGTCTGGTTGCGGACCATGTCTCTTCTTGTTACTTCAACCACCTTCATCAGATACCTCATTTCTGAGGTTTGGATCTGGCTTTTGTGGGTTGTAGTCATTGCCCATGACTCGCATCCATATGTCAAGACTGGGACATAGGTGGAGCGGTATACAGCTATCTTCGTTTTCTTACCAACCTCTCTCTTGCTGAGGAATCCTCGATTTATGGCCTGAAAAAATCTCCCAGCTGCTGCTTTTCAAGTGGCCAACTCTTCTTTGCTGCCTCCCTTTTGGTCTATAATAGCTCCGAGATATTTAAAGTGGTCGACCTGCTCCAGGACCTGTTCTGTCAGCTTAATCTGATGTCTTCTTTCTTCTCGTGATATCACCATGGATTTTGTTTTAGAGCTGCTTATGACTATCCCTCTCTTCTCCAGCTCTTCCTTCCATACTTGCAGGTTGGATTGGAGATGTGCCTCTAATTTAGCAATCAGGGCAACATCATCAGCAAATGCCAGCTCTGAAATACATACCTGTCTCATCTTCCAGTACCCCACTGAATAATTTCTTGTTCTCTCCTTACATGCCTTGATAACATCGTCCATGAGGAGTGTGAAAAGATAAGGTGACAGGATATCACCTTGTCTTACACCAGTGGTGGTCCTGAACTCTTCTGACTTATGGTTTGCTGTTCTCACATAATTTCTGCAAGACTTGTAGAAGCTCTGTATAGCATGAATCAGAGGTGCTGGAATGCTCTTCCTTGCCAAACAGTCCCAAAGTTTGCTCCAGGGGACCCTGTCAAATGTTTTTTCCAGATCTATGAAACAAAGATGGATCTCACTCTTATACTCAAGGGCCTTTTCACTCAGCTGTCTGAGTGTGAAGATTAGGTCTTGAGTACTTTGGTTTGCTCGGAATCTGCACTGGATCTCATCCAATTGTGGCTCAGCTAGGCGTCGGAGTCTCTGCTCTAGGATTCTAGAGTAGATTTTACCAGAGACACTGAGAAGGGATATGCCTCTGTGGTTTCCACATTGTTGATTTTCACCTTTTTTGAAAATTGGTGTTATGATGGCAATCTCCCAATCCTTTGGTATGGTCTTGTTGCACCACGCTGCCTGTAGGACCCTTAAGAGTAATAGGTCACCTGATGCTCCCATGTACTTAACCATTTCTGGTGTTATACCATCATGCCCTGCTGCTTTGCCCATCTTGATTTTCTTCAGTGCTGCCTTCAGTTCTTCCATCTTTATGTCATCTTCATCACCACTGGTTTCCTCTTCTGTGCTAGTGGTTATCATTTCTGATGCTTGACCTTGCTCACCATCAAGGAGTTCTGAGAAATATTCTTTCCATCTTTCCATTACTTCCTTCGGTGCAGTAAGCAATTTACCTTGCTTGTCCTTTATACATTTGAGAGGGCATTGCTTTTCCTTCCTCATTTTCTTTAGGGTCTTAAAGAACAATTTCTGGTTTTCTTGTGCATCTTTTTCTAGCTTTTCTCCAAATTCTTCCCAGGACTTCTCTTTTGCTGCTAGCACCTTGTTCTTTGCTTCTGTTCTAAGTATCGCATATTCTCTATATTTCTCTATTTGTCCTGCTGTGTTTTTAGCTCCTAAGTATTGTTTCCATGCCATTTTCTTCTCTCTTATTTTCTCTTTGACTTCCTCTGTCCACCAAGGTGTCCTCTTTCTCTTGTTCCCAAGTCGGACTTCACCACATGCTTCTGCAGCAGCTGTCTTTATGATGTCCTTGAATTTAAGCCAGAGGGTTTCCAAGTCATCAGGTTGTTCTTCTGTGTTTCTCACCGCTGTAGCAATAAGCCCCTGATATCTGGTCTTAATTTCTGGCTCTCTCAGCTTGAAGGTCTTAATGCTCATTTCTCCCATTTGTTTACTTGGTTTCTTGCATGATATTGGGCAGTTCCTAGGCTGAGCAACTCTTTCAGTTGTTCTTTTGATTGTAAGCAGGTAGTGATCACTTCCAATCGCTGGCCCTTTCCAGACTCTAGCATCCCGTACATATTTGAATGAGCTCCTCCTAACAATGGCATAGTCGATCACTGACTTCTCATTCTTTGTTGGTTCACATCTAGTGTATGCATGTGTGCGCTTATGGGGGAACTTTGTGTTTGTGATAATCAGATTCTGCTCACTGCAGAATCTAACGAGTCGCTTTCCATTGTCATTGAGAGTATCTTCTCCATATCTTACGATAACTCCACCCCATCTAGCATGGTCATTTCCAACTCTGGCATTGATATCTCCGAGCATGATAATTTCATCTAGGCAGTCATCCACTGTCATTTGAAGCAGCTTGAAGAATTCCTCCTTGACTTCTGCTATTTCATCCTCATTTGGCCCATACACTATGACCAGGCTGACTATGGATTCTCCTTCTTTTAGTTTTACAACCATTATGCACTCCGAGACAAAGTTCCATCCCTTGATACTATCTTTCTGGTTTTTGGCCACAATGCAACCCATGCCCCCTTTAGCTCTTTCAGATGTGGGTACTGTTATGACTAGTTTCATAATTGGTTCTATCGCCTCGACAGGGTTTATGTACTCATTTCCTTGTTGACAAGCATTACTAGGACTACCCCGGAAGTACGTAACATAGTCTGCTGATTTTTAAGTAGACGATTCGGTGCCGGCTTCAGTTCGAGGATTTGAGCTGTGGTTCGGCCTCTTTGGCTGTGTATTCTCAGTGTGAGAAAGTCGTGTTTCAACGAGCTCCGGAAAGTGTACTCTTGATATAGAGTTTTATGTTCTTCATATCAGCTAGGTCGTCCTACAGTTGGAGCCTAAGCGTGATTATATTTATACGGACTTGTCAAGTGCTGAAAGGAATGGAATGAGTGAGAAATATTATATTAAATACTTCAGCAAGATGACTCTGACATTGTTCCTGTAGTCTACATGACATTAGATGGATTTATTGACGGGCTAGAGAATTGCCATTGTCTATTTTATGGATGCCTTCATTGAGGAGCTACGTTTCGTTGATTAAAATTTATATTGTGCAAAACGTCAGTCAGGCATTATGAAGTTCTCTACTGTCAAAGACTAGCCTTACGTTTTGAGGACTTTGCAAAAGTTGGACTTAAAATAAACTCAACCCTAGACCACTTGAAATACTCTAGATGAACTCGGTGAGGAAAGAAGTATCTGTACCATCTACCAGATAAAGAATTATTCCTCAACATTTCTGGGGGCCAAGCCGGGATTGACTACATCCTGGAAACTACAAGCCGATGATCACTACATTTCTGTTCAAAGACATTACGTCAATTTTTTTTATAAGAAATCGTGCTTCAACCCAATTAGAGTATGAAAAGGCTGGAAAACAGTTTTCCACATTACAGTCCTTCATGTCTGCAAGTCTCCAAAGAGCAAGTATTCAAGAATAGTATATCTGCATCCTTGATGTATGAAATCATCAATTTTTCTGCCGAAGATGGCGAATTTTCCAGGCGTCAATGAATCAAGTGTATTCTGAATCAAGTCAGCTGTATCAACGTGTGGACCTAGTGAGCGGTCTTGGTATCCAGTTCGCATCAGTGCTGGGAGGAACAGCCATTGGAACTAGGAGGATTTTGAAGCCTGGCATTCAGATAAGTCACGTTTATTGCTTCATACATCGTGTGACTAGATTATGTTTGTTTGCCGGTGTATTTTTTCAGAATTTATGTTTCATGTTTTAATGGTGTGTTGTGTTCAGTCTGTGGGAGGTAGGCGGGACTTATGTTTCTATCAATACCGTTTCGGCTGGTCGATAGATTCATAAGCGTTTCTTTAGGGTTTGGAAAGTGATTGTTTCAAATAGTGGGGCCGTCTTTACAATGCTGTGTGAATCTGCTACTATTGAAATAATCATTACCTGTGACTGTTAGCTGTGAAGTCTTGTTAAGTGTGCCATTTGTAATTGTTGTCCAGTCAATTATTGTCTTTTTCTTCAGTTTGCTGCATTATTGTTTGTAATATTGTCTTTCTTACTTGACTATCTTTGATTTAATAGATGTCATTAATGTTGCAAAAAAATCGTGATGTCTTGTAATATGTGTGAATAGAGCTATATTTTTTCTCCATTGTTCTATTTCATATAGTTCTACCTTAGTTTTCCATTTGCATTTTCTTCTTTTGGGCTCTGATCACTGTATTCTGTCTACTGTTTGTACTTTTCTTTTATGCTCCATTGTTAACATCTGCATCTTTTGCTATTAATGCATCAAGTTGAGTGAGTTTGAAGTGGTGTTATTATTATTGAAAATATTATTCATAAAGTAATAATATTATAAAGTTACCTTATTTGTTGCTATTGAAAAAGCACAATAAGAGTAAATCATGGCAACCTTGAAAGATTTAGTAAAGGTTGGAAAAGATTGTGGTTTGGAAGGAGAAGCCTTGCAATCTTATATAGATAAGGAAATCAAAAGACAAGAAGAATTAGAAAAAGAAAGAAGACACGAAGAAAGAGAAAGAAGACAAGAAGAATTAGAAAAAGAAAGAAGAGCACAAGAGTTAGCTCTTGAAAAAGAAAAACTAAAACAGGCTCAAGAAATCAAATTAGCTGAGATTGAACTTGAGAAACTAAGATTGCAACAACCTCAGGTGAATATCAGAAATATGGATGATGATAGAAGAGATCATAACAAATTTGTTAAAGTAAATTTACCTAAATTTAATGCTTCCATAGACGATATCCAATGCTTCCTGAGTAGATTTGAGACCTATTGTCATGAATTTAACAAAGATAAAGCTACATGGCCTAGTAGGCTCATGAATTTATTGGTTGGAGATGCAAGTATGGCTGTGTGTACAATGGATGACTAATCGAGAAATGATTATGATTCGGTCAAGATACTGTTACTTAAGAAATTCCAATTGGATGAGGATGGCTATAGGCAAAAATTTAAATCACTAGTACCTGATTCTGCTAAAGACTTTACAGAATTCATTGCCTCAATAAAGATGTACTTTTCGAGATGGATTGATCTCGCTAAGATTGAAAAAACATTTGAATTTTTATCTGACTTAATCCTCAGAGATAAAGTTTTATCCTCTATTAGCGGAGATTTCTTATCCTTTTTACAGGAGAGAAAACCAGATAAATTGGCTGTGTGTGAAACCCTCGGTAGACAATACCAGGTTGCACACCCAAATAAGAATCTAAGCAGAGATAATTTTAGGGATTCTCTTCCTGTTGCTTCTGCCAGAATGATGAATTTTAACAATGCTAAGCAGAGATCCAATAGTATTGAAAGGAATTGTAAATTCAATCAAAACTTTCATTATGGCAACAATAGAGGCAAATACAACTTTAATAAGAGATCTCAACAGCCTCAGATATATGATAACTATAACAATAATAATGATTATTTTGGTCCTCAATCATCTTACAGACAAAATGATTACCAAAATAGAGGAGGTTATAGTCCCAAATCAAACAGGGGTAATAGGTCATTCCATAGGAATAATGATAATTACTCAAATAATAGAGGTTTGTTTCAGAACAATAATTATAGACAGTCAAGAAACCCAGAACGTGTTAATGCTGTCGTGAATTGTGATAATAATAGTGCAGATCAAAGCAATGTGCCTATTGCGCATGCAAATGCTTGCAGTGTTGATTTGGCTAATAGTACTAACTGTACTCAACGCAGTTCTTTGTTTCAGCCACAGAGTGTGCCTAGACTTTTGTGCGGACACCCTCTACCTGTAATGTCATCTGTTGGAAGTACAGGCTCCTTGGTACTGGATAGGAGTTTTGTCAACAATAAATTAGTTTCTTTGTTGCGTGACACAGGTGCAACTACTATTGGCATACTTAGATCGATGGTGGACCCATCAGACTACACTGGAAATGAAGTAAAGTGCATTAATTTTGGTGGAATTCTATCCCACAACGGAGGTATTTCTGGATACACCGTATTTCACTGGCAGAGTGCTCGCATGTTTGTTAAACATTCCTATTGCTGGAATTATCCTTGGAAACACCCCAGGGATCCATGCATGTTCCAGACAGGACATCGAAATGTGGGAGAGAGAGCACTTAATAACAGCTAATGCTGTTACTCCTAGAGCACAAGCTCGTGAGGAAATGTTAAGTCATATTGGTGACGACATTATTTTAGAAGAAGTTACCAATGATGATGAGCACATAAATGATGTCATGAGTGATGATGGTAATGTCAGTGATATTAATGAGGGTAATGTTAATGATCATATTACTGATGTTGATGAAGATGATGACTTAAATATTGAGTTGATTGAGAAAGATTCTTTCATTCAGAGACAAAAAGAAGATGTCTCTTTAAAGACATTTTTTAAGTTGGTTACAGCCACTAATGTAATTACCCATGATAAAACAAAACATTGGTATACTTTAAATAATGATATTTTGGTCAGAAATTTTCAGGACATCAATTCTGTTAAGAAACAAATAATGGTACCCATCTGTTTCATACCATTGGTGCTACGACATGCACACGATAAACACTGCGGGTCATTTAGGAATCGCAAGAACTAAACAGAGAGTAGTGTCTCATTTTTTTGGCCTGGTGTGACCAAAGATGTCAAAGTTTTTTTTCGCACATGTATAGTTTGCCAGAGTGTGGCAACTAAAAGGCCTCATCATAATGCACCCATTCAAACAGCAGACATATCCTTGCGTCCATTCGCAAAGATGTCTATTGACCTTATTGGTCCTATGAAAGTTCTTTCAGCTAGGGGTCATAGGTATGTATTAACATGTATCGATATGTGTACTCGTTGGCCCGAGGCTATTCCACTGAAAAATATTTCCAGTGATGACATAGCGAATGCGCTATTTTTAGTTTTCACTAGATTGGGTTTTCCCGAAAACATACAATCTGATAATGGCTCGCAATTTGTTTCCAATGCCATGGTAAAGATAATGAACATGTTTGGCATTTAAAGATCACTCAGTTCATTATATCACCCACAAGGGTGTGGTAAAATAGAAAGATTTAATAGGACATTAAAGCAAATGCTTGATAGAGTTACAGCTAAATATCTGCAAGAATGGGACCGTATATTACCATCTGTTCTTTTTGCTTATCAAGAAATTCCAAATTCTAGCACCGGGTTCTGTCCATTTGAGTTAGTTTATGGTGCTAGGCTACGGGGTCCCATGGCTATTCTAAAACATCTACTTATTGGTACTGACATGAATGAGGAAGTTCAATCCTCTTATCAATACGTCGTAAATTTAAGATGAAAGATTATTGACGCATGCCAAATTGCAGTGCAGTCATTGGAAAGGGCAAAATCAAAGGCTCGACTGTATTTTAATAAACACAGGAAACTGCGCCAGTTATGGCCAGGAGACAAAGCTTTCGTGTTGCTTCCAAACAAGGAAAATAGATTGTTAATTTCTTGGAAGTGTGACCGCGCCATCTTGTCAGCCATATTGTCTCTGTGGTTCACCCATCTTGTCAGCCATATTGTCTCTGTGGTTTAATGCCTTTTCACTACATAATCTTCAAGATGAAGATTTATTACTAGGCCATAATAAAGCCTACAAATTAGTTGTGTTATATTTGTGTTTTTCGCTATTTCTAGAGCGATAATCGCGTGTGTTATTTGCGTGGCGCGATCAATCCGCGCAGCGCACTTAAGTTGAGTGGTTAGCCTAGAGCCTATATAAGAGATAGCGGGCGGCGTACGGGCCTATCTTGCCAAAGCCGCCCAGAGAGAACAGACGAAGTTAGACACCAGAGTCAATCTGTAGATGCCTTGAGCACGTGAGTTTGATTTCAAAGCAAATCAGCATTAGTTTTCTATAATTCTGAAATTATATTGAGCGTGGCTATTTTAATGTTTAGTGAAATACATAGATAGATATAGTTCAAAGGAGATTTCTTCCAGGACATTATGATTTAGTCTTGAAATGATAGATGAGTGAAATTAATGTCTGGATAGGTTTTATTAGGCACGCTAAGTCCAAATCACATATGTGAGAGTTTAAGAGCGATTATTTCATTCATCAGAAAGACAAATATAGTATGAAAGTATTTTGTACATGAAACTGGACAGAAATGTTATCAGAAACTGGAATTTAAATAATATTAACTTGTTAGCAAAATAGCAAGATGGCAGCCACGTGGTGATGACTGTATAAAAAGCAGCGCCAGCGAGTCTGAATAACACGCTTCGCGTGGTAAACCTATAATGTTATGCCATTTGACATGTGGGCCAAGGCAGATTAATGTAATTTCCCCCAGTAATGGAAGAAATAGTTTTCGTGTTAAATCTCCTATAGGTAATGAATTTAGTTCCAGTTTTGTTAAAGTCAAGAATAATTATATTTTATTCTTTAATGTAAGAGCATTTAAGTTTATTTCACGATAGCCTTCTTATCATAATCCTACTGTTTATCTTTAGTGGTTACTTTGAAGTGAGAATAGTCATTTAGATTTCTGGTGAGATTAGAGCCACGCCAGGGTGCGTAAGGCACGTTGAGACAGGTGTTTCTCTGTTTGCTCCTGAATCCAACAGAAGCCTGCATGAAGCATTTATATGCTATGGCAGTGGTTTGTTTCTATAACAATGGTTTTATATGATGAGTTCTCAATCTCATCAGTCGGCATATACGACATGCTTCAGAGTGCAGGGATGAATATTGAGATGGATCAGTTGCGAGGTGGTGGTTTATTCTCATTATTGAGAGTATTTGTTGTACATGTAGTTGACGAATATTATGTTATGTCCAGTTGTTTATTAATTATTTATTGTTATGTGAAGGATTGTTTGTGAGAGCACGTGGGCTCACTTGGAGATATGTATTTCTCTTCTCCGCTCCTGAGGGAGCAGGGGGCCACCAGTGTGGTTTGCCTCCGCATGAAGCATTCAGATGCTCTTGCAGTAGTGGTTTCGGTAGCAACCTATGTTACACGGTGAGATTGCCAGCCTCATGCACAACACCATACTAGTCTCATTGGACAATATGCATGAGTGTGTGGGATAGTTGAGTGTGTCAGGTGGGCACACGTTTTCTGTATGGTAAGTGTTATTATCTATGCTATTGATTTTCATTTAGACACTGTTTTATATATTGTTTCTTTCAGAAAGTCTATGAACACTGACTGGGTGTTTGGTTTTGTTCGGTAGTATTAAATGTTGATCTGTATAAGGCTTTGTGTTGCTTGAATTGCTAAGTCTGCTGCTGAGAGGGTTGCAAGCAACCAATAATTGCAACCCCTGTCAAACGATCCTTAATAAATTTTCTTAGTGCATGGGTCTTGGGTGTGAGGTAGCCACATCGACATAAGTTCACCGCCACCACACCTAGCCCCTGTCACATAAGGATCCTTATAAAATCATAAAAAAATTATCAGATGTCGACTATGTTGTAGATGTGAAAGGTAAAGAAAAAATTTTTCACATAAATATGTTACAACAGTTTTACACTAGACCACTACATCTTCGTCCTATCTTTGAAGCTATTGACGAATCTATTGATCGTCATTCTTCCTTGGCAGTAATCCAGGAAGAAATTTCTGATTTTGATGACGACGGTGAACCTATTCTGTCATTACCAGATATTCATTTGTTAACGACTGAATCATGGAAAGATGTTTCCATTGATTCTTCATTGAATACCAATTTTTAAAAAAATCAGATTTCTAACTCTAAATGAGTCTTTTTCTGATGTGCTCACGGATATTCCTGGGCATACTGATGTCATTGAACATGATATCATGTTAACGGATTTCAGGCCAATTAAACTGAAACCGTACCCTATTCCTATCCATTTGCAATCTCAGGTGCAAGATGAGATAAAACAAATGATTCGATTAAACATTATAGAACCGTCCAATTCACCATATAGTTTTCCTGTGGTGTTAATTAGGAAAAAAAGGACAAATCTATAACAATTTGTATCGATTATAGAAGATTAAACGCAGTGTCCATTCGAGACGCGGAACCTCTTCCCGTGCTTGAATCACTTCTTGAAAGACTATCTACTGCCACTTTCTTCACTAAATTCGATCTCTCAAAGGGCTACTGGCAGGTCCCTCTGTCTAGCAAATCTAAACCATATACAGCTTTTGCTACTCCTTTAGGTTTGTTTAATTTTAACTATATGTCTTTTGGACTTGTTAATGCTCCTGCGCATGATGAGGAGACTATTTTCTGATCGTGAGGACTTGATTACTTACATTGATGATATATGTTTGTTCCATCAGTCTTGGAATGATCATGTCAACGGTATTCACACTTTATTGGATACCTTACGTGATCATAATATTACAGCTCGACCCTCAAAAACGAGAATAGGCTTTTCTGAAATTACCTTTCTCGGTCATAAGGTTGGAGGTGGGGTTTTAAAACCTGAAGATTCTACAGTCTTCAAAATTCTTAATCTAGATATCCCTCAGACGAAAAAACAAGTTCGAAGTCTTTTGGGTCTAATAAACTTCTACAGAAGATTTTTACCTAATTTTTCTGATATAACTTCAGTTTTGTCTGCGTTGTTGAAAAAGGACGCGGCAAAGAAAATAATGTGGTCTCATGCTTGTGATGACGCTTTAAACATGATTAAAAATGCCTTCTCGAAATGGCCTATATTACATTTGCCTGATATTCGTATACCTTTCACTCTCAAGGTAGACGCCAGCGATGTCGGAATAGGAGGAACACTAATACAAAAGTTTCAAGGTCAGATGCATCCAATCATGTATGTGAGCAGGAAGCTTACAACCACAGAACAAAAGTATCCTATCGTTGAGCGAGAACTGCTCACTATCATTTATTCCTTCAAGAAACTACAGCGCTACCTCTTGTGTGCTCATTTCACTCTTGAGACAGATCAACGAGGCTTGGGTTATTTACAGATTGCTCGTTTTACTAACCCAAAGGCAGCTAGAGCCAGTCTGGCGTTACAACCCTATGACTACACCATCAGGGCTATAAAGGGAAATCTTAACGTCATGGCCGACGTGTTGTCTAGATGTGTCAAAGACACTCCGTCTTCCATCTAATTCACAAGTTCAAGTTATCAACATAATGCTGAACAGTCCTGGTGACACTTACAATGCCTACGCTCAGAACTGTTTGAATCAATAACAGTGTATTGAAATCATATCACATAATGTTCGTTATTAAAGGTGATGCTACAACAACGCCACCCGCACAGACACATGATGTTGCTGATGGATAAAACACTTCAAGGCTTGTGATATATCCTTTTTCTCAGGACAGTGCATAGACACGGCATACATCTACCTTTGCATTATCTGTTCAACAACAAGTTGTCAGGAACGAAAGTTCTACAAATACTCCAAATCATTCAAGTTGAGACAGTTTTCGAATTACACTCAGTTACTTTCAATAACATTGTATGGTTTTATCAAGGGAATTAACAAATTAAATGAAACTCATACCACGATCTCAAGGGAGCTAATCGTGTCCTTCTATACAGAACTTTTCTATGGGATTTCGCTTCAAAGTTCGTGAACTTACGAATTTTGTGTCTGCTCATAATTAATAGACAACAATCATGGACACAGTGGACATAGAATTTCTACGTGAAACTTCAAGCACTATAAGATTATGCGCACAAAACGGATTTGAGTCTGTTTGTGATAATACTCTTTTTCCTCACAGGATTCTTCTTCTTCCTTGTTCGCCCTGAAAAGGACGGTGGTTGCGTTGTGTCTGTTTACGCCGTAGCTGTGATATCTGCACATTTCGGTCGACACATCCGACTTCTGCACGGCATTTTTTAGGACCGGGTTTGCCTTCCCATTGCGATCCGTGCTCGCTCAGCCAGACTGCACTGCTGCAGACTGTTTCCAGGACCACCACGTGGAGGTGGAGCACGGTCTTGACCAGCTCTGGTTCGCTGGTCCTGACGCAGGCAGTCAAGCTATGAGTCGCTGACTGCGGTCTCTATTGCTGCGTCTTCTGGTCCCCCTCACAGGATTGAAATGGACTTATTAACTTACCATACAAGTTGATCTTTTAACACAAAAGATCAGTATAGTCACACTTATGTGTTAATATTTGTCAAATGCCTTTTCGTAGTCCACAAATCCGATGTATAGTGGTGAATTCCATTCCAGACTTTGTTCAACTATTATTCTCAAAGTGGCTAACTGGTCTGTACATGATCTGTTTTGTCGAAAACCTGCTTGTTCATCTCTCAGTTTCTTGTCTATGGAATGTTTTGGTCTCTCGGGGATAGTCCTGTTTAGTGCTTTTCCTGTCAGAAGACGTTGGAGATCCATTACAGCCAACCTCCGTTGTGGAGATGGCAACTGATGATGATGATGATGTCACTGATAGCAACATTATTCCTCAGTATTTCTTCACATGTCTCATTGAGTGCCATATACAATATATCCTTTTAAATAACAGTCAAAGGAATATAAAACGAAAGCACAATTTGAATTATATCCCTTTAATAAATATAATTGATTATCCCACTTTGAATGACAGGATTACACCCTTTTTTTAAAACAGTTTAATTAACTAAATTTACTAAACTACATTAAAATAAACCAAATCTACAATAAACTTTACTGTAAGAACGTTAACTTTTTAACGGTCAGTAAATACTAAAGAACGTAAATAGCTATCAAGTTTTTATTTATACATTTATCTAAATTAATTTAATTATTATAAGATTTAAAAGCTATTCTGGTATCTTACATCAGTGCAGGACGTTTTGCAATTTTCATTGAATGATAAGACAAAAATGTTCAAGCGTTTTAGTGTTCGACACCTTTGTAGAACACGAAACTTTTTTTGACGGCGTAACTGCCTTACATAAATTTTTATACTGTATAAATAAGAATGTATATGTCTCCGAATGAATGAAAGTAGGTTTGTTTTTCATCCAGTACAAAGCAAGGCGCCCACGATTGAGGAAATAAAATGGAATCGGAAAGTGAAAGTCAGCGTTACTTTAGAAAGCAAAACGGGAAAGAAGGGTTTTAATGAACGGAGTGAATTTTTTTTTTTTTCTATACAACTGTTCATTGTGTAATTGTCTTTTCACTGAAATTTCTTTATGAAAATATGTAAAATGAACATATTTTGTAAACTCAAATGGAATGCGAATAAAAGATTGAAAAAAAAAAAAAAGTTATTATATTTGACGCTCGGTGTGAGCAACCCTGGGCCCATATCGGTAGGGGGTAGGGAATCGGCAACTGGAGCAGACAGATGCCTTCACATACCTAGGATGCATGGTGACACCGGACGGCGGAGCAGGCAGAGACATCGGCGGCAGAGTGGGCAGGGCGGGAGCAGCCTTTTTTGGTCTGGGCAGCATCTGGAGGTCCTCTCGGTGCAACGCGGGCACAAGGTTGGGATTGTGTCGGGGCTGTGTGCTTTCTGTGCTTCTCTGTGGTGTGGAGGGCTGGAGAGTTGCGGAGAGGGAGGTGTCGAGGTTGTCCTCTTTTTGCACGGCATGCCTAGGAGGGGTTCTCCGAGTCTTTTGGCCGAGTGCCATCACCGGCCGGGGTCTGCTTGCTCGGAGCGGGCAAGAGGACATGCACACCATCGTGGCTGGCAGACGCTGGAGCTGGGTTGGCCATGTCCTCAGAGGGGACCCCGATGCCATCGCGGGAACAGCTGTGCTGTGGACCCCTGAGGGAAAGCGAAAGAGGGGCCGACCAGAAACAACTTGGCGTAGGACTGTGGGGGCTGGGATGCAAAGAATGAACCAGAGTTGGGGCACTGTACGAAGGATGGCCGCGGACCGAGCAGAGTGGAATCAGTTTGTTGTTGCCCTACAAGACGCCACCAGGCGTAATGGCCACTGACTGCTTTGACGGTCGGCGGCTAAGGACCAAAGAAGAAAGAAGATATTTGAGCGCTTTGTACGATATTATAAGATCAATTCATAATTCCTGTTTAAATTATGTATATGATACAATTTGACATAACAGTCACTACCACACTATATATATATATATATATATATATATATATACTGTATATATATATATATATATACTGTATATATATATATATATATATATATATATATATATATATATATATATATATATATATATATATATATATATATATATATATATATATATATATATATACAGTACTTTGCAAAAAAAAAAATGGCAGTCATATTGCTCAGCTAAATATGCTGAAATCTAATTAAATATGCATGTTCTGCCCCAAATTTACACTCCACTTAAGTGAGCAAACACTACCAAAAGTAAAAAAAAATTAGCGTAGAGTAAAGTCCCTTGATAATAGAGCAGACGACAATTTCTAATGCTAGTGGCAGAAAATGGACACAAAGTCAAAGTGTATGTTAATTTCACAGCTTTGGAATGAAGGAAATCAAACATGTTCCAACATTTCTAAAACCTTGAACATTCCTGAGCGGACTGTCTACAGAGTTGTGAGTAAATTAAAAGCAGGTAATGGAATCGAGCGAAAAGAAGGTAGTGGGGGGTCAAGAATTTTGGACACAAAGGACCATCGGCGTCTCGCCCAAATCGTTCGGGCTGGGTCAATGAAGAGTGTAGAAAACATACGGCAGCGCATGATCGATTTGGGAAACCCAGAGGTATCTAATGCTACTGTCAACCGGGAGCTACACAGGATGAATTACACAAAAAAGCGGGTAATTTCGTCACCATTTCTCACAGAGACTCACAAACAGATGCACTTGAACTGGTGCCACGAACACCAAAATTTGTCATGGGACAATGTGATTTTGTCAGATGAATGTTCTGTTTGGTCTTATCCTGCTCAAATAAATATTTGGATGAAAGACTCTGTAACGCCTGTGTACCAGCGACCGAAACATACCCATAAATTCCATCTTTGGGGAGGGGTGGCAGCAAGAGGTGCCACCCCACTGTGTGTTTTCACAGGAATTCTCACGAAAGAAAGGTACATCGACATACTAGAGGGACACCTTCTGCCATTTATGCAGGTCATGTACCCCGATGGGTGCACATTTCAACATGACAATGACCCAAAGCATACAGCTCATACCACCAAAGCATGGCTGCAAGAGAAGAATGTGATAGTGCTGAAGTGGCCCAGCAACAGTCCCGACCTAAACCCAATTGAGAACGTTTGGACACTACTCAAGAATCATTTAAAAAAGAGTGGACTCAGAGACGTTGAAGAATTGAAGAAGGTAGCTGAAAAATACTGGGACAGTCTGACTCACAATTACCTACAAACACTTGCGGGAATTATGCCTCGCCGCATCCAGGCTTGCCTTGCTGGAGAAGGCAACATTATATTGTACTGAAACCACTGTTAATAGATAGGGGAGATACCAATCTTCCTCTGGACATACAGTTTTTATTATTATTTGCTTCTATGAGTGTGCTGCGTTGCGAAAATATGACTGCCATTTTTTTTTGCAAAGTACTGTATATATATATATATATATATATATATATATATATATATATATATATATATATATATATATATATATATATATATATATATATATATATATATATATATATATATATATATATATATATATATATATGTAGCAGTCAAACACTTTGTGTGTCTTAAATGTCTGCCTTATATCTCTTCTCTGATTTAATATTATTATTACATGCACTTAACATTAATGTTTATTTTAATCGACATTAATTGACTAAGGTGACATGACAATGAACAGTAGGTGTTCTCTGACTTACGAGAATGTGAGAGTGCATGGTATATTACCATTATTCATGTTACATGTTGACTGACATTTGCTATAGTACCTCATTATTATGTCAAATTGCTTTGAGCTGTTTGTAAGACAGTGGTATTGCATTTTATGCTGCATTTCCACACCACGTGTGTTAAATTGCCTACATTATGGCACAAACATAGGTCTATGCATGGTCATAGCAACAGTAACATATAATGTTACCTTTTGCTCACCTTAGTGGTGTTTTCTCATATCGCAATAATGTCAACTTCGTTTTCCATTATTGACCGGGGGAGGGGCGGGGGGGGGGGGGGGGGGGTAGTTGTTATGACTAGTTTCATAACTGGTTCTATCGCCTCGACAGGGTTTATGTACTCATTTCCTTGTTAACAAGCGTTACTAGGACTACCCCGAAAGTAGGCCTACGTCACATAGTCTGCTGATTTTTAAGCAGACGATTCGTTGCCGGCTTCAGTTCGAGGATTTGAGCTGTGGTTCAGCCTCTTTGGCTGTGTATTCTCAGTGTGAGAAAGTCGTGTTTCAACGAGCTCCAGAAAGTGTACTCTTGATATAGAGTTTTATCTTCTTCATATCAGCTAGGTCGTCCTACAGTTGGAGCCTAAGCGTGATTATACAGTAGAACTCCATTTATCCGAACCCCATGGGACCGAGCATCGTTCGGATAATCAAATGTTCGGATAATTGGGTTACATGATGTATCGAGTACATGTACACATATTTCTAAAAATAATTAACAATCACAAGGAAAATACACTATAAAACATATTTACTTGTACTGTAATAATAATACCCACACTGTATTAGATCACTGTATCACCAAAATCTTTCATTACACTGCAGTGCATGTTCTACTTGTACAGCATTAATTATTTTTGTTAAGAAAGAGAAATGTTATCAAAATAACATTACAAACGATTCAAAACCAGGCGCAACTTACGTATACATGTACTTGCACAGATGTAGCCCACTATTTAAAATATAGAGGAATCCTCTTTTGCACCAAACTGGATAGTCTCCTTTTGGCTGCTAAGTTCCGCATTCTCTTCAACAGCAGAAGCTGTGTAGGACAGCTGTCATCTTCTTGCTCGTACCAAGCCATCGCTGTTTCTAGTGCTATAAAGGCCTCTTCAGGACTTGGTCGACGTTTTGGGTTTTCTTCATAATCTACAAGTACATCATGTACTTCTGAGGAGTCTTCATCATCGGTCACTACATGTATTTGGTTTTCTTCTTGCACAAAAGACAAAATTTCTTCGTCATTCAAAAACTGAAAACCAGAATCATTATCATCTTCTAGCCACATGTGTGCATCATCTTTGTCACAGTCCGAAAATCCGGGCATTGCTTGAAACAGTTCCACAACTTCATTTATACAATCATCATTTGTGTCCACTGCAGTAGTTTCATTTCCTCCTTTTTTCCCAAGCAATCTATTCCAAGCCTTGTTGAGATTATCTTGTGACAGGGTGGTCCAAGCATCAGCTAACATATAGCAGCAGTCTTTGAGATTAAGCTTTTTGGAAAACGTCACCACACTTTCTTCATCTTCAGCCAACAATAAACGACGCATGACTTCCTTCTTGTACATCTTTTTAAGCTTTGCTATAACACCCTGATCCATTGGTTGAATCAGTGCTGTTACATTGGGAGGCAGAAAAATTACTTTAAAATTTGCATCAACTGCATTCAATGTATCCGTCTCTGGGTGAGATGGTGCATTGTCCAGTAGAAAAATTACTTTTCCAGTTTTCTTTTCTTGTTCTTTCAACCTCTTCACATTTGGGATGAACTGATTTGTATACCAATCAAGAAATATTTCACTATTCGGTACTTGTGTGATATTTCACCGCTAAAATAAAATTTTCCAAATTTATTACCAAAACTGACAACCGTACTCTTTCCTTACAATTTTTTCTTTTTTTTTTCCGCCTGCGCGGCTTTTTTTATTAGTCCATTTAACAGGTAGGGGTTGTGGGTTAGTATTATTATGTATTAGACAGCGCAGACTTCGCTGGCTTGGCCATGTTCGCCGCATGGAAGATGGTCGCATCCCAAAAGATATCTTCTACGGACAATTAGCAGATGGCAAGAGAACAGTTGGGCGACCACAGCTGAGGTTCAAAGATGTGTGCAAGAGAGATATGAGGGCACTGGACATGGATCCAGCAACATGGGAGGATGAAGCTGCCGATCGCACTAAGTGGCGATGCTATTTACGGCGCCACCTCAGATTGGGCGAAGAGAGGCTCACACAAGAAGCAGAGGTGAGGAGAAAACGTCGAAAGGAGCACCAGGAAAATAAGCAGCTGAGGGCTGTCACCTCAGGGGCGCATTCCCATAGTCAGTTATGACTGAAGGGGCTATTATTATTTTTTTTAATGTAAAATTTTTGCCTCGTCTTGGCGGGGCGCGTCCCGTTCAACCTAGTCATCATCATCATCATCAGCTTTCAAGTCCCTAAGGAGCATTTGCTTTATACCAAGTCTTCCTGTCCTGTGCCATCAGCTCAAGGTCGTTCCATAATTTCTTCATCCTCTTCTTGTCTGTCATCAGTTCTCTTCTCCGTGTATTCCTTGGTCTTCCTCTGCCTCTCTTACCCTGGGGGTTCCAGACCAAGGACTGCCTGGTAAAGCTATAAGCAAGTTTGCTCAGTGTGTATCCTATCCATCTTCAGCGTCTTCTTCTCATGTCTCGTTCTTCTGGCACTTGCCTGGTTCGTGTCATCAGTTGCACATTAGTGATCTTGTCATACCACTACAATCCTTCTATTTTAGACAAGCAACCATTTATGAGGGCGTCCGTGGTTTCAGCGCAGGCTTCTCTCGACAAAGGTAGTGGGCTGGAGACATGGTGGCGTCACGCTACAATCTACCCAGCTGTAAGTGGATGGATACCTGACTGCTCTGAAAGGTAAAGGCAGCCAGGAGGGGAGCTGGTTATAGCACTACTCTGAGATCATCCAGGTCTGTATTATTTTGGCTTTTCAATGCCGCAATTACTGACTGTGCACCAGAAAAGAAAGCAACCCTTCTCTCTGCGCTTTCTTCTGTCAATATAACCTCTGCTACAGTTTTCAGGGCCTCTGCCTCTGCTCTGAAGTTGTTGGAGAATCGTCCTGTCGCCACTGACAGCATTTTTTCTGCACCAGTGCTTAAGGTCAGAAAGACGCCCCCACCTCCATTTTCTGTTGCATTTGTTTCTGATCCATCTGTGTATGCATGGGTCCAGGTGTTGCGTGGATAATGTTTCTCTATGTATTTTGTAAACGACTGTGACTGACGAAGGAATCCAAATACATCATTCAACTTTTGATAAGCTTTCTGGCGTTTTGACAAGGTAGCAAGCTATCAATAAGGACAAGAAATGTTCGGCTTTTAAACTGCTGAGAAGGCGTTTGAGATTCATCAATTGTGCTGGAACCACTGAAATCATCATACTCTCGATTTCGTTTGTGTTTCCTTCGAGTTTGTTCTTGATAATGTTCACACTCAGTCACATCCTTGGCATTTTGCTCTATGTCTGCAAAAGTAGACCGCATAGCTTGAATATACCCCCGCAGGGATTCATAGAGTGCACAAGCCGTATTCAAATCTTGGTCAGAAGATTGCAAAGAAGCACTGGTCATTTGAAAACGGTGTAATACTTGATCCCACAGTATGATCATTATTCCTGTTTCTAACTTCATCATGGTTGAAAGTAGACAACGAGCCTGTTGACGACACTCTGCCTTCTGATCATTGTTATCTGAAATATCATCCAAGACTTGTTTTATTGCAGAAAAGCTGTGTAAAAGTGCTTTTGTCGCATCTGCCCAAGCGGACCATTTCACAAAGGGCAAATGGGACTTATTATGACTACCGCCAGCACATAATGCAGTAGAAAGGAGACCCCACCGGTAGGTAGAAGCAGAAAAGAAGGTGTACAGGCTTTCAACAAAAATCCAAAGATAATGACTGCTTCTGTCCGCAAACAGTTAAGATAAAAGTAATAAAGAGTCACACTAAGTCACCCTGGTATGCTCTTTCTCTCACAATTTCGTGACATCAAATGAAAAGGCGCTAAAGATGGCATACATCACAAGATCATTGGTTTAACGCTCGTATTAGAAAATGACCAAAAAATGATGTACATATTTATTGGCGCGGGGCCCTAAAAGCGCGGGACTCGTAGCAAATGCTACTTTTGCTACTACGTTAATCCGGCTCTGATTAGGTAAATATTTAACAAGGATCAGTGCATAGTGAGGGAGGGGGACCAACTTCCCACCCAGCCCTCTCCACCCAGCCCTCCACACCCAGCGGTGAGGTTTTTTTTTTTTTAAGTTTTGGCGAGGCGCGTCCCGTTCAATCTAGTCGGTTATATTAGGGCGCATGTCCAAATATAAAAGACCCTTAAGTCTAGGGAATTGCTAGTCATCGTAATCATCATCATCATCAGCTTTCAAGTCCCTATCAGAGTCAGGTACCCATTTACAGCTGGTTAGACTGTTGCGTGACACCTGTTCCCGTCCTCGTTGTTGTTGCCTTCTCTAACTCAAGATCAGATTCAGGTACCCATTTACAGCTGGTTAGACTGATGCGTGACACCTGTTCCCGTCCTCGTTGCTGTTGCCTTCTCTAACTCAAGATCAGAGTCAGGTACCCATTTACAGCTGGTTAGACTCTACCAAGCTTTGAACCAGAAACCCGGTAACTTATCGCGGTAGTGGATCACTGTTGACGCATCTCAGGTCCCAATTCAATACCGTTTTATTGCTTATAAACTTAAAATACCGGGGGGGGGGGGGTTGAGGGCGGGTCTGTCGTAAGCGTGTCAACTATGAATGCATGAGGAACGTTTTTTTTTTTTTTTTTAACTTGCCCTCCCAAATCACAATGTGAAATCAACCTTTTCCAGTCAAGAAAAAGTACGGTTGTCAGTTTTGGTAATAAATTTGAAAATATTTATTTTAGCGGTGAAATATCACACAAGTACCCACTATTCATCCAAGCACTCTTCTGTGCTTTGTAGCACAATGGGAGACATGTCACATTCTTTAAACAACGTGGTTTTTTGGCTTTGCCGATCATTAGCACCGGTAAACGATGACTTCCACTGGCATTCGCGGCTACCAAAATTGTTACTCTCTCTTTGCACTTTTTAAACCCAGGGGCAGCTGCTTCGCGCTGAGATGCAAGTGATTTTTGAGGCAATGATTTCCAGTATAAGCCAGTCTCATCGGCATTATACACATCATCTAGTAAATAACCTTCTTCTTCCAAAAAAGCCAAGAATGTTTCTTTAAAATTTTCAGCGGCAGTTGCATCGGTAGATAAAGATTCCCCTTGAATCTCCAATTCTCTTATGCCATGACGAGATTTAGAGTTTCTTAACCATCCCTGGCTAGCCTTAAAGTCAGGAGGACCGTCAAATTGATTGTTGAACTGAAGTGCCTTTTCACACAATAGAGAGCCAGAGATAGGTTCCCCTTTGCTTCTTCTTTGCACAAACCATATATACAAAGCCTCTTCCAATTTCAAATCATTCGCATTTCTCATGGTTTTATGTTTCTTCGACCCATTTTCACTATCCAATTTCGATGCAAAACTCATAATTTTATCCTTGTTACTTTTGATGTCAGAGACGGTAGCTTTCCCAACATTGAAAATCCTCGCAAATGAAGACACAGTTTCACCTTTTCCTAGTCTCTTGATAATTTCTGTTTTCGTTTCAATTGACAAAACATTGCGGTTCCTTTTATATGCTTTAGGCCTACTGGAAGATGCCAGATCGCACAGAAAAATACGTGTACACCAAAAGTATTCTGCTGTAGTAGCAGACACAATTATTTTAAGTTGAACTGTCTGTTTAGCCAGTGTTCTGCCTAGAACGCACACGTACACTGGATTGGTAAACCAGATATTAACTGACTTTATGATCTAACTGACTTCCTGTACATAAGCGATCGTCCATTAGCCCATGTCATTGTCTACAAATTGTTCGCACACATTTGAAGCTTGCCGCATCAAAAGATTCAGAACTGTAGTCTAACGTGACTGGTGGCGCCTGATTTTTTTTTTCTGGAAAAAGTGTTCGGATAATTGGATGTTCGGATAATTGGGGTTCGGATAAATGGAGTTCTACTGTATTTATACGGACTTGTCAAGTGCTGAAAGGAATGGGATGAGTGAGAAATATTATATTAAATACTTCAGCAAGATGACTCTCACTTTGTTCCTGTAGTCTACATGACGTTTGACGGATTTATGAACGGGCTAGAGAATTGCCATTGTCTATTTTATGAATGCCTTCATTGAGGAGCTACGTTTCGTTGATTAAAATTTATATTGTGCAAAACGTCAGTCAGGCATTATGAAGTTCTCTACTGTCAAAGACTAGCCTTACGTTTTGAGGACTTTGCAAAAGTTGGACTTAAAATAAACTCAACCCTAGACCACTTGAAATACTCTAGATGAACTCGGTGAGGAAAGAAGTATCTGTACCATCTACCAGATAAAGAATTATTTCTCAACAGGTACACCTCCGGTTTTCTCTCTTGTAGTTTGCGTAATCATGTTTTAAAGCAAACAGGTGATTGGCCTGTTGTGCCTTTGCATGGTGGAGGGGCTGCCTCCTTACGGCCTCCATGTAGGCGCCCTCCTCCTTTTTCAGCCGGGCTTGGGACCGGCCTAGGCGGATGTAAAGTATCAGTCTGTCTGCTCTGTAAGGAAGAGTGGTGT
This sequence comes from Oreohelix idahoensis, assembly GCA_024509875.1. Classification (NCBI taxonomy): domain Eukaryota; kingdom Metazoa; phylum Mollusca; class Gastropoda; order Stylommatophora; family Oreohelicidae; genus Oreohelix; species Oreohelix idahoensis. Next base: position 67,215 of record JAMPIV010008007.1, read on the forward strand.
GTTGTTGAGATCAGGCATGCTCCAGTCTACCCAGCTGTAAATGGGTAACTCACCCTAGTCCTGAGTTAGGGAAGGCAAAGGCTCCAGGGGAAGCAGGCCCTAAACTTGGTCACTTCAGCCGACGCAGGATGGTGTATGTATGAAGTAGAAGTGTAGAGTGTGATTACCGCGAATGGTGTACTGTTCGTGTGCTGACCAATATAACCACTCACACTTGTGTCTACAAGGCACCAATGCAGACTGCTGGAATCTTAGTTTACTCAATTTATTCAGACGTACACACTGGGACATACGAGTACATCATGGTTCGTTGACATATCAATTTGTAGGTATACATAGCAGATCTGAAGTCATGACACATTCAGAAATAATGGGCAGTACATCAAAAGTTCAATGTCATGATACATTATGGCCACATCCCCCTATCTGACTAAACGCGTCAGTGAAGGCGGATCGATAAATAACCAAAGTTACTTGACGTCCATAGTTTGTAGTATATATTATGAAACCACGAAAGGGGGTTTCTAGCAAGATTGAGATCTCCCTGTCACTGTCCGATAATAAGATAAATAATCTGTTCTCTTGGCAGTGATCAAAACATATGATGACTGAAATCCAACATGGCTGTCTCCCTGAGTTGTCGTTCACTCATTCATAGGAAGGAGAATATAAGCCAGAGTTAATTTATAATGGTTATATAAATGATTTCATAAATGTTTCCATACCGCTCTACGGTGATCAGGTTAATTTCACGTAGCCATAACCGCTGCAGGAAAATCTGTCATCTTCGTCGATACCAAACACGACACTAGCATAACGAAGACCAAAAGTCAAGCTAGGCCTAACCGACGAGAGATCATCAAAAATAGGAGCTGGGTTTACCTGGAGTCCGAATCATCTATATACTGACATAAGGAGAGTCTCTAACACAAACTATCGTAGAGACACCATCTCCTTCAGAAGAAAAACCACTTCGTAAGACATTTTTTCCTGACGAAAGGACCAGCTCTAGAAAAATGTACCCCGCCATTTGTAAGCAGTACATCGGAACTCATCACGACTTGTCAAGACAACTCATACTTCCGCTAGCAAGAATCTAGTCCCTCCTACCCATCCAAAATATACAATATAGGACTGATTCTACTTGTACTAATAATATGTAATACATATGAATTCAGGCCATAAACACAATAAGCAAATTAATATATTTTCTGGCCCTAAAAAATAAGTACAAACGCAAGCGCAATATCCTTGCGCTGGATCAATATCCAGAACGATTACTCCTATAATCAAAAGTGTGAATCAAACATGGATTATCTCGCTTTTACCATAAACAGCATTTTCATACACAAATGAATGCATGTCTATATTTTTCCCATATTAAATAGCCATATCGATTTTTGTAATATGTGCGTCAAAATATGCACGCAACAGATTACCACACCCCTCGGGAAAAAAAAAATGGTACTTTTTTTTTTAAATACATCTAGGAGCAACATACAATAGGCTCACAACGCACCAATACAATGCGCAGATGATAAGCATAAGTTTTATGACCTTAGAGAAAGTACTTCTCTAAGTATAAATATTTCCAGAGAGGTGTCACCAACGCATACTACAATATTAGCAATGACACAATTTCCACATTAGTTTATACATAAATTTCATCTAAGATATCTTAACATCATGATCATCAAAGACGAAAAACATTGAAAGATCAGCGGTGAATACATATCAATGAACCGCTAAGTAGTGTTACAATCAATATATGATATATTACATATGTGTACACATTTCAACATAGAAACAACTGTATCAAAGTTGTATAACAGTTATGAATCATGTGGGCATCTAGACAAAATATCTGCCATCACATTTTCTGACCCACGGATAGCTCGCACCGAAAAATGAAATGGCTGTAGAGCAATCGCGTATCGCGTTGATCTCGCGCTCTTCAGATTTTTACTCTGAATAGCCGTAAGAGCTTTCTGGTCAGTTTCCACAATGAAATGCGCGCCCAGAAGAAATCTTTGCAGTTTAAGGATTGACCAAACCATAGCCAATAATTCACGGTCTAGGACCGAGTAATTCTTCTCTGCGGCATTTAATTTCCGAGAAATATACATCACAGGATGCAGAGTTCCAGAGTACTCTTGCATTAGTGCAGCTCCAATCCCGGTGGATGAAGCGTCACTACGAAGAATAAATGTCTTATCCTTAGAAGGCAATACTAGGATAGGTGAAGTAGAAAACATAGTTTTAACCTTATCCAAAGAGGATTGACATTCTTGAGTCCAATGGACTACATTAGGAGACCCTTTCTTTAGCAAGGAAGAAAGAGGTGACATAATGGAGGACAGATTCGGGATGAATCGTCCATAAAATTGTATTAGACCTAAGAGACTTCGCACTTGCTTTTTAGTCTTAGGAATAGAAATGTTAAGTATCTTACTTGTATTATGGTCTTCTGTTTTTAGGAACCCATGACCAACACGGTGTCCTAAGAAAGATATTTCGCTAAAACCAATACATGCTTTCGATGGTTTCGCTGTCAGGTTATGCTCGCGTAAGATAGACAATAGTTCATTTATACCATTATAGTGATCGTTCCAAGTATCACTGAAAGACAGATGTCATCAAGATACGCAATGACATCTGAGCGATGAGATAGGATTCGACGCATCATGCGTACAAATGTAGCAGGGGCGTTCATAAGACCGAAAGGCATGAAATTCCATTGGAATAGACCCCTAGGCGTCGAAAAAGCAGTAAACGGTTTGGCGTGTTCGGATAGTGGAACTTGCCAATATCCCTTAGACAAATCGAGTTTAGTAAAGAAGTGAGAATTCGATAGTCTCGTAAGTAGCTCTTCTAGTAAAGGCATAGGTTCAGCATCGAATTTAGTCACTTGATTCACTTTGCGATAATCCACGCAAAGACGTATGTTATTGTCTTTTTTTCGTACTATAACCATCGGCGAAGAATACGCTGATGTGGATGGTTCAATAATTTTTAACTCTATCATCTCATCTAACTCTTTCTCTACCTGTGCTTGAAAATGTATCGGGATAGGATACGGTCTGACTCTTATAGGACTATGGTCAGTAAGAATAATGTCATGTTGAATGACATCCGTTTGACCAGGAATGTCAGTAAGGACATCCTGAAATTGTTCTAACATAGTAGAAACTTGTTTCTGCTCTCCTGGAGATAATTCTGGAGAAATTGCAACATCTTTCCATGATTCATTAGAGTGAAGAGGAATCATTGGAAAAGGTAAATTTACATCCGAGAAACTCGTTTCCTCATCCTGTATTACTGACAGAGATGAGTACTGTCCATGTTGGACTGGAAAATCGTCCGTTGCCTGGAAAACAGGTTGTAAATAATCAGGACGTTCATGGAATTCCGTGAGCATGTTGATGTGGAAGGTTTTACGCTTCGCGTCAATATCGACGATATAGTCAACATCGGAAACCTTTGATATTATATCGTACGGACCTTTCCAAGAAATGAGAAGTCTATTTTCCCTACAAGGTAGCAAGACAAATGCCTTGTCACCTGGACAAAGTTGACGCAAACATCTCTTTTTATTGGCAAATTCCCTTGCCTTCTGTTTCGCAAATTCAGAAGAAGCAGTTGCCAATTTGCATGCTTCAATAATCTTGTGTCTAAGTGCGATGACATATTCATAAGAGGATTTTGTGTCATCGACAATATTATCAGCAGTTATAAGATCATGCAGTAAGGACATAGGACCTCGCGGTTTCGCGCCAAAGACAAGTTCAAAGGGAGAAAATCCTGTATGTTCGTTGGCGACCTCTCTATATGCAAAGAGAGCCGCGGGTAAAACCCTATCCCAATCCTGAGGATGATCTTCTGTTATCTTACCTAGTAGGTTTTTCAGAGTTCTATTCAAACGTTCCACCATCCCATTGGACATAGGATGATAAATACTACTCAGCGATCTCTCTATCTTCAGAGTCGACATTACTTGAGACATGGTATCCGATATGAGTTGGGTACCATGGTCGGATAATATTTCTGCTGGAAATCCCAGACGAGAAAATATTAACCAAAGAGCATCTGCGACATCAGCAGTAGTTATGCTCTTTAGAGGAACAGCCTCCGGCCAACGTGTGCACATATCAACACACGTCAAAATAAATTGGTGTCCTCTAGCAGACTTTATCTTAAATGGACCAATGATGTCTATCGCCATTTTTTGAAATGGCCGAATGGGAATGTCTGCAGCCTGAATAGGTGCATCATGGCGTGGACCTCTGGATTTAATCTCTTGACATACTTTACAAGATCGACAATAGATTCGTATGTCCTTATTCACCGCAGGCCAAAAGAAAGATTGAAGAACTCTAGCTTTAGTACGGGAAAAAACCCATATGTCCAGCACACTGCGAATCATGAGCGTGCTGTAAAATTTTAACTCTCATATTTTTAGGCACAAGGATTTGAGAATGAATGGACTTAGCGGAGTCTTGTACCATACGTACAAGTACGCCATTCTTCATCGTAATCCAAGATTTACGATTAGTATCCTTATTCGGATCACCTTTTGTTGCCAGAGTAAAGAATTTCTTTAGAGTAGGATCATCTTGATGCTGTTTGATAAAGGAATCGTGGGAAATCTCCAAGGGATCATCTTGGATCTGCGCATCATTATCTTCAGAATGTGAAGATTGTGGCATATTGAGAGCTTGAGCCCTAGTGATTACTGCATTAGCAGATTGCATATTAACATTTTCCCAATTAGAAATTTGCTGTGGAGTGCATTCTTTCACTCCATGAATGCGACCGATGATAAGATCAGCGATCGGATTCGGCAAGAGACATGCTTGCACCTCTCCTGTAAAGAAAGGCGTAGCAATATTGATAATGGCAGTGGAGTACTTCTCCAATGTGCCACCAAATGTTACACATTTGACTATATTGCCTGTAGCTCGAGAAGGATTTACGAGTGATTGCCTCACTCCAATGGTAGTGCACCCCGAGTCGAAAAGAATTGATACCGGAGTACCATCTATTAGGCCCCTATTAAAGACAAGAGCACCCCTTCCATTATGCGCGATTGACGCATGGAGAGCGGGAAGTGGGTGACCGCAGCTTAAAGTAGACACTGTGGTTGGATCGAATAATGTTTTGCATTGCGAACACTCAGATGCTCTAGCAAAATCAAAAGCGGAATTCGCTACACTATTGGAGTCTTTTTTATCATTATTCTGATTATCGGTGTCGTGGAACTCCTGTTGTGCAGAGTTAGCCTGGTAATACGATTTACCATGTCTTTTGTGTTGTGATCTACCTCGGTTATAATTGTCTCTATAATTATTATTGCCTCTGTTATAACCCCTATTTGGGTTTGAATCATAATATTCATGATCATAATCATCATGCTCGTTATATTGAGTATCCCTGTAATATTGTTTCTTTTGTCTCCATGAAGCACTTGGGTAGTTCCTATAGCTACTCCCTTTCCGAGAATTTCTAACATTATGGGTACCCCTCGCGTGTCGAGGACTATCAGCCCGATTCCATTTCTTCAAAGAAGAACTCTGATTTGAGTGGTTATCTTGGTTTTGATACTTATTCCAATTAACCTTTTTATCAAATTTATTTTTAGCTCCTTGGAATTTGTGTGAGTAATTCTGATTATATTCTGTTGCCGAAGCAACTGGCATACTCTCTTTAATGTTAGAGTTACTAAGAATCATGTCAGGGTGTGCCGTGGCATACTGGTCACAATATTCTTCCATTTGCTTTATTGTACTAGGTTTACGCTCATGTAAGAACTCTAGGAATGATTTATTTACAGAAGACATGACCTTGTCTCTTAGCAATAAATCTGTAAGACCATCAAATGTTTTCTCTGTTTTGGATAATTCAATCCATCGTGAAAGTGTAATTCGTGCTTTTGAGATGAATTCTGAGAATTCTACACCTACCTCAGGTCTCATTGTTTTAAACAAAAGACGATAACCTTCTTCAGACAGCTGATATCTCTTTATCAAAGCTGCCCTAACAGCATCATAATTATCTTTGTCGGCCTCTTCAACAAAATATAACTTACTCAGAGACTCCCCTTTTAGATTTTCAGACAACTGATTCACATACTGTGATTTGTCAACATTATGAGATCGACAAGCCCGTTCAAATCTAGAAAGCCAAAATGTTATGTCATCACTGGTAGGGTTAAACGCTGGTACCTTGACCTTGTACACGAAGGGTTTACCATTACCACCAGATGCCTGATTAACATTACTCATACATGTCAATTTTAATTTCTCTAATTCAAACTCATGTTCTCTTATTGCTTTTCTCTCTTCAGCTTCTCTATCTAATCTTCTCTGTTCTGCAGCAGCTTCTAATTTCTTCTGTTCTGCAGCAGCAGCAACTTCTAGTTTTTTCTGTTCTGCAGCAGCTTCTAATTTTTTCTGTTCTGCAGCAGCTTCTAATTTCTTCTGTTCTGCATCAAATCTCCTTTCCTCCACTTGCATCCGCAATTTCTTAAGTTCAGCAGCAGTATCAGCTTCTTTTTCTAATCTTTTTTCTTCAGCTATTGCTTTCCTTTCTTCTGCAGCAGCTTTTTTTTCTTCTATTTGAAGTTTTCTCTCCTCAGCCGCAGCTTTTTTTTCTTCAACAGCAGCAGCAGTTTTTTTCTCTTCTGCAGCTAATGCTTTGTCATATTGAGCAACAGCCCATTGTTCTAAGTCTTTTCCAGTCTTATCAAGAGATTTTCCTTGAGCAATAAAATAATCTAATGTAGACATATTGTCTTCTTAAATCAGAAACCTGAAAAAGTAAATAAATTACCCTCTTTCAAGTTAATGGGAGACAAGTCTATACCTTAGACTTAGTCTTAGTCCAAACTTGTATGGTTTATAACAACCAATGATAACTTGAGTACCTGTGGACAACAATAATTGTATCTCAAATACTGTGGGGGCAAGCCTTACAAAGGTCTTGTATACCTCAATGTAAACAAAGATCACTTGAGTACCTGTGGAAAAAATATTTCCCTTTACCAATCACTTTGGGAGACAAGCCTTATAAAGGTCTTGTATACCTCAATGTAATCAAAGATCACTTTAGTACCTGTAGAAAAAAATATTTCCCTTTACCAATCACTTTGGGAGACAAGCCTTATAAAGGTCTTGTACATTTTGTTTTATAACAATAACAATCAGAAAGTACTGATCTGTACTATACTATCAGTGTATACCACTATACGTCATATGTCAACTAAAGACATTACAAATGACAAACAAGAAAAGACAATCTGAAAACATTTGCAGAGATCAAATTAAATCAAATAGGAGAAATGAAAAAAAAATGATCACAGAAACCGTGATGATAACTGCCATAAGATAACAAGACAAATAACGCCACAGTGTATAAACATAAGGGTGTAAAAAACTGAAATGAAAGAAAAGATGAGACCTATAATTATACAAACAAATCAAACAAAACTAAGGAACACAAAAAATGTTACAAATACAAATATGAAACAGTCGTCACAACTAACCAAATATTTGCAAACTATGTTGCATGCAAATTTCAATTAAGAAATTGCTCCCTATCGAACGCCAGAACAAGACCAATATTATTCGGTATTTCCTGTTCTAGTCACCACCCATCCAGGACCGCAACATATAAACCCCTACACATATAAACAAATAACATGTAAGCATAAATAGCATATAGCATACAATATCATTTATGTCATGAATGGAATGTGTTGCAGGTATAGTGTTGTAAAGCAGGCACAGTTTATTTTAATACTAATAACTTGCCACTTTATTCAGTAATAGATTTAATTTTAAACTATTACACTGTCAATTTTTCTCTGTTGAGCACATGAAGATCCAATGATGAACTATGCACTTTATGTTCAACAACACTGTGATTCTTCTGTACGTTGAGAAATGTCAACAATACTGCTCCAGATATTTTCTATCCTTGATACCACTGTCCTGTGTAATACTGTCTGTACAGCGAAAAACTGTCAACAAGCGCTGACCTAGATACAGCATCCTATCGGTAATACAGGTCAAGCTGACATCGACTGTATAGCTGTCCTACTGGTGTTGATGTGTTCAAACAAATGTTCTTTCAGCTGTAAACTGTGATTCTCAACACAAAACTGCGTAAGCTGGACCCAGGAATCTGGCTCGCCACTGTAAAGTATCAGTCTGTCTGCTCTGTAAGGAAGAGTGGTGTGTTGTTGAGATCAGGCATGCTCCAGTCTACCCAGCTGTAAATGGGTAACTCACCCTAGTCCTGAGTTAGGGAAGGCAAAGGCTCCAGGGGAAGCAGGCCCTAAACTTGGTCACTTCAGCCGACGCAGGATGGTGTATGTATGAAGTAGAAGTGTAGAGTGTGATTACCGCGAATGGTGTACTGTTCGTGTGCTGACCAATATAACCACTCACACTTGTGTCTACAAGGCACCAATGCAGACTGCTGGAATCTTAGTTTACTCAATTTATTCAGACGTACACACTGGGACATACGAGTACATCATGGTTCGTTGACATATCAATTTGTAGGTATACATAGCAGATCTGAAGTCATGACACATCAGAAATAATGGGCAGTACATCAAAAGTTCAATGTCATGATACATTATGGCCACATCCCCCTATCTGACTAAACGCGTCAGTGAAGGCGGATCGATAAATAACCAAAGTTACTTGACGTCCATAGTTTGTAGTATATATTATGAAACCACGAAAGGGGGTTTCTAGCAAGATTGAGATCTCCCTGTCACTGTCCGATAATAAGATAAATAATCTGTTCTCTTGGCAGTGATCAAAACATATGATGACTGAAATCCAACATGGCTGTCTCCCTGAGTTGTCGTTCACTCATTCATAGGAAGGAGAATATAAGCCAGAGTTAATTTATAATGGTTATATAAATGATTTCGTAAATGTTTCCATACCGCTCTACGGTGATCAGGTTAATTTCACGTAGCCATAACTGCTGCAGGAAAATCTGTCATCTTCGTCGATACCAAACACGACACTAGCATAACGAAGCACCAAAAGTCAAGCTAGGCCTAACCGATGAGAGATCATCAAAAATAGGAGCTGGGTTTACCTGGAGTCCGAATCATCTATATACTGACATAAGGAGAGTCTCTAACACAAACTATCGTAGAGACACCATCTCCTTCAGAAGAAAAACCACTTCATAAGACATTTTTTCCTGACGAAAGGACCAGCTCTAGAAAAATGTACCCCGCCATTTGTAAGCAGTACATCGGAACTCATCACGACTTGTCAAGACAACTCATACTTCCGCTAGCAAGAATCTAGTCCCTCCTACCCATCCAAAATATACAATATAGGACTGATTCTACTTGTACTAATAATATGTAATACATATGAATTCAGGCCATAAACACAATAAGCAAATTAATATATTTTCTGGCCCTAAAAAATAAGTACAAACGCAAGCGCAATATCCTTGCGCTGGATCAATATCCAGAACGATTACTCCTATAATCAAAAGTGTGAATCAAACATGGATTATCTCGCTTTTACCATAAACAACATTTTCATACACAAATGAATGCATGTCTATATTTTTCCCATATTAAATAGCCATATCGATTTTTGTAATATGTGCGTCAAAATATGCACGCAACAGCGGAGTTTATGACAATACTGAGGGATTCTATTTCTTACTTGCATTGCTAACAATTTGTTGTATAGAAAACTTTTCATTATCTAGAATGCTATTTTTGCTTCTTCTTCTTCACCTTTCAACTCACAATGGAATGCTCCTATGCATACCTGCTGTCGTAGATTTTTGATAGGGGAATTAAGACTTGGGTTGGTGTTGCTGAGTTATTTGCCGGTTGAAGATCATGTGCTGAGTATAGTTATTTTAGTGATTTCTTGTTCATCGTGCTTGTTTTATCATTACGCGAATTAGGGTGAAGCGTTCATACAACTCAGTAGCATGGTATGAAGAAGTAACATGTAATACTTGAACTCAGCAACATTAATGAAGTAATTAATGCCTTCAGGTTGAGTCCGTAATATTTAATCACATGTACACACAGGATGATCATTTCAAATATGAGCAGAACATAAGTCCGTATAAGTCATGCATAAATTAATCAATAACGTAGACTGCTGGTTTACGTGTCAATGTCCGTTTAAGGATACAATGCAGTATTGTCGTCAGAACATCACAGCTATATGCACGCGCAGATAGACATGGCTACCTGCCGACAGTGAGACTGCGAGTCTGAATATTTCATACGGATTGGACGATTATTCTCCTCCTTCTGGGGATTCTAGTTAAACACTAACCTCCATAAGTTTCCTCTCATATAGAGTTCTAGGACTGACCCTGGTCCATCATAAATGCACATATAAATGGCTATATCATGCCATTGAATTGGAAGGTTAGAAAACGCAGCTATTCAGCTTGGCGGTCAAGTAACAAAGGGTAGCGTCTCCTAGTTACCGACTGTGACCCAAACAACGCTAGACACGTCATAATCGATCGTGTATGGAGCGTTCAATAATTGAAACATCTATCGTAATATATTAAATGTCTTAACCTTTACAATTGCACGTCTGCTAACCTTTAGCAGACGGCGTTAATAACATATACCGTAACAATTCCCTGTACACCGGGGAAAAAAAATCGATAGATTTTTTTTTTCAAGATCTATCCGACTTAACAATTTTTCAAAAAAATTTAACACAATTGTGACATATGGCCGACGATGTTCTGAGTAGAACCGTGTCGCGGTCATGTCAACTAACTATTTGTCATAGTCATCTAACATTAATCATATTATATATCAATATTATGCATATTATTATATCAACTAAATAAATGTCTAATGTCAATAGTGAATGATAGAATTAAATTAAAGTAAGGTCTGTCGTATTAGTATGTCATATAGGAATTAATTTGACTAATTAAAATTAAATTAATTAATTAAACTAAGAGTTAAATTATTAAGATTCTAATGTAACGCGATGTTATGAGAGAAGAAAAAGACAAATAAGTGAGAAGAAATAGAAAGAAATTCGAATATAAGTTTAACTTAATTGTGTGTGTTAAGTGTTAGTGAATAATAACTATCTAATTTAACTAACTAAATAACGTATAGGTACATTAAAAAAAAAAATATTAATCTAATACTTGTGTGAGATTTATTTTCTCTTTTCATAATTTCTTCTTTTCATATTTCGTTCTTTTTTTTTTTGTTTTTCATTTCATTTTTCTCACATTTCATTTTATTGATATTAATTCAATTAAGAAGTTAAGTTAACTAATTAATTAGTATAGGATATGATGATCCATCCGTAGTCCTGATCCTGATGAATTCTTTTAGACAAAGTGTTGAAACATTTACGTCGGACAGAAATGTCAATTATCCTAGGATCCAAGAATTAAGTGCACATAGGATAATAAGTTCGACTTGTCGTCAGATATTGTTCCATGATTGTTCAACGAATATTCATATATTGTGTATGGACGTTAGACGAAGTTTCAATGTCAATATGCATACATTGATTGTCTTTAGTTCAATTCTGTGATGCATATAGTGTTTATAAATATTAAATTGAAGTCAAGGTTAGTTCCCTTATAGTTGATACTTCGTTCTATCCAATGTAGTGATGATTGACGTATTTTAGGAATGTCAATGTTGATTAATAATAATAATAATAATAAATTCTTTAAGCGCCAAACACGGCGCATAAGGCAGAAACCAGTGCTCTCCAGGTTGTTCGTTGTGACGCCACTCCTCTTAGCTCTTGCACATTATTTAGGCCCAACGTTCTTCCTTCTCTTATTATTGTTGATTATTCGTCATCAATAGGATTACGTGAGAAAGCATCCGCCACAATGTTTTCAGTGCCAGGAATATGTTCAATGGAGAATTCAAATGGCTGCAGGATGATCGCGTATCTGGCGAGTTTTGGACTTTTGTGGTTTGATCTACGCAAAGATGCTACAGCACGCTGGTCAGTCTGTATGGTGAATGGAGCACCAAGCAAGAACTTCTCTAGTTTCGTGATTGCCCATATAAGTGATAAAAGTTCCTTGTCCACTGTGGAATACTTTGTTTCTGCCGGCTTTAGCTTTCTTGAAATATATAAGGTAGGATGTAGAACGCCATCATGGTTCTGGAGCAGGCATGCACCGATGCCGTAGTTACTAGCATCTGTTCGTAAGAAAAATCTTTTGGAAGCATCGGGAAGTCTTAAAATTGGTTCATGCGAAAACAAATTTATAATTTTGTTGAAAGTTTCATTGCATATACCAGTCCATGTCACCTTCACCGGCATGTCTTTTTTTAACAATGAAGACAATACAGCCGTGATGGATGACAAGTTTGGTATGAATCTACTGTAATATTGAACAAGTCCTAACAAACTCCTGACCTGTTTCTTCGTCTGAGGAACTGCTATGTTTAGAATTTTGGAGACCGTACTAGGTAACGTTCGGATATATCCCGCTCCAATGATATGTCCCAAAAAGGTTATCTCATTACACGTGATCTGCACCTTTGTAGGTTTAGCAGTTAGATGATAATTCCTTAGAGTGTCGAAAACATATCTAAGTCCCGAAACATGTTCCTCAAACGACGAACTAAACAAGCATATGTCGTCAATATATGTAATAACGTCTGGTCTACCTGATAAAATTTGTCGCATCAGGCGAATGAAGGTAGCTGGCGCATTAACAAGCCCAAAAGGCATCACATTCCACTGGTATAGACCTTGTGGAGTGGAAAATGCGGTGTAGTACTTAGCCTTTTCGGTCAGTGGTATCTGCCAATAACCTTTAGTTAAGTCTATCTTACTAAATATAGTTGCGTTGGATAGACGTGGCAGTAAGTCGTCGATAAGTGGATGTGGTTCGCTGTCAACTATAGTCTTAGCATTTAATTTTCTATAATCAACACATAGTCTGATGTTATTGTCCTTCTTCCGGACAATCACTAATGGAGAAGAGAATGGCGAATTACTAGTCTCAATGATTCTCAGAGACAACATCTGTTCAAGTTCCTTAGTAGTTTTAGCAAGGAAATGTAAAGGAACCGAATAGGGATGTACACGAATTGGTGTATCGTCATTGAGAGTAATGTCATGACTGATAGCCGATGTGCGACCCGGGACGTCGGTCAACACATCTGGATAAGATTGTAATAGATTAGCAATCTGTAGATGCTGTTGCAGTGTAACCGTTGAAGAAATGGTTACATCCCGCCAAGATTCAGTAGGTTGAACTACTGGTACCGGTAACGGTAACTGTACCTCAGGAAAAGAAGATTCTTCTTCCTGGATGACGGATAAGTTAGAATAATAACAAGTAGATACTGTGGTGTCATCTAGTTCATGAAAAATTGACTGTAAGTGTTCAGGACGTGTATGAAATTGCTTGAGCATGTTAATATGAAATATCTTTTTGTGTCCCTTGATATCTAAGACATAATCAACGTCGGAAATTTTATCAATGACTTTGTAAGGACCATTCCAAGATATCAATAATTTATTGTTATTGTGAGGAAGTAACACATAAGCCTCATCGCCTGGGAATAATTGGCGTAATCGTCGAGACCTATTTTGTAGAGATCGAGCCTTAGCTTTTGCAGCCTCAGAAGAAGCTGTTGCCAACTGGCAAGACTCAATAATGTTCTTCCGAAGATTAATCACATACTCGTAAGATGACTGAGTGTCCTGAGTCATCTCCGCGTCAATTAATAAGTCTTTTATTAGTCCCATAGGACCTCTTGGGGGAGCACCAAAAACTAATTCAAAGGGAGAGAAGCCAGTTTGTTCATGCGGTACCTCCCGATAAGCAAATAGAACAGCTGGGAGTGCTCTGTCCCAGTCATGAGGGTGCTTAACAGTAACCTTATGTAGTAGTTGTTTAAGTGTACGGTTAAGTCTTTCAACTGCACCATTACTCATAGGATGATAAATACTACTTAAATTCCTATCAATGTTCCAGGTTTTCATGACTTCCTTCATGGTGTCAGATATGAACTGTGACCCATGGTCTGATAAAAGTTTTCTAGGAAACCCTATTCTAGAAAAAGATGAGATGTAGTGCATCAGCTACATCTGTGGTAGTGGTGGTCTTTAATGGGATAGCTTCTGGCCATCGTGTGCACAAATCAATGCACGTAAGGACGAATCTATGTCCTCTGGCCGATGGTAGCAATGGACCAATAATATCTATGGCCATCTTGTCAAACGGTCTTACTGAGATATCGCAAGCCTGAATAGGCGCCATGTGAAAAGCTCCACGTGCTTTCACTTCTTGGCATGTAGTACAGGAACGTACATACTGCGAAATATCTCTTGACACTCCTGGCCAAATGAATGAAGACAGTACTCGAGATCGTGTTCGAGTATATCCCATATGTCCAGCACACTGTGAGTCATGCGCATGTTGAAGAATGTACCGTCTAAAAGTATACGGGACCATAACTTGTTGTTTCATTTGTGATTTGTCATTAAAAACATCTAATCAATATGTCATTTTTAATAACAAACCAATGTTTGTTATTATTACCTGAGGATAGATTGTCAACTTTATCAACCAGCTTAAAAATTTTTTTTTTAAAGATTTATCCTCTTTTTGTTTAGTTGCAAATGTTTCCCTGTCAATAGGTGAATTGACTACAAACTCCACTTGGTTGTCTGCATCCATCTTATTATCACTAACTTTCTCCATGAGTTGAGTCTGCGCTCTAGTCGTCACGGCGTTTCCAGTGCATAGGTTATGTTTCTCCCATTCTATGATCTCATCTGGAGTACAATCTTTACTGCCGTGTATACGACCAACCATCAGATCAGCAATAGGCTTTTTTAGCATACATACTTTTACATTCCCTGTGAAAAAGGGTGTTCTAATATGAACAATAGCTGTGGGGTAGAACTCAATAGTTCCACCAAATGTCATGCAGCGTACATATTCTCCTGTCGCACAGCTAGGATGTACCAGCGACTGACGTACACCAATCGTTGTGGATCCTGAATCTCTCAGCACTGAGACGACGGATCCATTAACGATTCCCCTGTTAAAAATTAGTGAGCCTGTTCCATCGTTGACTGCAAGACCTACCTCTGGTGTAATATGTCCGCAGTTAAGCACTGTTTCTTTCGCCTTCTGAAAAATAAGATTGCATTGTTGGCAACTATTTGCCACATTATAATTAATAGCAAAACATGCAGCAGAAGACTGTGTTGTATTATCGTCAAGTGGGACCTGAGCTATAGGGGTAGTATTATTTGTAACTGCCGCCCCTGTATTATGGTTGTACTGAGATGATCCCCGAGAATGAGATCGATTACGAGTATAATTGTTAGAATTATCTCGTCGTCCTCTATAGTAACTATTATCTCGATGTCTCGAGCCATGATTATTACCATTCCAGTTATTGTTATTATTGGGGGTATGTGATCGATTATAATTAGTGTTATGTTGACTATTGTGGTAGTTTGTTTGAGGTGAATAATTTCTATCTCGTTATCTACCTCTGTTGAACTCATTTTTATTGTTGAAATCATTATTATGTCCCTTCTGAAAGTTAACATTGTGATTTCTTTGGAACCTACTTCTGTCTACACTGTGATGTCTTTGTTTGTTATTATGATTTTAGGCCATATTAGACGCCACAGGTAGAGGTTCTCTTAATGAAGAGTTAGAAATGTTCGCATTCGGATGTGCCGAACAGTAGTTTAAAGAAATTTTTTCCAACTCGTCAATAGTACCTGGTTTACGCTCCTGCAAATATGCAAAGAATGGTTGGCTAACCGAAGATAATACCTTATCCCGTAGTAGTAAATCAACTAATTTGTCGTACGATTTGTTGACTTCTGCCAGTTCAACCCATCTATTAAATGTATTGCGTATGTTCGCAATGAATCCTGCAAAATCTTTTGGAGATTCAGGTAAAATTCCCTTAAATTTCAACCTACAGTGTTCCTCGTCCAGGTGAAACCTTCGTAAAAGCAAGGACTTAATAGCACCGTAGTTATTTGCTATTGATGGGTCAGCATTTTGAGAAGCCGTCAATGGTTCTCCAACCAAGAATTCATTTAACTTGAGTACCCATGACTCTTCGGGCAAATGATTTGTTTTGCAAGTCTGTTCAAAACGTGACAGGAATGATGAAAGGTCGTCCACGTTTAAGTTGAAAGTGGGTAATTTAAAGTTGTAGAAATGTTTAGTTTGGCTGGATGACGATCCATTTTGTGCGTTATTATTCTGGTTTGCATCAGCACTTTGTGCTTGTAATCTTGCTGTCTCCAATTTAATATGCGCCAATTCCATTTCTTGTTGTAAAATAATTTCCTCTCGTTTCAATTTATTCTCTTCTTCCTGTCTGGCAATTGCTCTTTGCTCTTCTCTTTCACTTTGAGCAATCTCTCTTAATCTATTTTCCTTGGCAATTTGCTTCATCTCACGTTCTGCTTCCTTTCTTTCACGTTCCTCCTCCTCTTTCTTTAATGCAACCTTTTGTTCCTCTTCCTCTTTCTTTAATGCAGCATTTTGTTCCTCTTCCTCTTTCTTTAATGCAGCCTTTTTCTCTGCTTCTTTTCTTTCACGTTCCTCCATTTATGCTTTATGTTTTTCCAGTTCTGCCTCAGCAAACTGACGAAGTTCTTGAGATTTATAACCATATTCTTTACCAATTTTAACGAAATGGTCTATAGTAAGCATTTTGACTTTTATCTGGTAAGTAATTATTGATAATTACTGATTAAAATAGTCAATAGTAGCTTCAGAGTAATTATTATACTTACTCAACTTAGGAATATTCAATATAAATAATCACAATAGTACTGAACTCTTATGTCTAAGTTCAACTAATAGACAATATTTTGTAACAATATTGTATCTAAGTACTAACTATATCATAAATAGTTATGATATCTGTTAACTATAATGTAATTACATCACACAATTAATCTTAATATCCAATAATGTTGGGCATGATTCCTAGTAATTATATTGTTCAATGTACTAAGTCACTCTCTTAGTACCAGAAAAGTATATTAAATAATATACAATGGGTCTGTTACCTCAAAGGTAGACTATAAGATTATTTTATTTGGTCAATATATATATTATATTATTATGCCCTAGGCATCTCTTATAAATTGTAGTGCTAATTTCGTGGACTATCACTGCATAATTATGCAATGTCCCATATTAACCTTAAATATCAGAAAAAAATTAATTAAATTAAATTACAAGTGTATTATTGAATATAATATCATATTATTAATGTAGTATTTAATATATATCATGAGGACAAACAAAACAATGATGCAACTAAAGGGTACAAACAATGTCAAGACGCAAACAAGACATTTTCACAATTAAAAATGAATTTATGAACTAAATAAAACAAGCGGAAGTGTCACAAGCCAAATGAAGGGTCAAGGACTGACCCGAGGTCAACTTAATATACAAAGTACACAAAAAAAAATGAATGCAAAAAATGATGACATCACAGGACTCATAACGGACAAACATTTAACAATTATAAAATAAATTGATAGTAAGAGTAGACTGGACGAAATAGTTAACGAACATGATACAAAACTGAATAAAAATGTGAACTTAGTACAAATAAAATACGCCAGTTATCTACGGAACGGCACAGCTAACACAAACCGTCGAACGATAGCAGATCTGGACAGGCAGTCCACCGGCAAACCTCAATGGGGCTTCCAAAAGTGCAATCGTTTAACTGCCCTAAGACCGACTGAAATCTAGGTGGTCAGCTGTTCGCGACATTCCCCAGAGATTTCAGTTCCCTCCAACCGGCCCGCTAATTAACAACACATTAAAACAACCAAAAAATACATGAAACACATATTAACAACACATTAAAACAACCAAAAAATACATGAAACACATTCAGAAAAAACATGCCTATGCAGGCAAAAGGCATGGACTCAGTATTACTGTTTGCAATGACGACAGTTAAACAACTAGACTTATCTTTTCCGTTGCTTAGATCAGTGCTAGAGGTCGTCAACAGCTAGGCTAAAGCCCCTGACTGTCTGCTCCTGTAGTCCATATCGTGTGTTTGCTTCAAATGGCTCATGTTTCCCCCGGTTAGACTTAGAAAACGGCTTTGGTTTCTCCGACAGTTCACCTACACGACCTTCGGTGACGTCACGTTGTTAGGCATTATAATGAGTACAACGTCATCTTCGACTGGATCATGTGATCGAAACTTGATCGTAAATATTGTGGTCAACATGTGCGTAAGGAACAGAAGTTTGTTTCTTTTTTCTGTCGTTCCCAACAATCGGCCGCCACTTTGTTGCTGAGTTATTTGCCGGTTGAAGATCATGTGCTGAGTATAGTTATTTTAGTGATTTCTTGTTCATCCTGCTTGTTTTATCATTACGCGAATTAGGGTGAAGCGTTCATACAACTCAGTAGCATGGTATGAAGAAGTAACATGTAATACTTGAACTCAGCAACATTAATGAAGTAATTAATGCCTTCAGGTTGAGTCCGTAATATTTAATCACATGTACACACAGGATGATCATTTCAAATATGAGCAGAACATAAGTCCGTATAAGTCATGCATAAATTAATCAATAACGTAGACTGCTGGTTTACGTGTCAATGTCCGTTTAAGGATACAATGCAGTATTGTCGTCAGAACATCACAGCTATATGCACGCGCAGATAGACATGGCTACCTGCCGACAGTGAGACTGCGAGTCTGAATATTTCATACGGATTGGACGATTATTCTCCTCCTTCTGAGGATTCTAGTTAAACACTAACCTCCATAAGTTTCCTCTCATATAGAGTTCTAGGACTGACCCTGGTCCATCATAAATGCACATATAAATGGCTATATCATGCCATTGAATTGGAAGGTTAACAAAACGCAGCTATTCAGCTTGGCGGTCAAGTAACAAAGGGTAGCGTCTCCTAGTTACCGACTGTGACCCAAACAACGCTAGACACGTCATAATCGATCGTGTATGGAGCGTTCAATAATTGAAACATCTATCGTAATATATTAAATGTCTTAACCTTTACAATTGCACGTCTGCTAACCTTTAGCAGACGGCGTTAATAACATATACCGTAACAGTTGGTCCCTTCTGAATAGATTAGAATAAGTGATAGTCACAGTGAGAAGTAGTAATAGCAATAGATTTCCACGAGTGAGATGGTAGAATGTGATTAAGAGGCTGTCTCTGAGATCGAGAAATCTTCTCTCTCTCTCACCTATCTTCTACGACAGCTTTCGAGGAGTCAGACAGTCTAAACACACACACACACACACACACATATATATATATATATATATATATATATATATATATATATATATATATATATATATATATAACCACTCACGTGCACGCACATATATGATGACAGTTGGACGTACAGACGTGGGAAAACTATAACAAATGATTATATAAATATTCTAGAACGAGCTGACCAACACGCTGATTAATTTCAAGAGAAATTTTAATTATCATCTAAAATTTCTTCACAACACATAGAAATTACATCAAAGCATAAACACATAGTCATTAAAAAACTAGGAAATTGCTACAAGAAATGATAGACCCACCGTTAGATCTTATCCCTCGAGGTATGCCCACAGTCCTGTTGGAAGAAAGTGATAGCCCCAAGGAAACAAGGATACATAGGATTAGGTCTAATATTTCCCCTTCTTAAGGTATGGACAGACTTGATATCTCTGCTCTATTTTAAGGGAAATATGATTAGCAATACTTGCATACAGAAAGTTAAGATAGCAAAATGGGTGCCCAATTACAACAATAAAAAATCACTCCGTCCTGCATTAACTTTATTCATTCAGCCGAGCACACGTGCACATTTTCATACTCACAGCTTAGATAGCCACTTCTGGTAATACAATTTTTAGGACATTCACCTACAGACTCGTCAAGGGCAGTCTTTGACCAAGAAATCCCCAGTTCCAAAAAGACAGGATGAATTCTCTGCTTCCGGGAACGACTCCTTGGGTGTTCTTATTTTTCGGATGTCTGCTTAGGTCACATTAAAATTGTCCAGGCACGAAACATTAACAACGAGCACAGTGTCAATAGCTTAGGTTTCTAGAATTGAGGAATGTCAGATCGGCGTCTACTTTCAGGAAAGGACTATATTTGGTCACCACACCACTAGTCGAAACTCCGTCGGAATGTTACTGACGTTAATATGTTACTTGCCACAACGGCTAAATTTGTACATAGAGTTTGTGCAGAAAGTCTGATCTGGCTCAAAGGCCCAGTATAAAACATTTAGTCTTTAATAAAAACCGTTAGTGAGAGTTGTACTCTGTCTATTAATGAAGACACACGCACTGTCAGACAGGTGTTAACTTGTAAACCCACGTGGTTAAAAGATAAAAATGTTTATGTTTTCTCACAGGTATGTCTCTGTACTAAACGCCGGCAAAATTTGGGTCACCCCAGTATTCACTGAATAAAGAAAAACCACATATGAAATATGTTACATATTACGTACTCAATATAACTTACGTTATTTTTAAACTGCAAGCGTACCGCCTGACTTTTTTTTTTTTCGTACGCCCGCTAATACTCTAGGCGAAATCTCAGGTTATTATTTATGTCTAACCTGAATTTGATTTTACGTGAGTATCCCTTTTTTCTTGTACAGAGACAGGTGTCCTTTGCCATTCAGGCAAATACTTGACATATCATTTAAACCTTCCTGTGAAATAAGTTATATACATAAAATCAATCATCATGAATTTAGGAATACCTACGTGTTCCGTCACCACTCATGAAGCATCTAGCATTAATAAAGTTAGTTTAGAAAGTTTATTCTCGTCTGATTATTTTAGCAGTAAAATTAAATTCCTTAATAGCCGACTGAGTTTAAGCTAGAAATATAATTTCTGTTTTCCACTGTAACTCGTCACTATAAAATAATACAGACTATATAAATTAAGAGCTCTGCACCAAATCTAACTAGTGAAATAAAATAAGCGTTTAACACTTTAAACACTTCACAAAATATTAGATATTAATATAATATATTACCTCAACACAGAACTACTAAGAACTTAAATCACTTCGACCAAACTAAATGCCATCTCTATTAACAGAGATTCTTAGGAATCGAACGAAGGCTTGTTCTAGTTACTGCGAAGTTACTGAGTGAATTAAGTCTCAAACTCTCGTTTAAGATATATGAAACACACACAAAGAATGTGCCCTATTTCCAAAACCACGCAATCTCTCGTCTTTCCTAACACTTACATAACTTAGACGCATGCCGTAAGTGCCACCGGTGCGTCTTCACACCTACGTTAACAAACTGACCGAGAAGCGTGAGTGTCATGGAAAAACCCAGATTATATGTCTCATTCCCGAGCGCTGCGTGAGTGTCATATCACACTTCACTCTGAGAGAAACGTTAGTGTCAGGTGAAAATGCTAGACGGTATGACACCTAGTCTGATGAAACGCCCGTGACATGAGAAAAGTACAGACGCATGTCTGCTATCTCTGTCTGCCCAGACGAGTATTCACACGTTCTATCGTCCACTGACATCTAGTGCAATAGAATGCATTTAAACGCTCTCTCTCTCTCTCTGACACGTTATGTCATAAATGCGTTTACCAGTATGAGAAAGAAAACGGTAAAATTGACAATGGGAAAGAAAATATTTTTCGCAAACGAATGGATGCGAAAAATACAGGAAAAAGGTAAAGAGTGATAATAAAAAATAGAGAATACGGGTGAAAGAAAAAGAAGAGGATATAGGCAATTTAATGATCATAAAACCTCTGTGACACCTGCAACAAACTTGTGCCAGATCTTCCTGTCCAGTGCCATACGCTCAGTATCTTTCAATGACTTCTTCATCCCCTTCATGTCTATCTCCATCTCTCTTCTCCGTGTGTTTTTTTGGTCTTCCTCTCCCTCTCTTATGCTGGGGATGCCGGAACAAGGACTGCCTGATAATGATATCCACAGGTTTTCTCTATGTGCGTCCTGTCTGTCTCAAGCATCATCTTCTCATCCCTTATTCCACTGACACTTGTCTAGTTCTAGTCATCAGTTCCACATTAGTGATCTTGTCATACCATTTCAATCCTTCTGTTCTAAGGAAACATTCTTTTACGAAAATCTGTAGCTTTTTGGTTGTTGTTTTTGTTGTTCTCCATGTTTCAGAACCATACAATACGACTGATGTAACATTTGAATTGAAAATTCTGATAGTTGTGTTGGACCTGATATCTTTTTATTTCTATTTTTGCTTGGGCTATTCTTTTTTTATGTTCCATCTTTCTTGTGATAGTAGTGGTGTTCCAATTGTCTCATTTACCCTGATGCTCCATTCTAGAGAATTCAGGAATATATTTTACATTGATTCCTGGTTGAATTGCTTTTTTTCCCCAAAAATTTTTTAGCTGTATCGTTTTGTATTGTGCCCAGAGATGTGTAGAAATTTAGCAAAGTTTGTTTAAATATACTAAAGGGGCAGCCATCCTTTTTTTTTAAAGTTACAACTGATATACCCTTATTTCTTTGTCACTTATTTTTACACTGAAATATTAGTAGTTATCAGCTGTGCTATAGATATAATATATCATCAGTGTCATTCATATCATATTTCATCAGTTATTCTTTCAACATTAAACAGCCAGCATCCAGGACTTTGCTACAGAAATGCTATTAAGATCTCAGAAGAGGCTGGAAGAAAGTGCTGGTGAACACAGGAGGCATGTACAGGAGATCACCAACATTCGGATTAAAACTAAAATTAGACCTATTCCTCAGCTATCAAGACCAAAGTAATATATCTGATTATTTAAGATATATTTAGTCAATAATTGTTTTTGAATTTACACACAATAGTCATCAAGATTTGTTTGGCTTTTCAAAACATTTTGTTAAGAATAAATAGAGGAAAGATGTTTGGATGACCAAATGTGGAAATGGGTGTCTCCTTTCCTCCACCATTTTAGTTACATACTGCTATAAATATACACTAACATAAGCACTTAATAAACACTGGTAACACTGACAAACAACATTTTTCTTTCTTATATAAGAATAAGTGTTCTTAGGTCAGTTTCTTGCGCTGATTTCAAATCTGAAATCCGTTTATCTCTATCACGTCGGGTTCTTAAGATATTTGGGAATAAATATATTTTTGGGAAACCGTTATTTGCTCCGTTTCATTTTTACTATATAACTTATTAAAAATTAATAAAATGCAAAATAATTCTACTTTTTATACTGCTAAAAGATGCATGACATATGTTACGCTATTTTTCAAATAGTTACTGTATTTTGAAATAATTCTGAGCGAAATATGGCTTCTAGAAGTTGTAGAAATTCGGCTGATCTGTTCTGTTACGTGTGCGGATATTTTACCGATCGTGTTCACCAGAAAAACTTTACACCATTACTAAAGAAAGCATATGAACGTTATTTCGATTCGAAAGTTGATGATGCAAATAAATCTTGGAAGCCAAATGCAGTTTGTTCGACTTGTGCAAATACATTGGCAGGTTGGTTACGAAAATCGCCGAAGCATAAGTCGATGCCTTTTGGAGTGCCAGTAATATGGCGTGAACCGACAAATCACGCTACTGATTGTTACTTCTGCTTGACAAATATCCATGGTTTCACTTTTAAAACTAGAAAGTCTGTGGTTTATCCAAATATTGAATTGGTTTCGAAACCAGTGCCTCATGATCCAATCACATGTCCAATCCCATTTCCACTAGAACAATATCCGTTGGACGTGAATGAACCATCAGAAAGTGATAGTTTATCTGCTTTAGAAACTAATTCTGACTCGGATTATATACCGGTGAATGATGGTGTTCACTTAATTAACCATTCAGAACTGTCAGATCTAATACGTGATCTCGCTCTTACCAAAGGACAAGCGGAATTACTCGGTTTGCGACTCAAAGAATGGAATCTTTTAGCGCCCAATACTCAGATATCTAAATTTCGTCGTAGACACAGAGAACTTGTTCAATACTTTGAGATGGATGATGGCATTTGCTATTGCAAAGATGTAAACGGTCTAATGGTGCACCTCGGTCATGAGCACATAGTCAACGAATGGCGACTTTTCATCGACTCTTCCAAGACTAGTCTAAAAGCCGTGTTATTGCATAACGGAAATTTATTTTCATCAATTCCAGTCGCCTACTCTGTTCATATGAAAGAAACTTATGACAATATGGCTATACTTTTCCGAAAAATAAAGTACAATGACTACCAATGGCGGATTTGTGGAGACCTAAAGGTCATTGCAATGCTCACGGGCATGCAGACTGGGTATACTAAATTTTGTTGCTTCCTATGTGAATGGGACAGCCGCAACAGACAGGAACATTATGCAAGAAAGGTGTGGCCTATCAGGGATCGTATGCAGCTCGGGCATAAAAATGTAATACATGAGCCATTAGTTAACAAAGACAGCATCATTTTACCACCGTTACATATAAAGTTGGGGCTCATGAAGAATTTCGTAAAAGCGTTAGATAAAACGAGCAAAGCTTTCACTTATCTTCGAGAAAAGTTTCCGCAAGTTAGCGATGCAAAGATAAAGGAAGGTATCTTTGTAGGACCTCAGATTAGGAAAGTTATTGCAGACAAACAATTCGAGAACTTGTTACATGGTAGTGAACTTCGCGCATGGATGGCATTCAAATCGATCATCGATAACTTTCTGGGAAATCACAAATCTGTCGACTATGTGCATATTGTTAAGCAGTGCATAGATGCATACAGAATTATGGGCTGTAACATGTCCCTCAAAATCCATTTGCTCGATTCGCATCTTGACTTTTTCCCTGACAACCTTGGCGAAGTCAGCGATGAACGTGGAGAACGATTCCATCAAGATATCGCCGTAATGGAGTCACGCTATCAAGGACGGTGTAGTGTGACCATGCTTGCCGATTATTGTTGAATGCTTCATCGCGATGTACCACATGTCATTCACCGACGAAAGTCGACTGCAAAGAAATTCAAGCCTACATAACTGTTACACTTCTTGTATGAATGATGTTGTAATACTGTATGCGTTGTTAAAAAACTTGAATTGCGTATTTCTAGAGATCCCGACCTGATAGAGAAAAACGGTTTGCAGATTTAAAAACAGCGCATTAAAATTGACCAGAAAAACATAGAAATGTTGGAGAAAGAAAAAATAAATTTTTTTTTGTTAGTCAGTGTAATTAACATTGGTACTGATAGTAACAAAAATGCTGTGTAACTTGTGCACTCTTGCAAATTTCTCTCTTATAGCAGTTTGAATCCCCCAGTGTGTGAAAAATAGAAGAAGAAGGAAAAAAAAACACAAGAGAGAAGGGAATTAGTGACTGTCTTAAAAGAGATAAAGAAAACATGGAAAGGCCGTGAAAGGATTGCACATGATAGGAAGGCTTGGTGTAAACATGTTGAAGGCCTGTGTTCCACTTGAAGTTGAAAAGTAATGAATCAATGAAGGAATTGTTGCTAATTAATCTTCTTTAGGCGTGCTTCTCACAAGTTTTAGCTTTTAGTGGACATACAAATGGAAACTGCAAAAAGTGCTACTAACTTCACTTTGTTCATCAATTGCAGTAAATAACTCAAGGACTAGTAGACCTATTTTGATAAATTCTTGTATTTAAGACTTTGGCAAAGAACTTGTCAAGTACTAATCTTGTTTTTTTTTTTTGTCATTAAAAATACCTGTTTACACAAGCCATTTTAAGAAGTCACATTGATTTCATACAACATGTAGACCATGTTGTTTCTTTGCCAATGTTTGTGTTAACGCCATTACACTTGAATGATTTATGCCAACATTTATTAACAGGTGTTAATGGGAATGGCATAATATTTGAATGATCAGCACCAACATCTGTAATGTGTTCAATATTCTTCGGTTGCACCTTATGGAGCATGGAGTCCCCACTACAGATGGTCCCCCCCTTGCAGGAACCTGCACCAAGCATTCATAGTGCTCTTTCATTGGTGGTTTGTGTAGCATTGTGTTGAGTCTGCCAGCCAACATCATCAGCACAATCTCTTATTAGTCACTTCTTTGGGCCTGAGGGAGCAGTTATGCTGCTCTTTATTTGCCTTCTAGGAAACTGCATGGCTCATGTTACAAATTGTCATGGTTTAAATAGGAGTCACGGTAATGCAGTGGTTAGTGCACTGCCTTCCTGGCTCGGTGGTCCATGGTTCGATCCCCAGTTGAGGTGGGATTTTTTAGACCTCAAACTGCTCCGGGTTCAACCACGCCTTATGAATTGGGTACCAGAACAACTCTGAGAAGGTTAAGGTGGCTGGCATGATGCTGACCACATCACTCCTAGTGTGCCGATGGTCAAGAAAATACGGGCCAAACACTGTATTCCCAATATGCCTCAATAGGCATGTAACGGGATCCTTAAATATGATATGTAGAGTCAGGCACTGAGAATTCATTGTCTTAATTACTAATAATCAGCATAGTGAATATGTCTGCATTATGTTTCTTCTTGTTGAATCTAAGCTTTTTATGCTTTACTTGTCCTTCTGTTTGTGGAATTAAGTGTCACGGGAAGGTCCACTTATGCTCTGCGTGTTCCATATGGCCTGTTTGACAGTATGCCCTCTTGTTTTGAAAACTTTTGCTACTCCCTGATTATGCCTATTCCTCAAACATTGCATTATAGGACCCAATCAAATATCATTTGAAATACACTACAGTACTTAGTATCTGTAAAATTTCTTATTTATATTACTTACTTAGAATTCGTTTATCTTACCAAAAAGAACATTTTGGGAAAATTCTAAAATCAACATTCTGTACTCTATCTTCTGTGATGATTAAACATTTTTACAATTTTAAAAATTTTATTTGTACATATTTGTCACTTGTTTGTGACTAGAGAGGAAGAATGGACAAGGTGTGAGAAATTGTGTTACATTAACAATAGTTACTTGTAAAATTATTAAGCCTAGGAGATGTATAAACTGTCATTGCTTGGTAATCGCTTTTATCATACTTCAAATATTGATTGTGGCTTGAAAGTGCAATAAATAAGAAGTTGATATTGATGAATGGCTTGCATAATTATTTGTTCAGGTTGTCATTTGTGCTGAAAAGCATTATTTCATTGTCTATTTAATAACAAAATCTATCATTGACCGACAATTTTTATGTTATATCTGAGGTTGTTCATTGTAAGCACTGATGAAAGTGGTTATATATTGTAATGGTAATGGCGATGACAGTAGAATCAGTGAGAGGTATTAGTGATTAAATGATAACCAATTGTGATGTCGGCATACAGATAATTGTGATGACTGCACTCACTGAATTAACATAGCTCATTTCTTTAGAATTTGTCAGTTAGACTAAAGAAAAAAACACACTCATGATTATTTCATTCCTATTTTCTTTCTTTAATTTCATTTTTTTCTCTTTCTCTGTTTAATTCTTAAGTGCCCTGCAATAGTTCATCAAAGAATGTCTAATCATGCTGGTTTATTCCCAACCTTAACTTTTTCTTAGAACTATACTAACAATTTGTAAACTTTTAAGTCTGTGAGAAGACCATGAAATAATTGTCACCAGCTGCGGTGGTGCCTCCATGATCCATGAGGAGCGAAAAGGAACATGATAGTATAGTGGTCTCTTCTGCCCTATAACTGTTACCAGACGCAAGACAAAATGAAAAACTTGACGAGAAGTTCCAGTAATTAGGTCTAAAAATACTTACTTACTTACTTACTTAGTCGTTCCCCTTCTACCTTGAGGTGTAGAGGTTTGGAAGAGAGAGTGCCAGACTATCCTATCGGCTGTCTTCCACCTGGCCTGGTTCCATTCTAGTCCTCGGGCCTTCAAAGATTGTCTAATGTTGTCCTCCCAGCGAACTCTGGGTCGTCCTGTGGGTCTGGATCCCTGGCTCTTTGTTTCCCATGCTTGTCGTGGTAGCCGATCTTCTCTCATTCTGCAGACATGGCCAAGCCATCTTAGTTGGGACTGTTCTACTCGGGTCTGCAGGGGGTGGGATTTTAGGCCTTGACGTATCGTCTGGTTGCGGACCATGTCTCTTCTTGTTACTTCAACCACCTTCCTCAGATACCTCATTTCTGAGGTTTGGATCTTGCTTTTGTTGGTTGTAGTCATTGCCCATGACTCTCATCCATATGTCAAGACTGGGACATAGGTGGAGCGGTATACAGCCATCTTCGTTTTCTTACCAACCTCTCTCTTGCTGAGGAATCCTCGATTTATGGCCTGAAAAAGTCTCCCAGCTGCAGCTTTTCGAGTGGCCAACTCTTCTTTGATGCCTCCCTTTCGGTCTATAATAGCTCCGAGGTATTTAAAGTGGTCGACCTGCTCCAGGACCTGTTCTCCCAGCTTAATCTGATGTCTTCTTTCTTCTCGTGATATCACCATGAATTTTGTTTTAGAGCTGCTTATGACCATCCCTCTCTTCTCCAGCTCTTCCTTCCATACTTTCAGGTTGGATTGGAGATTTGCCTCTGATTTAGCAATCAGGGCAACATCATCAGCAAATGCCAGCTCTGAAATACATACCTGTCTCATCTTCCAGTACCCCACTGAATACTTTCTTGTTCTCTCCTTACATGCCTTGATAACATCGTCCATGAGGAGTATGAAAAGATAAGGTGACAGGATATCACCTTGTCTTACACCAGTGGTGGTCCTGAACTCTTCTGACTTATGGTTTGCTGTCCTCACATAATTTATGCAAGACTTGTAGAAGCTCTGTATAGCATGAATCAGAGGTACTGGAATGTTCTTCCTTGCCAAACAGTCCCAAAGTTTGCTCCAGGGGACCCTGTCAAACGCCTTTTCCAGATCTATGAAACAAAGATGGATCTCACTCTTATACTCAAGGGCCTTTTCACTCAGCTGTCTGAGTGTGAAGATTAGGTCTTGAGTACTTCGGTTTGCTCGGAATCCGCACTGGACCTCATCCAATTGTGGCTCAGCTAGGCGTCGGAGTCTCTGCTCTAGGATTCTAGAGTAGATTTTACCAGGAACACTGAGAAGTGATATGCCTCTATGGTTTCCACATCGTCGATTGTCACCCTTTTTGAAAATTGGTGTTATGATGGCAATCTCCCAATCCTTTGGTATGGTCTTGTTGCACCACGCTGCCTGTAGAACCCTTAAGAGTAATAGGTCGCCTGATGCTCCCATGTACTTAACCATTTCTGGTGTTATACCATCATGCCCTGCTGCTTTACCCATCTTGGTTTTCTCCAGTGCTGCCTTCAGTTCTTCCATCTTTATGTCATCTTCATCACCATTGGTTTCCTCTTCTGTGCTAGTGGTTATCATTTCTGATGCTTGGCCTTGCTCACCATCAAGGAGTTCTGAGAAATATTCTTTCCATCTTTCCATTACTTCCTTCGGGGCAGTAAGCAACTTGCCTTGCTTGTCCTTTATAAATTTGAGAGGGCATTGTTTTTCCTTCCTCATGTTCTTTTCTTATAGAACAATTTCTGGTTTTCTTGCGCATCTTTTTCTAGCTTTTCTCCAAATTCTTCCCAGGACTTCTGTTTTGCTGCTAGCACCTTGTTCTTTGCTTCTGTTCTGAGTATCACATATTCTCTATATTTCTCTATTTATCCTGCTGTGTTTTTAGCTCCTAAGTATTGTTTCCATGCCATTTTCTTCTCTCTTATTTTCTCTTTGACTTCCTCTGTCCACCAAGGTGTCCTCTTTCTCTTGTTCCCAAGTCGGACTTCACCACATGCTTCTGCAGCAGCTGTCTTTATGATGTCCTTGAATTTAAGCCAGAGGGTTTCCAAGTCATCGGGTTGTTCTTCTGTGTTTCTCACCACTGTAGCAATAAACCCCTGATATCTGGTCTTAATTTCTGACTCTATCAGCATGTA
Organism: Oreohelix idahoensis; assembly: GCA_024509875.1. Taxonomy (NCBI): domain Eukaryota; kingdom Metazoa; phylum Mollusca; class Gastropoda; order Stylommatophora; family Oreohelicidae; genus Oreohelix; species Oreohelix idahoensis. The sequence continues at coordinate 97,160 of JAMPIV010008007.1, forward strand.
GGTCTTAATGCTCATTTCTCCCGTTTGTTTACTTGGTTTCTTGCGTGATGTTGGGCAGTTCCTAGGCTGAGCAACTCTTTCAGTTGTTCTTTTGATTGTAAGAAGGTAGTGATCATTTCCAATCTCTGGCCCCCTCCAGACTCTAGCATCCCGGACATATTTGAATGAGCTCCTCCTAACAATGGCATAGTCGATCACTGACTTCTCATTCTTTGTTGGTTCACATCTAGTGTATGCATGTATGCGCTTATGGGGGAACTTTGTGTTTGTAATGATCAGATTCTGCTCACTGCAGAATCTATCGAGTCGCTTTCCATTGTCATTGAGAGTATCTTCTCCATATCTTCCGATAACTCCACCCCATCTAGCATGGTCATTTCCAACTCTGGCATTGAAATCTCCGAGCATGATAATTTCATCTAGGCAGTCATCCACTGTCCTTTGAAGCAGCTCGAAGAATTCCTCCTTTGACCTCTGCTCTCTCATCCTCATTTGGCCCATACACTATGACCAGGTTGACTATGGTTTCTCCTTCTTTTAGTTTTACAACCATAATGCGCTCCGAGACAAAGTTCCATCCCTTGATACCATCTTTCTGGTTTTTGGCCACAATGCAACCCACGCCCCCTTTAGCTCTTTCAGACGTGGGTACACAACTGTAGAGCAGCATGTTGCCATCGAGATCCATGACTCCTTGTCCCCTTTTCTTTGTTTCCGTTATAGCAAGAATTTCTAAGTTTGCTTTCCTCATCTCTTCCACCAGCTCCACTTCTTTCCCATTTATACTTCTTGTGTTCCAAGTTCCATCAGTCGTAGTCCGTAGTCCGTTCCAGTTCGTCACATTTAGAATCAGTCCGGTTTTCTCTCTTGTGGTTCGCGTAATCGTGTTTTAAAGCAAACAGGTGATTGGCCTGTTGTGCCTTTACATGGTGGAGGGGCTGTCTCCTTACGGCCTCCATGTAGGCCGCCCTCCTCCTTTTTCAGCCGGTCTTGGGACCGGCCTAGGTGGAGTTAGGTCTAAAAATACACAGAGTAAAGACTGAGATTATGAGAATAAATGCGGCAAATGATTGCTAGATTGCACATGAAGAAACATCCTACGAGATTTGGACTCATACATATACCCTGGCAAATTCAAACTGAGAATCACCAAATGCTATATATATTCTTCCTTACTGTATTGTGTAGAAACATGGACAATAAAAAAAAAGCAATTAGAGGAAGGAATTGAGACCTTTGAGATGTGAATATATAGAAGAATGGGGCACGCGTTATGAAAAGACTTTAAAAAATATAACCAAAAAACCTAGGAATAAAAAGAGAATTAAAGAAGGAGATCAAAATTAGACAGCTAAAATATTTTAGCCATGTAAAAAGACAATACGCCTTACTGAAGAGCATAACAGAAGGAAGAGTTGAAGACAAACGCACAAGAGGAAGACAGTGCTATGAATGTGAAGATAACATCAAGAGATGGACAGGAAATAGTCTGTCAGAGTGCACCATCGAAATACGAGACAGAAGACTTAGAAGATAACTTGCAGTCGACCTTCGATGTAGAGACGGCAGCTGATGATATAACCTGGCAGCAATACATACAAAGTTAAGAGAAAAGCGTGCGATATCGAAATAAGAGTTTTTTAAAAGAGGAAAGAAGAGCTTTACTTTTATTGGAAAATGCACGAATATCAATAGAAATCATGTCCAGGCAAAAATAAGAATCTTAAAATCAAAAGTCAAAGCAATTTTACTGCAAGGCTCTGACACATAAGGAACAGAAAAAACAACAACCAAGACGTTACAGGCTGTCAAAAATAGATGCTGTACGCAGACTAAAAGGATTCACACAGTAAAACAAGATAACAAAAGTGGAACTGATAGAAAAAACCAGACAACTGTCTTGGAACAAAGTTGAGGGGAAGACGCTGACGTTGTATAGGATACGTAATGAAGAAATCAGCTCATAGCAGTACAAGGCAATACTGATTCTGGAATCCTCCAAGAAAGAGAAGTAGCAGACTGAAAAATACACAGGGTTTGAAAGTGATGAGAGACGTGAGAGGGATAAACAAAAAATGATATGGAAATATCTTGAACGGATGGCACCAGACTGCGCATAGCTACAGACAGATATACGTAACGTTTCATATTGGCGGCACATGCCATAACACAAAGACCAATACATAGGAAATAGAAACATTAAGTACAGCGCCATGAGATAAAATAATGAATGTTGTAACAAGACCAAAATAAGTGCAAGAATTAAATTCTTTGTGGAATAATAATTTCTTTTCAGTTTGTAAACTACGATGAAAGATTACAGAGACTTAAATGGGAACTCAATAAGCCCTGGGCCCAGTTGTTGTGGACTGAACATTGGGCATTACAATGCAGTACTTGTTCTCGAATCCTCAGGGAGAGAGAAATGAGATGCCGAAAAAACACATGGGGTGGGTAATGGAAGAGACGGAACTGCCCGAGGGCTTACAGCAGTAGCGCGGTCACCCCCCTTTAACCTCTCCACGTGGAATCCATAAACAGGGGCAATTGACCCTTTTTTGTTACCCCGGGGCTCCAATAACTGTCAATCCGCCGCTGCTTGGATCTATCAGCTCACACTAGTTTTGAAAGATACCGTACAAAGATCCAAACAGTCTCGTGTTCAACAACTTGCAACAGATACAACAAGAGCATACAAAATGCTTTGGCCCAGATCTCCTACATGAGGACCAGCTGTGGTAGAGGCTCAGTGCTCCCTAAGGAGCCTAGAACAGAACAGCGATAAAGGATCCACGTGATTACAAATGAATAACGCTGCTGTACCTCCACGCAAAACATGGGACAAGAAAGGAAATCGTCATCTGTGAAGTGATATTTTATGAGAAAGCAGGTAATAAAACAGGATGAGACACGATGAGATCAGAGCCATTGTTGAATCATCATTAGTGAAGAAGTAAAATATTGTGAAGTGCAGTAAGGTCATCTGGATACGATCAAAAGGAAAAAACCGTAAAGGTAATTCCAAAGCACCTACATGTACTACCGTAAGGGTGCGAAGTGCTAGCGACTTCATTTATACTAGGTCTCAACTTTATGAAGTGGAATGAACAGTTCATTTCCTCGCTGCCCTTGCATTCTTTAACTTAAAAGCTGAGTCAACTACGGTACCTATTTTATACACCTGGGCAGACTAGATCGAGCGCTTTCTTCTCTGAAGGATGGGTATGGGGGAAAAAATCGAAAAAAGGTGATTCGTCTTACGCTGACAAAAGACAAAGAAAATAGCCAACGTCGCGGCCACAAGGCCTTCGTCAGTGAGAGGAAAGAAAGTGACAGCTAAATAGGACATATAATAATATAAATTAAAATAAATATAAAAACTGGGTTCTCTGAACAAGGGGATCTGGCTGAACACTTTGTGATGGATAATTCTCGCACAATCTGGGACATGCGCATAATTGCCTCAGCATTGAAGCGACCAGTATTGTGTCACAGAATGGATTGGGGCACCGCTTCTTCTTCCTAATCTCTGTTTCACTACGGCAGTAATCGGTACATTTATGGTACGGATTTCATTGCGTGCTTTCAATTGTCGCACTTTCTTCCTTTCTTTCTCTGCTAAGTAGCAGATATTTGATATTGTTTCTTGTCTGTTTATCTGACACTCCTTGTGGATGATAATACTAAACATTTGCAGGAGCGGCTGAGAGAACATTATCGACAACCAAGTTGGTTAGTCGCAGGCGCGGCCGATATCAGTACACAGATTAACACGTACATCACCCAGCGCAATCTGCTTAATCACTGATAAGGTACGGGTGCGTCTCCGTCAAGGTTGTAAAGGGACGGATTTTGTGTGTGCTCAAGCAACAGATAAGACATTACTTTAGCGAAAGTAATAATTTGTTACATCTTACACACTTTGTCGTGTGAGGTTACCGATATGTCTATAAGTTCACCCGCCGGCAACCGGATGCTTACAGCCCATTTTCAGAAAAGTAATGTTTGAAATTTTGCACTAGATGAGTCATGCAAAATATTCAAATCAGATTGGCTAATCATTTAAGCTCGATAACAAACAGAGCGGGGTAGGACCGTGAATATAAGCCGACGCTTCAGTCAGTCTAGTTCACTGTGAGATTCACGCTTGCCAAAGACACCAGACGTACCAGTTAGGTTTCAGAATTTCCATTTATCAGAAAAGACACCTTTTATTGGATTATTCATCAGGACTTACAATTCAGCCCAGGAAATCTCTATCATTTTAATAAGAAAAGCTGCTGTCTGAGAAAACTGAAGGAAACACACGGAGTCAGGAAAGGAATTAAAGTTCAAATTAACTACACCAAGTACACGTGTAATAAGGCAACTTCTAGTGCCTTTTCTTCATCTGAGCAAAAAGTCTGCGAGCCAGGATTGGCGTAAGTTGTGATTTTACATTCTATATTTTATTACTAACATGTGAACTAACATATATATGTATATTACCATGTGAATTTTAATATGTGAAAATCGCTAGTGGATGTCCCAGTCATTTGAGACTGGCAACCTCAGCGTATAGAATGACGATTCATGAACCACCACTGCCAAACTGATTGTTTTATTGCTAGTTTCGTAAAGAGAACTAAAAGCATAAAGTAGTCCCAAGTTCCATACGCAGCAAGGAGGAAAAGATGAAAGAACTGATGTACATTCTAAGTATAATACTTACAGTGTCAAACCAGTGTAAATGTCTATGTGAAAATATTCATTAAAATTAATGGAAGTTCAAACTTTTCAAGTCAGTGTAAACATAAATGAAAACATATTCAATTTATATTGTGAACACTTTTCGATCAGTGGAAATGTAAATGAAAACATATTCTATCTGAGCTATTAACCTTTTCATTTAAATTTGATGTAAAGTGACTATAAAAGCTATTCAATTTAAATGTAAAGAAAGTTTTATCCCGAGGGATTAAATTTAATTCTCATCGAGGGTAAATTCTGAGATAAATGGGATGGTAGAATAGAAGAAAGGGGACACATAAGTATGTGTCGGGAAACGCAATACTCAGGAGAGAAATTCGTTTCTATTCTTTATCATAGTTATTGGTGGTACCAGCAAAAAGTACTATCTCTGGAACAAGAAGGGAACAGTGGCCTAAGCTTTAAGACGAGGGACCAACTTTGTAGACTCTCCTTGACATTTCTGGGAAACGAGCTACACCCGACAACATTGAGCAGCGACGAGCGTGAGCAGTGTGAAAAGAACCCATCAGCGGGAGCAGAAACTACTATTGGCAGCTAAGTGTAAAATATATGCTGCCCAAAGTGAACTTTTTTCCCATCGACTCTACTATAAATCAGTGATGAAATTTTTCTTCTAGACTATTCAATTATTTTGAAACTGTTAAAACTTAAGTGATTATTAAATGTTGTTATTATTTGTAATTTTACAAATTTAAGTTCGATTCAATCCTTTTAAATGTACTGCATGTTTGTCTCAGTCAATTTACTACACACACTCTAAACAGAGCTATACCAGAATAATAAGAATTCCCCTGAGTTAATCAGAGGTGGGGCTTAAACGAGCAAACATAAACCATTGCTTAATCCTTCACTAAAGTTGTCGGCAGATTCTAGAATTAACGTGTTCAGCCAAATGCAGCATTGTTTTCGCTTTTCTGAATATCTTGTGAAGACTGTGATAGAAGCGTCATTACCCTTCTATCTACATCTCTACCAAGAGTAATCTTTAGCAAAGGTAGACACCTTTGAAGCCCATATTAGATACCATACTCTTGAGTTTTGGCCACTGTTGGACCACTACTGCAAAGCAGGGGAGGCAATGCCGTCACATATTGGACCGGCGACCTTGGACTTTAAAGACTTTTTTTCTCTTTTTAAAAATACCCGTTCAGCTTCTGATGGGTAATAATTGGGATATACACTATTCCTAATTTCAACTAATATTTTCAATTGCCAACACCTGATCATGGTAGTAGCCCCTTCAACCATAACTGACTATGGGAATGCGCTCCTGAGATGATAGCCCTCAGCTGCTTTTGTTTCCGATGTTCCTTTCGGCGTGTATTTTTTCTCTTCTGCATGTTGTGAGAGCTTCTTTTTCGTCCAATCTGAGATGACGCCGCAGGAAGCATTGCAACTTGGTGCGATCGATAGCTTCACTCTCCCAGGTTGCTGGATTTATATCCAGTGCCTTCATGTCTCTTTTGTACACATCTTTGAACATCGGCTGCGGTCGTCCAGCTGATATTTTGCCATCTACCAGCTGTCCGTAGGGAGATATCTTTAGGTATACAACCATCTTCCATGCGCTGGACATGGCCAAGCCAGCGTAGTCTGCGCTGTCTAAGCAGTGTATAAAAGCTTTGAAGACCAGCACGCGATAGCACCTCGACATTGTCACTTTTTCCCACGAAATGCGGTACCGAGGATGTGGCGTCGACACTGCAGATGGAAGGTATTGCTCCTTCTTTCTTGCTTAGCATAGGTTGTCCATGTCTCGCTGCCATATAGAAGTGTGCTGGTGACGCACGCATTATATACTACAGGTTTGGTCTTCATTATGAGTTTGGAGTTTCCCCAAACACGCGTTGTGAGGCAGGCAAAGATGGCTGCAGCTTTGCCAATGCGGCTGTCAATTTCTGTGAGAGAGTTTGTCATTGATGGTAACCCCAGGTGTGTGAAATGGTGCATCACTGCCAATTTATAACTATCGATAGTGATAACTAGCGCAACATTCACATCCGGACCTTGCACATTTGTTTGTTCTAGACTTATTGTGAGACGAAAGTCCTTGCGATTCATCAATATCTGGAGCTCCTGCTGACTTTGGGTGACGATTGCGAACAACAAGTCTGATATAGTGACTGTAAAGGTGGTTATTACCGATGGTAGGATGTCTTTACTTGTAGTGGTAATAATGAGTGCCACCAATACCCTTTTACGCGAATATATAAAAAAATGTCAAAATTGGTCAAACTTCTCCAATTTCAATACTCCAACAAGAAGCATGCCAAACAGGCCAATACGTAGATAATCAAGTCGTTGGAGGAAAAGTTCATGCAAATTTATTGACGAGACACGGTTGACAACACGAAACAGTTTCTTTAGACGAAAGACAATCATCACGTAATAGGACGGTAAAATATGGCGTAGTATGGTTCTTGAATTATATATACATGGATAGATCCGCAATAGTATTTCACCATCAACTTAGGACTGATCCTGGTTCATTAATATAAAGTACATATGAACGATGAGGCAGTTAGATTTAAATAGGGACATTCAATTGTCCTTTTGACCTTGACAATAACTGTGAGATCCCCATTATGTCTCCTTGCATCTGAGGTCTCTTGTATGAGTACATTCCTGACTTTTGTTAGCCTCACGATTAAACATCATAGAAGATTTCAATATATGTCTACGGACGACAACCTTGACGCCTAGACTAATAATAATAATATTTGAGTCACCTCTATAATACGCCGACACTTTCAAGACGGCTGTTATAAATATTCCGTAGCGCAGATTCCATTAATAAAAAATAAACAATGTTCATACTTTGAACACTTTCAAAGCTTCCTATGATAGACGTTGTGACTACAATCCTTTCTGATACTAATTTCATATGGGTAACAGCTGGAGGTCAACGAACGGAGGAAGACGCAATAATTTCACACGAAAATCATCGATTAATAAAATCCATTACCTGGCTTGGATGACCGAAGGGCTATGTCTTAAATTGCAGTGAGCCAGTCATCAAGCAAGTACACTAAGTCCGAATCAAAGACAAAAACATCAGACTCACAGTCTGGAAATAGGAATCTTGCTTCCTTCCATAAGCGAGATACGTCATCTCCTCTCTCTGACAACAAACGCGCTAAGTTTCAAATATCAAAAATGTGCGTTCTCGTGCGCAATAAACTATAATACTCACAACTGAGTTGGTGTGTACATATCTATAACAGAAGTAGGACCTGGGACTACATTTATCTGTTAATGCCTGTTGAGGACAGATATGTACGCAACAGCTTCCTTATCACCCCCCTTTAAAAAAAAATTCTATTAATTTTTTTTTCTACGTTAAGTAACTCGGAGAGGTGAGTCAAATTTACATATTCATATACGAAATTTAACATAATGATTATATGACTCAATAAAAAGAAAATGAATATGAAATGTAAATCAACTCAACTAAACCAGAGTATGCATTAATGCATACATCCACAATCGACCGACTTTGGTACGATGTGGTGAAATTAATAGAAAGAAAGTGTGAAGATGAGTGAAATAAAAACCACAAGAATGTTAAAACATCAAACCAAAAAAAAAAAAAAAAAATCAACAAATGATTTTAAATGAATAAGATGAAGATATGTCAAAAATGACAAGTGAATTAGAAACCAAAAAATTGAAAATAAAACAAGTCAAGTGAATAATATGCATAATCAAACACGCGAAGTGAACAACACTCCCTAATGTTTCTACAATCAGTAAGATGCACTTATCACCTATGAGTGTTAAAATAATACTCTATGAGTGGCAGTTATTAGTATAAAGAATCATATACAAATTATTAAAGTTAGTGAATGTGAAATATTCCGCTAATTAAGTACCTTATATTGATTCTAACTAATCAATATTGTTCATATATTAAAATTGTCACTAATTCAGAATTCTTTTAATTTCTAATAATCTTAATCAGTGTTACTGTTATATCGAAAATAGTAATAATATCCGAAAATCTGTTATATAGATTCCAAACACGCTGAAAAGTTACTTTCCAAAACATTGATTACTGAAGCATGTTCTTTTGGAACGGTGAATAACCATTACATTATAATGATGTTGATAAATGTCTACAATGTAACTTTTCAAAGAAAATGTTACCACATAAACTCGTTATGTTCTTAACCAATACACTGAGTATTTCCTCATAGTTCTCAAAGTATGAGTAATCCATTTCCATATGAAGTTTGCGTTGAAGTTCGACAAGTAATGAAAGTTCACTGAGCATCATATTCCAATTCAACGACAGTCTGTGAAGAGATTTCGATCTCGGTAGGTCATTTTGATTGGCTTGGTTCGCTTGGACAGCGTGACAAACAGTCAGCGAAAACATTTGTCAATCCAGGTATCAACCGAATCGAGAAGCTATAGGGCTGTAAGGCGATAGCATACCTAGTTGATTTTGAAGACTTCACATCTTTAGTATTAAGAGCCGCGAGTGCCTTTTGATCAGACTCCACAATGAAATGAGAACCTAGTAAACATCGTTGCAGCTTGGTAAATGACCAAATCGCAGCCAAAAGTTCCTTGTCCAGAACCGAATAATTCTGTTCAGATGCTGTTAATTTCCTCGATACGTACATCACCGGATGTAAGGTGCCCGAGTATTCTTGCATTAATACGCCGGCGATTCCGTATGATGACGCATCACTACGCAGAATAAAAATAAGATTTGGGTTAGGTAATCTTAAAACTGGACTGTTGGAAAAAATATTTTTAATTAAGTCTAACGCGATTTGATGCTCGTCAGACCACTGAATCACATTAGCTGTCCCTTTCCTCAACAATGAAGAGAAAGGAGCAGTGATGGTCGATAAATGAGGAATAAATTTACCGTAAAATTGTATTAGTCCTAACAAGGATCTTACTTGTTTCTTAGTCTTTGGTGCTGTGATGTTGAGGATTTTAGAGACATTACTGTCCTCTGTGTATAACATGCCATGACAAACGCGGTGACCCAAAAAAGAAATGTCGTGAAAGCTGACAAATGCCTTCGATGGCTTAGCTGTTAAGGTATAATCCCGTAATGTGGACAGTAATGCTTTTAATCCTTGAATGTGCTCATCCCATGAGTCGCTAAAAAGACAAATGTCATCGATGTATGTAATGACATCGGGACGGTGAGATAATATGCGACGCATCATGCATACAAAGGTAGCAGGTGCGTTTACTAAACCAAATGGCATAAAATTCCATTGGAATAGGCCCCGAGGTGTAGAGAAAGCAGTGAGTGGCTTTGCTTTAGGTGTCAGAGGGACTTGCCAATATCCCTTAGACAGGTCAAATTTAGAGAAGAAAGTAGAATTAGCTAATTTGACCAGTAAATCTTCTAAAAGTGGTAAAGGTTCGGCATCGAATTGTGTAACTTTGTTTAATTTCCTGTAGTCTACACAAAGACGAATGTTGTTATCTTTTTTTCTGATAATCACCATAGACGAAGAATAAGGTGATGTAGAAGGTTCAATTATATTTAATTGAAGCATCTCATCCAATTCCTTATCAACCTTAGCACGAAAGTGTAAAGGGATAGGGTATGGACGGACTCGAATAGGTGTATCGTCAGTTAAGAGAATATCATGTTGGATAACTGACATATGACCTGGGATGTCAGTAAGAACATCATCATACGATTGAAGAAGTGATGAGACTTGCTGACGTTGATCAACAGAAAGACTCGAAGAAATAGTCACATTATTCCAATTTTCAGTTGACTGAAGAGGTACAACTGGTATAGGTAATTGTACATCCTGAAAAGAAGATTCTTCTTCTTGGATCACAGACACATTTGTACAGTGATGAATAGGAGGAGTAGGATCGTCCGTTGCTTGAAATACTGACTGAAGATAGTCAGGACGTGAGTAAAATTCCTTCAACATATTAATGTGGAAGGTTTTATGCCTGCCATTGATATCTACGATGTAGTCAACATCGGATATTCTCGAGATGATCCTAAAAGGACCTCTCCAAGTAATTAGTAGACGATTGTTATGAGAAGGTAGTAAAACGAATGCTTCATCACCAGGAAGAAGCTGGCGAAGACGTCTATACTTATTTGCAAAGAGACGAGCTTTTTCTTTAGCCCGTTCGGATGATGCGGTAGCTAATCTACATGCATCTATGATTCTCTTTCTCAAAGAGATCACATACTCATAGGAGGATTAAGTTTTCTCTTCCATATTATCTTCAATAAGCAAGTCGTGAATTAACGACATTGGTCTGCACGGTTGTATGCCAAAAACGAGCTGGAATGGACTGAAACCAGTGGTTTCGTTTTGCACCTCGTGATACGCAAAGAGAGCAGCGGGTAGGACTCGGTCCGAATCCTGAGTAATCTTACCCAACAACTGCTTGAGTGTCCTATTCTGATGCTCAATTAATCCATTGGACATTGCGTGGTAGATCGAACTAAGAGATCTATCTATACCTAACGTCTTCATAACCTGAGACATGGATTCAGAAATGAACTGGACACCATGATCCGATAGGATCTTACGTGGAAAAGCAATGCGTGAAAAGATCAACATTAATGCCTCTGCTACACTAGCAGATGAAGTGTTTCTCAGAGGTATGGCCTCAGGCCAACGTGTACACATATCAATACATGTAAGAATATGTGTATGTCCTCTGGCAGATGGTAGCATAGGACCAATGATGTCTATAGCCATTTTATCAAATGGTCTAATAGGGATGTCCGCAGCTTGAATAGGAGCCGCATGATATGGACCCCGTACTTTGACTTCCTGACATGTCATACAGGAACGACAATAGATAGTCACATCTTTATGAATTCCAGGCCAATAGAATGCAGATAGCACTCTAGATTTGGTTCGAGAAAACCCCATATGGCCCGCGCATTGAGAGTCGTGTGCATGACGCAATATGCGAGCTCTCATAGAAGACGGTACTAAGATCTGAGAACGTAAAGATGAGTTCTTTTCTCGTATTATTCTTACAAAAATACAATTTTTAAGTGCAAAATTATGTCTAGATTTTGAATTTTTGTTGTTGGTATTATTTTTGTTAATACATTGAAAATTTTTTTTTAAAGAATCATCATTCTTTTGCAAAGTAGCAAACAACTCCCGTGAAATTGGAGAATCATCATCACAACCGGCATTAACCGTAGGTTCAGAAGGTGTATTACGCGACATATCAGTAGCTTGAGCTCTGGTAACTACTGCATTTGCAGCATGAATATGTCGCTCTTCCCATTCAGTAATATGCTGTGGGGTACACTCTTTTATGCCATGTATTCGACCTAATATAACATCGCTAATTGGGTTCTGAAGTAGACATGCGTGGATCTTTCCTGAAAAGAAAGGTGTTTTAATGTCAATAATAGCTGTAGGAAAGGTTTCAACAGTCCCACCAAACGTCACGCATTCAAAAGTATTGCCAGTAGCACAGGATGGGTGGATCAACGAATTCCGGACTCCAACGGTGCTGCAACCTGAGTCAAATAGAATAGAGCAAGGTATAGAATTTACATATTCTTTATTAAATTTAACGCATCCTTGTCCCTTGTGTACCGAAGCAGAGGTGGCCGTACAGACAGCTGGGAGACTTGGCAAAATATGTCTGCACCGCAGCGTCGTGATCGCCTTTGGCTGGAACAGAGTTGTGCACTCGGAACAAGCTTTAACCTGATTAAAATCAAGAGAACATGACATGGCATTATGTGTATCAACAATTATATCCTGTTCTTTGTTAGTCTGAGTATCCATTAAAGCACAATTAGATTGTTGACGTGGCCTGCTCGAAGATCTATCTCTTCGCCGCGATCGATTTTGACTATAGTCTTTAAAATTGCCATAATTACTATTTCTGTTTGAGTTACAATCTTGGTTAGTCCGCCAATTATTGTGATCACTGTTATGTCTTTGACCAAATGATCTATTCAGAGAACCATGTCTATTGTGAGAATATTGCGAATTGGATCGCCAATTTTGTTTATAATTGTTTCCTTGATTATTTCCAAAATTATCTGTGATCTGTGAGATTGGCTCCAAGAAACATTATATGGAGAAGTTTGTTGGAATTGTTTCCCCTTATAAAAATTACCCGAGTAGAAATTCTCGTTATTTCCCTTTTTAAAGGATCTGTCGTTACTTAATGACCGATGTCGTGAAAAGTTATTGTTGCATAGCAAAAGCAACAGGTAATTCATTCTTAATCTGGGCATTGCTAACATCCATGTTTGGATGTGCGGTACAGAAATTTTTGCAATTTTCCTCCATTTCTTTCATATTACAGTAGTAGGTTTACGTTCATGTAAAAAGGAAAGAAATGCTGGATTTACTGAAGATAAAACTTTATCGCGTAGCAATAAATCAAAAAGACCGTCATAAGATTTTTCTACCTTGGACATATCCATCCATCTTTCCAAGGTGAGCCGTATCTGAGAAAGAAAGTCGCTAAAGTTGTTTCCTGATTGTGTGAGAATAGTTTTAAAATGTACCCTGTATTCATTTTCAGACATTTGATACTTCTTAAGAAGAGCGGCTCTAAGAGTATCATAATCATTTTTATCATTAGCACTAGTCATATGATAGACCGCCATAGCTTCGCCTGTAAGTAGCCTAGATAAATGGGTACAATATTGTGCTTTATCCAAATGATAAGACTTACATGTGGCCTCAAATCTGCCCAGAAAGAATATCACATTGTCGGATGGTGGATTAAATTTAGGCAATTTTAGGTTAACCTCCCTAAAATTATCATGTCTAGATGAAGCTTGACCTTCATGAGGCTTTTGAGTATTAACCTCATGAGCTAATTTAAATTGTTCAAATTCCATTTCCTTCAGGAGGTATCTGAAGGGCTTTAGCTTGTTTAATAAAATAATCTAGTGAATACATTATGATCACCAGGTAGTTACTACACTTTTTCTTCGTAAATGTTAACCAATTTATGTCCAATAATATTTTATTATCACTATAATAAGTGTTACTCGTTCCTGTCCGAGAACGGTATGCAATATCAGATAATTATCAATATATAATTAATCAAAAAATTAATTTATGCAATGCAATAATATGATAAGACAAAAGCAATAGACAATAGCAACAGTCGTGACGGGACAAGATAAATAGGACAAATAAAAACGTACGCAGAGATCAAAGAAACTGGAATGTATAACTGAAAAATAATTTTGCAAAAGATGCAACGATAACTGCGATGTAACAAAGGACAAGACAATTGACAAAACAGTGTATACACATCAAGGTGTAAAAAACAAAATGAAAGCAAGATGGAGAAAGACGAATGTTACAAACAAGGTACATTATAAAATAAGTACGGATAAAAATCACTCTAACGAAAACAACAATGAAACTTGACAAAACAGCTAAACAGTCAGTTGTCACAGGCAACCAGACACAGTGGACCTAAAATCCATCGACACTCACGTGTCGGAACATTCCACTATGGGAAGTCTGCAAATATATTCCTAACGAACAATTATGAAGGACCTGTGGTGAAACTGGTATGTTACCTTCATAATTCACCTACCCGCGATAAACATCATAGTACACATAACATGTATAGGTAATAGATGGACGTATACACTCAAGAAAAGGGACAGCTCAATATAAAACGGTGTAAAGATGACACGTCATTTTTATACTTATCTAGACCGAAGAAATAATAATCCTCGCATCCGTGAGTGTACGTATGAGCATATATGGAGTACAACAATGTCGGTATTCACTGATGAGGACTGGAAGTTGAGGTGTAACGTCGTCCTTGACCTTTCGCCAACCGTCGATTTGCTTCCAAGTTCATGTTGAAGAATAAGTTCATGTTCAAATGATTTTCTGAAGAAGTAATGTGGTCGGTCCCTTCTTGAAAAATAGCCGTTTTCCAAAACACACTGGCGTCACCAGAACTGCATACCTGTCAACCTGTACGAATTTTTCGTACAATGTACGGATTTTTGATACTTTTAGCAGTGTACGGCCGTACAGACTCGTTGTACGGATTTTTCTCCCCCTCCAAAAAAAAAAAAAAAAAAAAAAAAATTTTTTTTTATTTTTTTAAAAATTCTAAAAATATTTTCCAACCCAAGTTTTTTTAAATTTTAAATCAGAAAATATTTTCTAGACCAGGTTTTTTTTTTAAATCAATTTTTTTAAATTTTTAATTCCGGGAATCTCGGCGTCCGTTTTTAAACTGAGGTCTCTCCCAGCAACCAATCAAATTCTTTTATAGCCAACAATTCGGCAAAAACTTTGAATTTGACCTCAAACGCTTTCGGTTTTCAGCTTGACATGACGTATTTTTAAAGTTACCTGTTATCAATGACCACGCTTGCTTGCCACCACACTTCGACGCCATTTTGTTTAAAAAAGCTAAGTACTTATAACTTGGTTAAATATTGCTGTTGTTTTGCTTTGTTGCAATTTAATCGCTGTCTTAATCTTTCCAGCTATATCTTGCCCTTCAATATATTTCCGATAAATTGTCATAATATTTTGTTAAGGCCCTACATAACTACAAAAAAAAAGTTTGTTTGCATTGATTAGGCCTACTTTATTCCAGCGCTCAAGATTCGCTGCTTTATTTTTTGATAAAGTGGCAATCTGTTATCACTGGTCTAGGCTATCAACTCTTAAATAATAATTTTGTACATTTTTGGTGGTACGTTTTTTCTTCCTAGATTTGATATTCTGTTCATAATTTTGTTTCTTCTTTTTTTTTTTTGCTCTTAGCGTTTGCTTTGTTCGTTGTATTTTTTAATCATTCTCTGCTGTATGTTGTCTGATGTGTGTGTGCCTCTACTGACATATAGTGGTCAGAACAAGAGCTTCTGTAGCTACTGGCTGGAAGTTGTTGACCAGAAAACTAGTACTGGTGCCATCCGCTTCCCTAATTTGAAAGTCATCATTCAGCGACTGCTGATACTCCCTCACAGCAATGCTGACTGCAAAAGATCATTTTCAATGATGAAAAAATCCACACAGACTGCAGGAGGTCCATGAATGCGGACACACTCACTTCTATTTTACAGTGTAAGATTAACATTGATACATGCTGTGCAGACTTTAAGCCCACAAATGCAATTCTGCAAAGTGCTAAAAGTGCATGTGTTGATTATAATACAAAACACTGTACATCGAAAGAATAGTGTACCTCATGATCACTAAGTTTTTTATATGTAAAGAACAGCATGAGACTATTAGCATGTTTTATATCACAATAATTCAAATGCTAATAGATTTGTATATGTCATTTCTCATTTTAAAACTGTATTGTGTATAATTTATTAATATATTTTTTGCGTAAGGATTTTTGGGTGCTTGTAAGGATTTTTTGGGTCCTGCGTACAGATTTTTGTCTCAGGAGGTTGACAGGTATGGAACTGTAATGGTGGTTATTACCGATGGTAGGATGTCTTTACTTGTAGTGGTAATAAGGAGTGCCACCAATACACTTTTACGCGAATATATAAAAAAATGTCAAAATTGGTCTAACTTCTTCAATTTCAATACTCCAACAAGAGGCATGCCAAACAGGCCAATACGTAGATACTCAAGTCGTTGGAGGAAATGTTCATGCAAATTTATTGACGAGACACGGTTGACAACACGAAACAGTTTCTTTAGACGAAAGACAATCATCACGTAATAAGACGGTAAAATATGGCGTAGTATGTGTTAATATTTACCTTCGTGTGTAGTAAATATTGTTAATTATAATGAGACGTGTCTGGCTGTCATACATACTCACGTTACGAAGCATAATCATGAAGCTTGAACACAAGATACAAGGATCGACATGTTTATTTCGCCATCTTAGAAAACAGGAAGTAGTGCAATCTCTTTGAAGAGTTCTTAGGGCAAGATAAGGGCATGTTCTTTGCCAGCTTTCCCAGGACTAGAAGTAGATGGAAAGGATCAACTTCTGGAGGATTGAAACGCTGCCACCATGTTAATATTTACCTTCGTGTGTAGTAAATATTGTTAATTATAATGAGACGTGTCTGGCTGTCATACATACTCACGTTACGAAGCATAATCATGAAGCTTGAACACAAGATACAAGGATCGACATGTTTAATTCGCCATCTTAGAAAACAGGAAGTAGTAAAAAGAGTTCACATAAGGGCAAGTAACTCTAGTCGGGAAAACAAACTAAATAACGAGACAATCAACAGTATGGTTCTTGAATTATATATACATGGATAGATCCGCAATAGTATTCCACCATCAACTTAGGACTGATCCTGGTGCATTAATATAAAGTACATATAAACGATGAGGCAGCTAGATTTAAATAGGGACATTCAATTGTCCTTTTGACCTTGACAATAACTGTGAGATCCCCATTATGTCTCCTTGCATCTGAGGTCTCTTGTATGAGTACATTCCTGGCTTTTGTTAGCCTCACGATTAAACATCATAGAAGATTTTAATATATGTCTACAGACGACAACCTTGACGTCTAGACTAATAATAATAATATTTGAGTCACCTCTATAATACGCCGACACTTTCAAGACGGCTGTTATAAATATTCCATAGCGCAGATTCCATTAATAAAAAATAAACAATGTTCATACTTTGAACACTTTCAAAGCTTCCTATGATAGACGTTGTGACTACAATCCTTTCTGATACTAATTTCATATGGGTAACAGCTGGAGGTCAACGAACGGAGGAAGACGCAATAATTTCACACGAAAATCATCGATTAATAAAATCCATTACCTGGCTTGGATGACCGAAGGGCTATGTCTTAAATTGCAGTGAGCCAGTCATCAAGCAAGTACACTAAGTCTGAATCAAGGACAAAAACATCAGACTCACAGTCTGGAAATAGGAATCCTGCTTTCTTCCATAAGCGAGATACGTCATCTCCTCTCTCTGACAACAAACGCGCTAATTTTCAAATATCAAAAATGTGCGTTCTCGTGCGCAATAAACTATAATACTCACAACTGAGTTGGTGTGTACATATCTATAACAGAAGTAGGACCTGGGACTACATTTATCTGTTAATGCCTGTTGAGGACAGATATGTACGCAACAGTGACCTTTCTGATTTTTATGTTCGCCTTCAGCCTTGTAAGGATAAACAGTCGACCATCTGACTTAATGTGAAGATGTATTCCTTCAGTTACATCTCTGAATGCATGTTTCAAGAAGATCCCGACGAGGGTCGGAGTGGCTAAAAGGTATGGCGTCCGCCTCGAATTCTAGAGGTACCGGGTTCGATTCCCAGTTGAGGGAATATAATTTATCGAATTTTTTTTTTTTTTCAGAACCAGTGGTCCTAAAGATGTCACACTCCACCCTGGCTTTCTAGGTAGTGAGATCGGATGCCTAGCCTTCTCGGATAAGGGCGAAAAAATAGGAGGTTCCGTGTGCACGTTGAGCACGTTAAAAATCCCACGGCAGTTGGAAGTCGTAAAGTGTAGGTCAAAAGGCCGCTGCCCTGTCAAAATTTAAAAAAAACTTACCCACCACAAAAATATTTATAGAATTTGTGATTCCTATATACACACAATTGGATTCTCGCCGGTGCTACGGAGTTCGTGCACTGTGCTGAGATCCCCCTTGTGTGATCTAAGGGATGGAATCGGAGCATTGATGGAGTCTCCGTGTGCAATGAAGACAGTCCTTAAAACCAAACCAAACCATAGATCGACTGGGTGAGATACGCCTTAAAGAAACACTGCATGACAGCACACCAGTTCGCAGCACGTTTACGGGATCTGAAGCCAAATATATGTAATCAACCCCACATCCGACGCTTCACAGCTCAATTTCTTTTCTTCTTAAAGAAAAAGTATCCCGTTTAACTCTTGATGGTTACAATAAGGATATATAGTGTAGTATATTCATGATAATAGGCTAATTGTCATTTTTTATATAAAAATATGGTATCATCTGCCCATTCCAAATAAGTGCAGATATCTGTGAAAGTAAGTCAGAGGCAATTGTATTTTTACGGTAGCAATTATGTTGGTGGTCTATCAAATTACGTAAGGAATTCTGTTACGTCGATTTAGGTTGAATTTAAAGCAAAAACTAGGTGATAAAATATTTTCAATGGCCAGAATGATTAAGATAGCCATCTTTGATAATCTATAATGTTAAGGTGACCAGACGTCCCGGTTTTTCCGGGACAGTCCCGGTTTTCGACCATTTTTGATAATTTGTCCCGACTTTTTTTTCGATGCAATCCGGGACGCCAATTTGTCCCGGTTGTGGACGAATTTGCCAATTTGGCATAAATCTCACAGATTAAAAAAAAAAATTATTATTCCGTGGCTGACTTGAGGGAATTTTTAATTATTAGTGAACTGGCGCCGAAACAGCACAAGAGGTTGTCAGGACCGCGAATTAGTTTTGCAGTTCCAATGTGATATTCGCAGTTATTTGAAATTTTAGATAGTGGTAAAGTACCAAGATTTTGCGTACGGTATACGTTTATTTAATTTAAACGGTAAACTATTTGTGCATATTTTGTTATTGTTGTAAGAAAATGGTACCAAAGCGTAAATGCAGTTTCAATGAAGATTTACAAAAGGAATATCCTTTTATTAAAAAGAGTACATCAAACTTCAATGTACGATGCAATATATGTGCATCCGGGTTTTCGATAAGCCATAGTGGACGTGGTGATATTAAGAACCACATAAGCAGTGAGAAACATTAGAGAGCCGCCGTTACAGCTGCATCAAGCTCGTCGTTAACCACTTTCTTCAGAGCTGATAAAATTGGTGACCAAGAAGAGCAATTAGCTTGCTATAGAAGGCGCCTTTGCATACTATACAGTGCTATACAATCATATGGATTGCACATCAAAATTACTTCAGGTTACTTTAGAGCCAAAATTTGCACGTGCACGTACGAAAACAGAAGCCATTATTCGAAATGTCTTGGCACCCCATATTCTAAATGAGTTAAGGTGTGACCTAGAAAAGTCTACATTTATTGCTGTACTGACAGATGCATCCAACCACAAAGAATTCAAGATTTTTCCTTTGCTTGTCAGATACTTTGATCACAGTAATGGAGTGAAAATTAAAATATTAGAGTTAAAGTCATTGCCAAGTGAAACATCTGATATTGTAAGTAGTTTTCTTAATGACTGCATAACTGAAAATATCAGGACAGGAAAGTAGTTGGATTATGCGCAGACAACAAAAATTCCAATTTTGGAGGTGCTGAAAGGAAAGGACAGAACAATGTTTTCAAAAAACTGCAAGAAAACCTTGGACATGGTCTTATAGGAGTTGGGTGTGCAGGTCATATTTTCCACAACACTGTTCGAACAGCTGCAGATGTACTGCCTGTTGATGTCGAGCTGATTATTGCTAAAATTTATCTACTCTTCAAATCATACACAGTACGAGTTGAAAGACTCAAGGAGTTTTGCCAGTTTGTGGAAACAGACTTCCAGATGATCTTAGGTTATGCTCAGACTAGGTGGCTTGCTCTGCTGCCTGCTGTTGAAAGGGTTCTTCAGATGTTCCTGCCTCTAAAATCATATTTTCAATCTCAAGACAGATGCCCAGTTTTTATACAGACATTCTTTGAAAATCCTCTATCTGAGGCATGGCTTGTTTTTGTTCACAGTCAGGCCTCTCCATTCCACGAAGCAGTACAAAAAATAGAGGGACAGACGGTCACTGTGTTTGAAGTCATTGACAGCATCAACAGGTTAAAAACTATTTTGAAGTCCAAACTGGAAGACTGTTTCTTGCCATGAAGAGTTAAGCTAATCCTTGAAAAGCTGGAAATGGAAGGACTTCCAAAGGAGGATGTGAAAAAGTTTCATGCTAGCGTTTCTTCGTTCTATGAAACAGCTTTCAATTATTTGAATAAATGGGCTGCAAAAAATTTTCAAGACCTAGAATCCTACAGCTGGATAACGCTGAACAGAATACCAATTTGGGCAGATATTAAGATATCATCATCACTAGTGATTCAAACATTACCTTCAGCCCACTTTACAGAAACTGAAATTTATGACGAATATGTCTATATGAAGCAGTTTGTTACTTCTCAGAAAATTATTAAATGGAGTGCCAAAAAAACATTGCCACCACAACGTTGGATTGAAATGGTTTCCCACTTCAAAAACAATAATGTGACATTTTCAAATATTTTGAAGTTGGCAGAGTGTTTTCTTTGGTGAACAGCATATGGGCAAGTGATAAAACACAGCTAGGTGTTGAAACTTTGAAAACTATGTTGACAACCAAAGTGAACTGTGAGGAAACATGTGTCGAGTTATTTAAGATGCTGCTTGCAAAGAAGGACCTATTGATAAAAATCCACTCATCTGAAAAGTACAGTAACTCAGCTTCACCTTAAGTAAGGATTATTGATGTTTTTCTCTCTCATCAGTTTAAGTAGTTAAACTTATACAGTAAAATGTATGTTATTCAATGTTATTCAAATGTATATTATTTTAAATTGACATCAACTTGATTTTTCCGGGACATGTCCCGACTTTTGACCTTTTCTTTACCCTTTTGTCCCGATTTTTTGCATTGAAATAGGTCAAATCTACTATTTTGTCCCGGATTAGGGTTTTGAAAATATGGTCACCTTAATAATGTTGATGATTTTACGCAATGCAAAACAGAATACTACTTTGGTATTTAACATTTTAAATAAAATACAAGAGAACAGAACCAACCCAAAGACGACTATCACACTCTCGACCGGCAGGGACAGATAACTATATTTCGCCTCAGGACAGGGCATAACAAACTGAATAAACACATGCACAAGCTACGATTGTCTGCTTCACCACTGTGCACATGTGGATTAAACGAACAAACTGCTGAGCATGTTCTACAGGATTGTCCTCTGTATGACCAGTTAAGAAAGATATACTGGCCCAATGACTCAACACTAAACTCAAAGCTATATGGAGCTAAAGAGGAACTTCAAACAACAGTCGAATTCATCATGAGAACTCGTCTGACGGTGTAAACATCAAAGATGCGATCGCAAGAAGAAGAAATAAAATACGAGCAGATCACGTGACTGCATCGCATGTTTGCCAGAAAAGCGTTTAAAAAATCTTTATTAATGGATGCTTTATCTTTTTAATACATCTTTAAAACGAAAAAGCGCCGTAAAGACTTTTCGTACAAACATACGAAATATAACATAACATATTGCTATGAGGTAATATAAGCATTTTTCTTTAACAAAGGGATGATTGCCTCTGGGCTGTATAAACTAATTTGTCTACTGCATCTGCTACTTATATAGATATATTTATTTTTCAGTAACGAAGTTTCGCTTATTAATTGCAAAATACATTTTATTTTTTTAATGCAAATACTAGCTGCAGTTAATATGTTTAATAATTGATTACACGAAGACCATAAATATATACTTTTTAAAACTTTTGTGGGACTGTAAGTCACAAAGCTTCACGGAATGCTGGCAATATATTAAGTATTTATGCCTATCACTTGGGTTACTGCTCATACAACCCAGTCACCAATATGCATCTTAGAATGTTTGGTAAGTGTTGGTGTTTTCATTATCTCATTAGCGACCCAGTGATGTAATGGTTCATTACCTTATTGGTGGCACAGCTACAAGGGTATTAATACTATTATCTGCTCTGCTGTAGGCTACTTTGCCGTTAATTGTAGATTAGATAGGCCTAAGCCTTCCAAGATCATAAATGTTAATGAGTGTTCTTATTATTTTTTTTAGTAGGGTGGGTGGAGGAGGTGGGTTGGTGGGTTTTGTTTTATATCAGTAGTATTGTCACTAGTAATGGTTAGGCCCTATTGTAAGGTTTTTAAAATCATTGATCTCAGCACTACTCTGTTACTATTTCACCGTTCCTTTAATGATGGGAATTTGTTTTTTTTATTTGACGAAGAAAAAAATCTTGTTCAACCACTGATAGATTATAATTAGGGTTACATAGTCAGTGGTGTACAAAAGGAGGTGCGCCCCGGGCAACAGCCAGGAGAGGGGCACCATTAGACAATATTATTACAATACGGTACTATTTGAAAAACCACCTGCAAGCATAATATATTTTTCAGTGTGTTTTATGGGGGTTGCTAAAGGAAGGATCTGCCATGGATGACAGTTACTCAAAGTTCGCCCCTGTACATAGGTCTGGAATTTAGACACAATATTCAGTTATCTGAACTTGCTTGCTAGCTTATGGCATTTTCCTTCCTCATAATTTATTGTATATAGGGTAGGCTAAATGGAAATTTCTAATGTGTTAGTATATGTATATTAGTCCCCTCCTCTCCTTTTTTTCTTATAGCAGATTTTTCAAATTTGTAGTGGTGTATATTTTTGGTAATTTAAAAAAAAAGGGGAGAGGGATGCAGAAGCATCCCTAAAGTATTTAGCCCTTGGAGCAGATCCTCTCAGTGGCACCCCTCCCCTCATAATAAAACACACATGCATTTATATTTGTAACATTAAGTACTATCGTGATAGTGTACGACGGCACCCCTTTCGTGGCTGTCACCCAGGGCGGACCGCCCCCATCGCACCCCTCTTAGTACGCCACTGGAGGGATGAAGCCAAGAGGGATAGGGGTTTATATTTAATTTACTCTTAATTTGATATTGGTAATATCTATCACTGAGCGTATTAGAGTGCTGAGCTCTCATGGCAAATGTGCTGGGTTTGATTCACGGTATCGAGACATTCTATTCTACCAAGCTGTAAATGGGTACCTGAATTTACTCTTGAGTTAGGGAAGGAAAAAGCAGTGAGGAAGGGAACTGGTCACCACACTTCTCAATGCTGGACCTAGTATAATGAAGTCTGTAAAACTTCACTCCCCTACTGCACTATCTGCTATGTGACTACCAAAATATTTATCATTAGATCTTTATTATACCTATTTACTCTTATTATACTTTTACATATTACTTATTACATTTTTACATATTAACCTTTCTTTTTGAAGCTGTTTGACAGCATTGTGCTGTCTATTCCCAGAATATCTTTTACATTTTAGGAGGAAGTGCTTTATATTGTGGTCTAGTAGACATCCTGCATAGTGAGGTTCTTCTATCTTAAAATAGCTCATGTCTTGTTGTAGTCTAAGTAGTTTTTTTTTTATTTTTTTTTTTTTTTTTTTTTTTTTTTTTTTTTCGTACGCCCGCTAATACTCGAGGCGAAATCTCAGGTTATTATTTATGTCTAACCTGACATTGATTTTACGTGAGTATCCCTTTATTTCTTGTACAGAGACAGGTGTCCCTCGCCATTCAGGCAAATACTCGCCGATTTCGGAGGTACCCATTGCAGCTGGGTCGGCTCAGGAGCCGCCAGTCCCTGGTCGACGACACTCTTTCAAATGTCCTCGCCAGGTCTCGAGTTAATCCAGTCCAAATCCCGGTCGACGAAAAATCCTCAAATGCCGTCGCCCGGGTTTGATCCTGTATCACCCGGTCGCCAGAGCGGTGTTGTAACCACTACGCTAGCGCGGCTCCCTAGTAGTTTATTAATGCTGGGAATTTTCAGTTCACTACATACTTTGTATGTTCTTGTTGGAGCTTTGAATAGCTTATATGCATGTTTTCATGCTGTATGTTTCTATCTCAGACTGATGTCTGTTCTTCTATTATTATTCTTTTAATTAAGCTTCTGATCTCTATTCTACTCATCCCTGAATTTATCTATTTTGTAGCAGATTTACCTTCATTATCTGCCTTTTCATATTTTTTTTGGGTGCCAACATGTAAAGGTAACCAAGCTGGCAAACATCCTCTAGAGCAGCCATTCTCAATCTTTTTATCCTGGAGGAACCCTTGAAATAATTTTCAGGTCTCTGGAAACCCCTGCATAAAAAAAATTATATCTACAGCTCACGGTACGTTAGCTTGATTAGTAATTTGTAAATAATATAATCCACTAACAATTGTCAGTGCTTTTTTGAGTAGAGAATGATTTATTCTGTGGATCTGTTTATTTTGACCAACTTATGCCTACTCTTTTTGTGTGGTTCTCCCTCCCCACATAATACATCAACTCTATCGCAAGTCAATGGTATAGGTAAAAGAAACATCAATCTTTCCTTTTTTTAAATTTCCTACTTGATTTTTAACAATTTTATCCAAGTAGACCTAGAAGTCTTATTGCAGATTTCTGCTCAACAAGATGCTAATGAAAAATGGTATGTGCAAAGAGTAGTTTTCTTCCTTATTTAAAACTAAAAATAACCAAAAAAATAACAGGTACTTAAGCTTAGCTTACCTTTCATGAAATTATCTTTCTTTCCCTTTCATAAATTTTAAAAACTCATAAGGTGAGGAGGAAGGGGGATCTACAGTTTTTTAACGAAGTGTTATGAAAGGGGGAAGGTGGTTTGCAAAAATGTGATGTCACACAAAAATAGGAGTGAGATTTTTTAACCTAAATACTCGGTCTACTTTTATCCGAAACTGTTTTTTTTTTTAAATTATTCATGTCCTTATTTTTAATCTATGTAATACTAAATTAATTTCAACTAAATAATATTAATCTGGAAGATAATGGATGTCTTTCTAAAAAATGACAAAAATTGTGTGACGTCATATGTGGTCGACCCCTAAGTGTTTTTTCAGTTTTGCTGAAGCCATTGTTGAATTTGTAAATTTTTGCCACACATGACGCACAATGGGATAGGACAACTTGGATCACCAGCCCAAGAAAGAGAAACTTATTTTTTACATATCAAACAATAAGTTCATCAACTCAACTTGATTTTGTGTTTTTGATATATTAAGTTGATAAAAATCTTCTTTAACATAGATGGATTGCTTTTTAAATACACATAAAACACATTTTTGCCCTCTGCACTATGCCCAGTTCCATTTAACATTTTGTTATAATTATCCCAAGTAAATACAACACATTTCTCTGAGTAAGTCATATTTTACAAGTGTTTCAGTTAGATATTTTAACATTGTTTATGGTGCCTTATTGAGTGTATTCTGCACCTTAATTAATTTGAATGGTAAACCACCAACCCTCCAGTCCAAATACTGAATGATTATTTCAAACATTTTGCCCATTATAAACATCACTGTCTTATTTTTGTCAGTACTTAAAAAAATGTATCAGTTGAGTGCTTTGTGGTAACAGAAATTACGATAGCGGTTGTTTTGGTTCTGGCGCATGCAAATTTGTGGGTAGTTTCTGAATCAAAGAAACTGTTTTGTACAACTAACTGACTTGAAACTATTGTGATGTTTCACAGTATGAAAAGCAAAAGGGCCTTCTGTAGCAGCAACTTATTTTGTTCTGTGCTTGTTTCTTTTGTAAATTTTTGACTGTGAACTTTAAGACGCAAGTGCTTTCTTGTGGCTACTCTGGTTTTGCTTGTGCATGTGTGTGGGCGTGTGTGTGGGCGTTGTAAAAAATTTTTTTTTTAAATCAGCTGCACCATTATTTGCTACTGACACAAATGTGCTACCTCTGCACATGAGACATTCTGCTTCTGAATCTTGCCCACTACTGATAAAATATGGAAATTTCTTTTCAGTGAGTACACACTTTCCTTTTGGCACTTAAGAGTAGGATTTTGTAATAAATATATAATATCATTAAATAATGTTTAATTCAGTATTAAAGTTAAAAGTATTTGTAATTTGCAAAAGCCGACGAGGTTTAAATTGACTAAACCTAACGCTGTCTTATCATTCAAAGTGTATTTTTTCCGTAACAGGAGGCAATAAACAAACAGAGCAAAAATTACAAAACCTGAGTTAAAATATGATGATAATCTATTATAAACAATGCAATATCGTGAAAGATTACTGGATTATTGATAAATTGTTTTCTCGATACTGTGAAGATGACAACTTTAATTGCGTAGTAGGAGCTGAAATTCAAATGCAGAATTTTCGAAATTCACATTATTTAGTAAATTGCATTAAAGCCGAACATTTCAACATTTAAAAAAAATCCAGCTGGACGCACACTTTGGCATGAAAAGCTGGACAAATCCGGTAACCCTAATAAAACCCATGGATAAGTAGCATTCATTGTAAAGACATACTTTTTTGTGTGTCTATTGTTGTACTAATGCAGTGAAATGACTCAGAATATTGCAATTCTTCATCACTAACTTTGTCAGAATTGCCCTTAGACCTAGAATCCTCCTCTTCCACCTCGCACCTCATCTTCAAAATTCGCCACATTGGACCCTCAGAGATGTTTGTAAAATTCAAGTGCTACATAACTAAATGAGAAAATCGCAAGAAATGCAGAAACTTAACAATACAATTCATTTCTAACCTGAACAGTTCACGTTTTGCAACGTTTACAACAGCAAATCGGGGGGGGGGGGGGCGTAGCATGTAAAAATTCCTTCTTTAGAATGAAAATTTACCACCGTTTTCTACCACACTGATAGTGCTTGTTTGCTTCTTTAGTCAGTCGGCGACACATGAGGAGAGGTTAGGAGAGGTAATTCGGGATGGAGAGGCTGACGTCATCAGATTACCATCCTCCTCTTCGTGCAATCAACACTCACCAATTATCAACAGCTTCCCTTACCTTGCATTAAAAACCGCAAATGGACTCAATGTAGTGAACACGGTCCAGTTGCACACTGCCATACGGGACTGCTCGGCTACTGCTCACCACTGCAAGCTCTAACATCGCCTGGCGTGCAAAGTTAAAAAAAAACTACATTAATTTTTTTTTCACTCACGGTCTTTTGCAGAACCCTAGGGTACCTTGGAACCCCGGTTGAGAAACCCTGCTCTAGAGTATAGGTACGAATTTGCCAAAAATGTCTCCTTCACTGTATCTGGTATTCTTATGTTTCTTAGACCTTAAATTACAGAAAGTGAGTGTCAGTTTTTGGGGAGAGTTTTCATAGAAGACTTCTATTGCTTTAAATATTCCCACTATTTTTTATGTGAGAATAGATTTACTTCTGTGATAATTTTTGTGGTTTGTTCATTTGCCAGGTTGGAATAAATATCTCTACCCCTGATTTGTTGTCGTCTTCTTTGGGCAATTCATGAATTTGTATGGCTGTTTTTTGAATTTTGTTTGTTGTATATATTTCCTGGCTTCATGTTTTGTTGTTTAATTTTTTTATGTCTTTTTTTTTTTTGTGTCAGTATTTCTGTCATGTGGTATTCAGTGTCTGGCTTTCTGAGCTCCCAGGGTGTATCATAACTGTTATTAATTGATGTATTTAGAGCTTCCAAGTGTACTTGTTCCTCCATACACTTCCAATCTGTTGGGCATCTACCAGTACTTATGGGACTGTCCTGAACTGTTGGCTGATACCCGACGAAAGCCGGATATGCTCGATAAGTCTTATCTAGCATCACTTTGGACATGTAATTTAGCCTCAGTTCCTTTCTCTGCAGTTCCAAACGCAGGAACCTTAAATCCATTTCAGGACACTCATTGATGGAAGTCTCGGTGCACATGCTGTTATACATAATGCTGTGTGCTGAATCCTGTCCCATTTAATATTACTATAGACTTTAGTGACATATACTATTATGCATGCATATTCCAGAAGATTTATAAAACATGAGCATTATCTTCCATCCACGTCTTTTCAAATGTCTTAGCATATTAGTTATCCGCTGCAAGACTCCACCAGTTTGTCTATGTTTTTATTCCAGTTCAGCTGTGGTCCAGAGTCATGCCTAGGTGTCTGGTAATTTGGGCTGTACTTATCTTTTGCCCCAAGATATTTGTCTTTTATCCTGTTTTTAAACAATCCCACCTTTACTGAAGATCATTCCGACTCTTCTGTGCATTAAACTAGAAGCAGAAGGCACATTAACAACACTGGATATTTATTTTAAGGTGCGTGGAACAAGTTTTGTTTAAAATCTTTACGAAAGGTATTAAATAAAATGTAAAGCCCATTTTGATGACGTTGGAGAACAAATTAGAGCAGTGGCAAAAGTTTATGTAAAGACACAATATTATGCTTTTATTCAGCCTTTTACCAGTCTTTGCACATAAGTAAACAGGATTTATAATTAATTTTTCAGAAATAGCACGAGATGCTTTGCATAAAACAGGGAGATATCAGGTTGTGTCTGGTATAATGTCACCTGTTGGTGATGGTTACAGTAAAAAGGTAAGTCATCATATTAATTACTAAATATATGGAAGCAGGATTAATGTAGAGACATCCTCAGAATTCTGATGGTGGCATTTGATCGTAATCATCATCATCCTTCAACTCCCTGCAGAGATTAGGCCTTCATCAAATTTATTCCAGTCCTTCCTGTCATCATCATCATCAGTTGCCATCTCCACAACGAAGGTTGGCTGTAATGGATCTCCAACGTCTTCTGTCTCTTGTCTTGGTGGTACACTCTGATAGACTCTTTCCCGTCCATCTCTTGATGTTATCTTCCCACTTATAGCGCTGTCTTCCCCTTGCACGTTTGCCTTCAACTCTCCCTTCTGTTATGGTCTTCTGCAAGGTGTTATGCCTTTTTATGTGGCCAAAGTATTTTAGCTGCCGAACTTTGACCTCTCTCATTAGTTCTCTTTTCATACCTAGATTTTCTAGGACCTCCTTATTTGTTTTCATCTCTTTCCATGAGATACGCCCCATTCTTCTATATATCCACATTTCAAGAGCCTCAATTCTTTCTTCCAAATGCTTATTCATCGTCCATGTTTCTGCACCATACAGAAATGCAGAATATATATAACACTTTATGATTCTGAGTTTTAATTTATGAGATAACTGTTTGGATGTCAGTATATGTTTCATGTTGTTGAATGTAGCTTTGGCCATTCCTATTCTCTTCTTGATTTCTGTTTCACATCTGCCATCTTCTGTTATTATATGACCAAGATATACGTAGCTCTTGACTTGTTCCAGGATTTTCCATTTACGCTTATCTTTAATGTGGGTTTATCGTCTGTTTTGCTAATTATCATAGTTTTAGTTTTCTCAATATTAATGTCGAGTCCATATTCATGACTTATACTGTTCACTTGCTTCACTAGTTCTTGTAACTCCTGTTCGCTTTCAGCTAACAACACGGTATCATCTGCATATCTAAGGTTGTTTATTGATCTTCCACTGATGTTCAGTCCTGGTATTTCCTGTATCTGTTTGAAAATTTTTTCGGTGTATAAGTTAAATAGGCAGGGGGACAGCACACAACCTTGTCTGACACCTCTTTTTATGTCTATGTATGGTGAATAATTCCTTCCCGATCTTACTGTGGCAGTTTGCTCCCAATAAAGGTTACTGAGTATTCTTATATCTTTTCCATCAATACCTATGTCTTTGAGGCATTCCTGTCCCATGCCATCAATTCAAATTTTGTTGTAGTTTTTTTGTATGCCTTTTAAATTTATTTCCAATTCCTTTCTCACTGTTTTTTTTAGTTCTTTCTCTATTTCTTTTACCCAGGAGATTCCAGAAGAAGGACTGACTTGTAATTCCTTCACCTGGTTTCTGTAATCATCTTTTTCTCTGTGTTCCTCTGGTATGTGTAAATAAACTGATCCTGCTTTTCATTATTTTTTTTTCCACTTAAAATGCATGCACATATATATATATATATATATATATACTCATAAAAAGCAACTAAGGAGGGTTGGGCATGGGGCTGGTTACCCCATCCCATAAAAAACTTTTTACCACAAAAACTTCAACAAACATGGACAAGTCAAATAAAGAATATAAATCAACTCAGTCGCCCAAGACAGAAGAAGGTCCTCTGGAAAGGAGGCGCATGAAGCAACCTAGAGAAAGCCAAAAGGAGTCTGGGTTGCTGACTAACCTTTTTTCGTCTAGGAAAATCTCCAGGATTGGCACCTGGAATGTTCGCACTCTGTGTGAACAAGGGAAAACTGCACAGGTAGCAGCAGAAAGGTCAAATTACAGGATTGATATCCTGGGTCTCTGCGAGACACGGTGGAAAGGCATAGAGAAGAAGAGATTGATCACAGGAAAAATGGTGTTGTCCTCAGGACATGAGAAGGAAAGAGCCCACCACAGTGAAGGGGTGGCTCTAATGCTGTCCAAGGAAGCACAGAAGGCACTTATAGAATTATAACAGCAAGGTTTAAATCAGCCAAATAGAAAGTAAATATAAACATCATTCAGTGTTATGCACCAACAAACGATAAAGAAGAATCTGTGAAAGAAGACTTTTACACCAGACGACAAAGTGTCTTGGACAATAAGAAAAGAAAGGACATCACAATTTTGATGGGGGACCTAAATGCGAAAATAGGAACAGACAACACTGGCTTTGAAGAAATCATGGGAAAGCAGGGATTAGGTATGATGAACTATTAGCAAACTTCTGTGCTTCAAATCAACTAGCTATAGGAGGAAGCATATTTCCACATAAAAGAATACATAAAGCAACATGGATATCACCAGACCACAGAACTGAGAATCAGATTAATCACATATGCATAAGCAAGAAGTTTAGGTCATCATTGCATGATGTGAAAGTATGTAGAGGAGCAGATGTTGTATCAGACCACCATCTTCTGTTGGCTAAAACAAAATTAAAACTCAAGAAATCATGGGCAATGACTACAACCCATAAAAGCCAGATCCAAACCTCAGAAATGAGGTATCTGAGGAAGGTGGTTGAAGTAACAAGAAGAGACATGGTACGCAACCAGACGATACGTCAAGGCCTTAAATCCTACCCCCTGCAGACCCAAGTAGAACAGTCCCAATTAAGATGGTTTGGCCATGTCTGCAGAGTGGGAGAAGATCGGATACCACGACAAGCATGGGAAACAAAGAGCCAAGGATCCAGACCCCGAGGACGACCCAGAGTCCGCTGGGAGGACAACATTAGACAATCTTTGAAGGACCGAGGACTAGAATGGAACCAGGCCAGGAGGAAGACAGCCAATAGGATAGTCTGGCGCTCTCTCTTCCAAACCTCTACACCTCACGGTAGAAGGGGAACGACTAAGTAAGTAAGTAAGTAAGAAATTTACAACAGCATATAGCTATAGACAACAGTATAATGTGGGATATCTAAGAAATTAGGAAATAAGACAAAATAATACAGACCTGGATGACATCAGAATAGTGCTCCACAAACTATGTCAACAACTCAAAAGTGTTGTGATCCAATGGATCCCATCTCATTGTAACATCACCGGCAATGAAGAGGCTGACAGATTGGCAAAGGAAGGTGGAAATCTACCTCAGCCTGTTGCAAGCGTAACTTTCGAGGAGGCAAAGAGTTTCATCAGAATCAGATACAGAAACAAATGGGATGTAGAGCATCCAGGTCACACGCAAAATGATGCTTACTACTAGCTCAACAGAAGAGAACAAGTGGTAATCTCCAGACTCCGCACTGGCCACAACAGATTGAGATACCATCTATTCAACAAGCTAAAGATAGGAACTACCAATCAGTGTAACTGTAGCACTGATAATATGACTGTTGAACATGTGCTTCAAAGTTGCCCACCATATGCGGAACAGTGAAAGCGCATATGGCCCACACCAGTACTATTCGTGGACAAGCTCTACGGAGATTCAAATAGCCTCAAACTGACTACTGCTTTCTTTGAAAACATTCAAGTGGACTTCTGAGAGTGTACGAAGAAGAAGAAGAAGGTACCTGTCAAAATATGTAATCAATATTCAGTGTAGCCCAGGCTTTGTTAAGAAAATATTTTTTTTTTTTAAATCTAAAAAATGCAAGAATTGGTCCAAAAATAAAAATGTGCAAACCTACAAAAAGCAAACAACCTTAACAAGACTAGACAACAATCACGCCAATATAACAATGAATAAAACATTCAAGTGGATTGTGTAATGACCTGCTATGTCCATTGTCGAATTTGATGGTGTTCTCTGTAATGGGCTAGGAAGTTCAACCGCATCAATAATAAATGTTATTGGCTAACAGTGAACAGTTCCATTTCAATGGAAAAAAAGAAGTGCAGTGTTTGACAATGCCTCAAAACATGCTATATTTGAAAGCATTGAATGAATGTTGCAAGAAAGGAAAAGTGCAACAGATAAAGGGCAACACTGTTTCGAAACATGCTGTATTTAAAGACATTGACCGAATGTTGCAGAATCAAAAGCAACAACAGATAAAGAGCAACATTTGATAAATGGCAACACATAATAAAAGATGAATGAAGTGAGACAGGTGCTTGTGTCTGGACAGAAAATCTTTTGGAGCTCATGTGGTTTTTGTTATGTGGTCACCCTGTTATCTTCCATCTCTTTATTGTTGCAAAAAGGTGCTTATATGGTCAAGTAGCACTTTCAGTTGTGTTTCTTATCTGTTCATATGTTGTTGGATCCATACATCATATTCTGCGGATCTTTCTGTAACATCTTATTTCTAATGCCTGTTTCCTTTTTGTATACGTTCCCTTTTATTTTATCTTTCTCAAGTCTTAATTGTTTTCAGTTAATAATGAGCTTTGGTTTTACTTGGTTATCTTTGCTTCTTTTTTACAATGCTTACCAAAATTCTGTTAATTTGTCTTTTTTTTAAAAAACATTTAATGATGAAAAATATTCCATTCAACCTCAAAAGGGTTATAATTAGGAAATATATTGTTTTCAATTCCAAATAATATGAACTGCCGATATGGGACAGTGGCATCACCTGTCAAGTCATTGTAAATAGGGCAAATCTTACTTACTTAGTCGTTCCTCTTCTACAGTGTGGTGTAGAGGTTTGTAAGAGAGAGCGCCATACTATTCTATCGGCTGTCTTCCTCCTGGCTTGGTTCCACTCTAGTCCTTGGTCCTTCAAAGATTGTCTAATGTTGTCCTCCCAGTGGACTTTGGGTCATCTCTGAGGTCTGGATCCCTGGCTCTTAGTTTCCCATGCTTGCCGTGGTAGCCGATCTTCTCCCATTCTACAGACATGGCCGGCCAAACCATCTCAGTTGGGACTGTTCTACTTGGGTCTGCAGGGGTTGGGTTTTTAGGCCTTGATGTATCGTTTGGTTGCGGACCATGTCTCTTCTTGTTACTTCAACCACCTACCATAATTTCCAGGGCAAATCACAATTACCAATTATGCTTGTATGTTATAAATATTAAACAAAATATATAAAATAAAAAAACCCAAACAAACAAAAATGAGATAAAACCTGAGATTTGTGTCCTACTCCATCTTGTTTACTCATTAAACGTCTGCCTAATACCTCTGATGTCCTTTCTCCCAGTTCACTGAATAGTGTTCTGCCTTATGTTTCAATAGTTTAAATTGTGTCCTCTTTACTGTTACAATTCTATTCTGTTGTTCATATTTGATTACAAAGGGATACCGTATTATCAGTGCCAGGGAAAATGTTAAACAGAATTAAGTTGCCTGATCACATTAATCTTTCACACAAAGTTAATAAACTCAAAAACAAACACAGTGGGTTGAACGTGAAGTTAAAAAATGGTAGACTTTCTCATTCTTTGACTGTCCTTCATAATAATAAAGTTAAAGTTATAGGCCTGCTGCAGGAGTATAGGCTCATACCCCTGCGAATGTGTGTGTGTGTGTGTATGTGTTTGTATGTATACATATCAGAATCTTTATTCTCCATAAAATACATTAATATGTACAGACATGATATAATAGATACAACATGGCAAATAGGAGAATCATTAGAAGTTACATAAAGTGTTGAAGACGTCTCAAGTAGTTATATGTGGGTGTTTTTACATCGAACCTTTGTGTTACACATATATAAAAAAATTTTAAGCTTTCTAAAAGACATTGGCATATAATGATATGGTATACCCTGCCAAAAATGAGAATTATTGAAATTTACAAAATGTGTGAGGAATACCATTCAAGTAGAGCAATATGGTTGTTTTTACATGGAGGTTTTATCAGAATTTTGTTTGCCATAAAAAAAACTTTGACAGCTAGTGGAGGGAGATATTAAATATAGCATCAAATACAATAGTCGTATGGTATAGTATACAGAGGAGCACAATTGAGT
This sequence comes from Oreohelix idahoensis, assembly GCA_024509875.1. Lineage (NCBI taxonomy): Eukaryota > Metazoa > Mollusca > Gastropoda > Stylommatophora > Oreohelicidae > Oreohelix > Oreohelix idahoensis. Next base: position 131,866 of record JAMPIV010008007.1, read on the forward strand.
TTAGACTGTGTGGAAAACATCCCAGCAATTCAAAATGGGTGTTTTTTACATCGAAGTTTCCATATTCTGTAAGAACCTATAATTGCACTAATACTGACATATTTACATAAAACCTTTGCTTCAAATTTCCGCAACCCTAGCGACATTAATCCACTCACACACTTTGCATGCACATGACCCAAACTACCAATTATCAGTACGATTACGTGCGTACGGTAGCCTAGTTCGTTAATTTCTGCAGTCAATGGATAGTACTTATCAAATTTATGTTGGTAACATTTATCTAAATGGGCATCATATGGTATTGCTGCCTCCACTATAAAAGCTGTTTTGTTCTGTCGATTGATTATTGTTAAATCAGGTTTTACGGTATGAGTCTTAAATGAGGCGTTGCTGCTGCCGAAAAGTGATGGTTTAACTATTATCTCTTTGTTTATTGTTATGTCACTTTTATTATTGTATGCAGATTTCAGTTTCTCATAAATAATGTCTACAGCTCTATTGTGCCTTTGTTGGTATAATGTTTGAAATTTGGTACATCCATTCAATAAATGTGACACTGTTTCGTATGGGTGGTTACATATTTTGCACATTTTCGTGTATGTCTGTGGGTAGTATAGATGTAAAAGACTTTCGCATTCCAGCAACTGTAACCTCGATCTCACAGCAAATGAAAGTATTTTATCACTTAATTTAACATTAGATAGAAAACTAGATGACAATGAGTGGTTTACACATTTCATTTCGCGCACTATTCTCCTTTGTGAGGATTTACTTTTTAGTTCACTTAGAATTAGGTTAAGTTTATGTGATTTAAATCCAGAATAAAAAGCATTTGCTGACTTGTATGTTAGACTTACATCTTCATCTACGTCTAATTGTACACTGTAATGGCCACTGTCATCCACTTTCACACTCACTCCTTCACGCGCGCATTCTTCATTCAGTTCTACCCAAAATGATCTTGGCCAATTCACCTTCGATCTTTTAGCTAGATGGTTTGTTTCGTTTAATTCGTAGCTTGCAAAGTTATTCCTATCTTCACCTACTTGGTCTATTTTACGTTTTTTCATATGTCTATCTAACGAGTTTATTGCTGCAGTTTTTACAAGATTATCATCACAATTGAGCATACTGATAAGGAATGAAATATGTCGAGAGTGGTATAATATGAAGGGGTTTGGTATGCCAAGGCCACCCTTCGACCTGGGACAGAAGAAATAGCTCCTTGTGGATGATTCATTTAGCACTAACCATGTTCTAACGTGTTGTACAATTTCATCTTCAATTTCTTTAAGTTGTTTTTCTGTAAAGTGTATGTTAGAAAAATAAAACATGAGAGGACCGAAACACATCGGGTTAATTAATGAGATCTTTGCTGATGATGGTAGTGGGGCACAGCTTAATTTTGTTAAATTTGACCTAAATTCTAATATAAGGCTGCTTGCTTGAAACTGGTCCGATGTATTATCAATTGTAATGTCATGTCCTAGGTATCTGTAGGAACGCCCTCGATCAGAAGAGGGGATTTCATGACCTTGGATATTAATGTCCGCCTTACGAGTTTTGACCCAATTGTTTCCGCTTCGCTGACCGCTGAACTCTGCACACTTTTGTGGCTTAACCTCCATCCCGCTGGTCTCCATAAATGCTGTTGTCTTCTGTGCCATTGATTGTAGGTCGTGTATGTTGGTGGCAAAGAGACTTACGTCATCCACATACCCTTGAATGGGATTCGGCACGTGATGTATTTGATAACCTTGCTCAATCCACCGGAGCCATTTATCGATGCCTTGCTCAAATACAATGACACTCCATGGGCACCCCTGAATAATACCTTTCTTACGCTCAATCCGGTCTGTGATAGTACTGGCGTTTTTAACTTGACATACATACATACATACATACATCACACACACACACACACACATATCAGAATCTTTATTCTCCATAAAATACATTAATATGTACAGACATGATATAATAGATACAACATGGCAAATAGGAGAATCATTAGAATTTACATAAAGTGTTGAAGACGTCTCAAGTAGTTATATGTGGGTGTTTTTACATCGAACCTTTGTGTTACACATACATAAAAATATTTTAAGCTTTCTAAAAGACATTGGCATATAATGAAATGGTATACCCTACCAAAAATGAGAATTATTGAAATTTACAAAATGTGTGAGGAATACCATTCAAGTAGAGCAATATGGTTGTTTTTACATGGAGGTTTTATCAGAATTTTGTTTGCCATAAAAAACTTTGACAGCTAGTGGAGTGAGATATTAAATATAGCATCAAATACAATAGTCGTATGGTATAGTATACAGAGGAGCACAATTGAGTTTAGACTGTGTGGAAAACATCCCAGCAATTCAAAATGGGTGTTTTTTACATCGAAGTTTCCACATACATACATACATACATACCTACCTACCTACCTACCTACCTACCTACCTACCTACCTACCTACCTACGCACGCACGCACGCACACACACACACACACACACACAGCCTCGTTTCACATTAAAATATATACATATGCCCAGCACGATAAAAAGCTTTGACAGCCCTGACCTAAGACCTCCATGCACTTTTACAGTAGTGGTTTCTCTGTACCAGTTTGTTTCAAGTGATGAGGTATAGAAAAGCATACTGGACCCATTGTTTGAGGATATTGACGACACGATTTATTACAGGCAAGGACATTGACATCATGTGTAGGTATAGTAGATCATCAATATGGTTTCATGGCAAATACATTGGTATATATAACAGTCAACATGGCCGTTGACTGACATCACTGGTCATTATGACTTCAAGGTGAACGGCTTGACAGAATACATGGTACTGTCGAATTGATCATGTTTATCTTCTTTACGTAGACATATATTAATTTGAAATATCAATCCGCTCCTGATGTTAGAGGGTCGCACTAGCAGCTTGACACATCGAGTCAAGCCGAAGCCCTGTCGTAACACTGCAGGAGGTCAAGTATCTGAGGCGAGATACTTAAAAAAAACGAGCCGTTTTCTGGCTAAATATTTATACTGGAACGATTCTTGGTATAGCTCATCCAGAATGGCTTCTTCATCTTTCAAGTAATTATAATATTATCATCTGCATCTCTTCCCTAGACTTAGGGCAAGTACATGAAAAATCACGTCTATCTCAGACGGAGAATATTGGGATCTGCCTCAAGCATCATTGCTGAATAGCAACAGATCACCGCGACAAAACGCGTCATACAGTTCAAACATCGTGCACGGTGGTACGCAAATATAATCAAACATACAATTAACTTAGATACACTCAAAAGTGCGTCTATACTAGACTCACGTGTGAGGATCTCAAACATTTAACACCCCCGCGAAAATATAACGTAACAGTTTACATCGACCCCCCCCCCCCCTCCCCCCGAATAAAAACAGTGAGGTCAATAAAGTTCCATCCAGCTAAATAATGGACAAGTGTTATTAAATCTTAAGTGTAATTACAATAGAAAGTAATATTAGAAGGACATAAATGTGGAAGGAGGATAACAGACCAAATTCAAACAAAAGTTGAAAAGAAATGAGACATAGATCAACTACATACTAAATGTAAAACAATAAGTGGTAAGTGAAATGAACAAATGAAATGACACGAAATGGAGGCTGATCATAAATGGTGAAACAATTGAAATAAATCAACCAAGAAGATAAAACATGTCAACATTCTTTAAAAAAAAATGAGATGTGTATCTTTCGTGTATAAATAGCAAGTGTGGAAAACAAAATGAAACAAAACTCAATTCCCAAAATATAAGACGAGAAGAACACAACACATCCTAAATGAGGAGATGGATGAAAATAAATACGAGGTAGACTATTTAAACTAACAAGTGCTAAGTATGGTTTCACTAAATAACTACGCGCACAAATCAGGCGCTAATGTAGCGCTACCACACAAAAAAGGTGCTGTAAATGCACAGCGAAATGTGTCGACTAAGCAATGTAAACATCTCATGGAAATCAATGAAAATTGAGATTAAGAACTAAGTAAAAATTGTCCAAATGTTCTAAGTAAGCAAACAATGTCATTACACGATCACTCGCGAGAAAGTTCCACGGCGACAGTTCTATACTATTGATATAATAATGTGCGAATAAGTCAATCACTGTAACTAAGTCAGCAAGTAGCTGAAAACATCACAAGGAAATATTAAAATATTGTCACAAAAACTAGTTAGTTAATATGAAATATAGTCAATTCGAGGAGAATAGAAATATGTCAAAATTAATAAGTGAGTTCACCAAGCGAAATGTTGTAATATGTGACATCAAACACTTCTGGTAGAACCAAGTAAAGGAGCAGCATAATGGTGGTACACGAGTCAAAGAGTGTAGTGGTTCAGCGGCTCGGGAGATTCATGTGGACATCGAGACAGGAGGTCTGCCATAACATTGTCGGAACCTCAGATGGCTGGATCAAGTAGAGGTCAGTAATGTTGACCGTTAAACTGGAAACTTCAAGAGACGCTTGTTGATGGCATATTCTTGAAAACTTGACAAGACGTATTTCGAAACAGGACATACAAATCTTCATAAAAATTTTCCCGTAAACTGGCCGCCAACTGTTACTGCGTGATTTGTGATGCGTGTCATCTATCTGTGTATGTATACTGGCCTGTCGGGCTTACTGTATGTGGCCGACGTATCTTTGGATATGGGTTTTGTTTGCGAATGTTAATGTGGGCCGTATGGATAGGCCAATGGTGACAAGACGAACATCACGGGAACGATTGGGTCATAAGGTTGACCAATTGATAAGAAAAGCATACTGGACCCATTGTTTGACGATAATGACGACACGATTTATTACAGGCAAGGACATTGACATCATGTGTAGGTATAGTAGATCATCAATATGGTTTCATGGCAAATACATTGGTATATATAACAGTCAACATGGCCGTTGACTGACATCACTGGTCGATATGACTTCAAGGTGAACGGCTTGACAGAATACATGGTACTGTCGAATTGACCATGTTTATCTTCTTTACGTAGACATATATTAATTTGAAATATCAATCCGCTCCTGATGTCAGAGGGTCGCACTAGCAGCTTGACACATCGAGTCAAGCGGAAGCCCTGCTGTAACACTGCAGGAGGTCAAGTATCTGAGGCGAGATACTTAAAAAAACGAGCCGTTTTCTGGCTAAATATTTATACTGGAACGATTCTTGGTATAGCTCATCAAGAATGGCTTTTTCATCTTTCAAGTAATTATAATATTATCATCCGCATGTCTTCCCTAGACTTAGGGCAAGTACATGAAAAATCACGTCTATCTCAGACGGAGAATATTGGGATCTGCCTCAAGCATCATTGCTGAAAAACAACAGATCACCACGACAAAACGCGTCATACCGTTCAAACATCGTGCGCAGTGATAATCAAACATACATTTAACTTAGATACACTCAAAAGTGCGTCTATACTAGACTCACGTGTGAGGATCTCAAACATTTAACACCCCCGCGAAAATATAACGTAACAGACCTCCATGCACTTTTACAGTAGTGGTTTCTCTGTACCAGTTTGTTTCAAGTGATGAGGTATTCTAGCTTTATGCATAACACTCTTTAGTCACCTCTTACGACATGCTAGGTAGAGTGCAGTAGTTTTGTTCTTTGCTCCCAGTAACCTACCTGTCACAGGATTTACTCCCCTTGCTCTGCAGTGATGGTCCAACAGTGGCCAAATTCCAGAGTATCTACTGAGGGTCTTCAAAGGTGTCTACCTTTCGCTCAAGGTTACTCTTGGCAGAGATGTGAATTGAAGACTGGTGCTTCAATTCCAGGGAGCCTCATAGGAATTTAAGAAATCAGGTACTATGGCTGATAGGATTTAGGCCATGTAAACCAGTGTTTCCCAAACTTTTTTGGGTCACCGCCCCCTAGGCTCCCATGGCATATCCCCAGCGCCCCCTGCATCTCCCCACAGTACATAAGAAATGTAAAGAGTGAAAAATAAGAGCAACTGTTAATACAGTAACAACTAAATGCTCAATTTATCACATTCTAATATAAAGCTACAGATACGCTTATTTATTAACTTAATTTAAAAAAGAAAAACTTAATTACTTAATGCAGTAAAACAAATAGCCGTATGCGAAAGTAAATTAGTAACAAACTTCTCTTCTTCTTTGATCCATAACCACCATCCGTCAAAGCAGTCAGCGGCCATCACGCCTGGTGGCGTCTTGTAGGGCAGCAACAAATTGATTCCACTTTGCTCGGTCGGCGGCCATCCTTCGTACAGTGCCCCAACTGTGGTTCATTCTTTGCATCTCAGCTTCCACAGTTCTCCGCCAAGTTGTTTTTGGTCGGCCTCTCTTTCGCTTTCCCTCGGGGGTCCATAGCATGGCTGTTCTTGTGATGGTATCAGGGTCCCTTCTGAGGACGTGGCCAACCCAACTCCAGCGTCTGCCAGCTATGATGGTGTGCATGTCCTCCTGGTTACTCCGAATAAGTAGTTCTTGGTTGCTGATGGTGTTTGGCCAAAAGATTCAGAGAATTTTCCTTAGGCAGATTGTGTGGAAGGAGGACAGTTTCGACATTTCCTTCTCTGTTACTCTCCAACATTCCGCACCATAGAGAAGCACAGAAAGTACACAGCTCTCATACAGTCGTAATTTGGTGTTTGTGCTGTATTGGGAAGACTTCCAAATGTTGTTGAGAACAGCAAAGGCTGTTCTCGCTTTATTCATTCTGTTGTTAATGTCCTTGCTTGTTCCGCCGTCAGGTGTTACTATGCTTCCTAGGTAAGTAAATGTGTCTGTCTGTTCTAACTTCTGGTTCCTTACTGTTATTGGCTCAGGATTGCCCATATTTAGTGTCATGACCTCTGTCTTCTTCAAATTGATGCTCAGGCCAACCTGCTGGCCGTACTTATTCAGTCTATCGGTTTTGTCTTGAATGTGTTGATGTGAATGCGCAAGTGGTGCAATGTCATCTGCATATTCCAAATCTTCCAGCGTAGAAAACGTTGTCCATCTAATTCCTCTTGGACTGCCCTCTGTTGTCTGGCGCATCACCCAATCTATGACTGTCAAAAATAATGTTGTTGATAAGGGGCATCCCTGTCGTACTCCTGTTTTCACTTCGAAAGTTACATTATTCGATCCAACACTGCACGTAAAGTTAGAATAGAGGCTTTTTATAATGGAAACAATGCGGCTGGGAATTCCATAAGCCCTCAGAATTTTCCATAGGCTGTCCCTGTGTATGCTGTCGAAAGCCTTTTCAAAATCAACAAAGTTAATGTACAGCTGTCTCTGCCATTCTGAGCACTGCTCTATAATGTTCCTGAGGGCAAATATATGATCTGCACATCTTCTGTTCTTTCTGAAGCCCGCTTGTTCTTTCCTCAGTTTATGGTCAACTGCTTTTGAAATTCTCTGGATGATTATCCTGCCTAGTATTTTGCTGGGAACTGAGAGGAGGGTAATTCCTCTCCAGTTGTTGCAGTCTGCAAGGTCGCCCTTCTTGGGCAATTTGACAATTATTCCTTTACTCCACTCTGTTGGTGTTGTCTCAGTTTCCCAGACTTGTGCAAATAGTGGTTCTAATAGTTCTGCTGCTAGTTCAGGGTCTGTCTTGAATAGCTCAGCATTTAGATTGTCGTGACCAGGCGCTTTTCCATTTTTTAGCCCTTTGATAGCTGTGATAATTTCTTCTTTTCGTGGAATGTCTGTATTTACGTCCAAGTCGCTTTCAGCCTCAGGAACATTCAGCTGAGTCTCTGGTGGTTCCTTATTCAGTGTTTCTCTGAAGTGCTCTGCCCATCTTGTTTCCTGCCCCTGTTCTGTGGTGATGAGATTTCCTTGCTTGTCTCTTACTAAGGTTATATTGTTTGCACCTCGTTTTCCGCTGATAGTTTTAGTTATTTTATAAACTGTGCTTTGTTCATTTCTCAGTGCTGACTCTTCTGCCTGTCTTGCAAGGTCATCCAGAAATGTCCTTTTGTTAGCACGGGTTTGACGTTTTACTTCCTTGTCCAGCTGACTGTACTGTTCACTATATATTGCCTTTAACCTGGGAGACTTAGCTTCTGTTTTCTTTCTTTTCATTTCCTTTCTCTTCGCTATGGTGCTTAGTATTTCTGGTGTTATCCAGTCTTGGCTCTTTCTTTCCTGGAATCCCAAGCATGACTTGCTGCTTTCTTTGTATATTGTTGAGATGGTGTTGAATTTCTGGTCGACATTGTCGGTCTCTGTTCTTTCCTGGCTTTTGGTAATCAGATATTGTCTCTTTTCGTCGACCACGAACGCTTTTCTGGTGAGGGGGTCCTTAAGTTTCGTGATGTTATATCTTATCTGTTTGACTGCAACTGGTTCAGCAACTCTGAGTTTCACCTTCAGTCTTGCTACTACTAGGTGATGATCACTTCCCTCATCTGCACCTCTTCTTACTTTCATGTCTTGTAGTGCATGTCTCCATCTGCCATTGATCATTATGTGATCTATCTGGTTTTTGTCTCGTCCATTTGGTGATTCCCATGTTAACTTGTGCACTTCTTTGTGTTGAAAAAGTGTTCCTCCAATGACCAGGTTGTTAATACTGCAGAGGCTTATTAATTTGTCCTCATTCTCATTTACTGTTCCACTGCCGCATTTCCCCATTACTCTTTCATTATAATTATTATGTGTTCCAACTTTTGCATTTAGGTCTCCCATTACTATAATAAGATCATACCTGGGTACAGTTTCCATTTCCTTTTGTACCTGTTGATAGAACTCGTCCTTGATCTCTTCTTCTCTGTCGTTTGTTGGTGCATAGCATTGTATAATTGTGGTGTTGGTGAATCTCCCTCTCAGTCTTGCTCTTATTAGTCTGTTGTTAATGGGTTTCCATTCCAGTAGATACCTTTCCATTCCTTTCTTAAGGATAATGGCTATACCTTCGTTGTGCTGACCATTCTCTCTACCAGAATAAAGTACTGTTTCCCCTGTAGCTGTTTTTATTCTCCCCATCCCTGCCCATCTGCTCTCGCTTATTTCCAGGATATGTAGTTTGTAATTCCTCATCTCTGCTGTGATCTGTCTCAGCTTTCCTGCCTCATTCATAGTTCTGACATTCCAAAAACCAATTCTGGTTTCGTGTTTTGCGGTCTGGGCATCCGTTTTCATGCCAGTGGCTTCCTTTCGGCTTTCACCACTGTCAGTCATACGAGCCTGAGACTCCGGATGTCCGTCCCGCATCAAAGTTTTTTCATTTATTGCTGTTTCCGTAACATGTGCGATTTTTTACACAGACAGGGGTCTCGGCCCTGTGCTAAAACCCCCAACCTGGAGGACCAGGGTACCAGCTTTTGTCTGACCCCTACCCACGCAGACCAGTCCAGCTTGGTTGAACCTACCAGGAGTAAAACTCCCACTGGCATAGCTCTGGGGATTTTCAGGGTACACAAGCTGCCATACCGCTACAAGGTATAGGTACCATTGATGGCAGAGTAACAAACTTACTTCATTTTTAACTTCAATGAGATGGATGTGCCTGTTGTAGTGATATCAGCTTCTCAACATCAGGCTGAAAGTTACTTAGGAGGAGTCTCAGATCCCCACGTTCAGTAATCTGCAGTCTGTTTCTCTGCTTCGAAAGAAGTTGGACAACCGCGCTGAAACCATGCTCTACTAAATACTATGTTGGAAAGGCAATACAGAATATCTTAACCTTTCCCCACACTGCAGGATAGCGTTCAGAGATTTCTTTCTGCAACCAAAAGTCTTGATATTATTTTTTGAAGATTGGCTTAAGCTCAACTTCATTTTGTAGCGATATCAGTTCCTCTTCCACCCTTCCTAGTTCCTCGCTGCACGTGTCCAGGAATGGATTAATTATCCAGTCTGGAATCGTGATCAAAAGAAGATCCTGAAACCTCTGAGACATGTCTTTATGCAGCATATCTAGGTGTGCACAATATACTTGAAGATTATCCTCTGGTATTTTGTCTTTCTCTTCCAACTCTAAGAGGCTGGGAAATTGGATTAACTCGCGACGACCAATATTACGTTTGAATAGCGTTAATTTGGCCAGAAACGTGGAGACGACAGATTTGACTTTTATAAGATTAATATCATTTCCTTGCAATTGTAGATTTATTTCGTTAAACTTTGTGAATAAATCTGACAAATATGCAGTGTCATGCCTGATATTCGTTAGTTCTGTACTGAGCGAAGCATGCGAGTCTTTGAAGAATTCTACCACAGTTTCAAAAAGAGAATAAAAGCGACTCAGACAATTTCCCTTTGAGAGCCACCTGACGTCTGTGTGCATCAGCAAACGTTCAAACTGTTCATCATTCTCAGTACAATGCTCTCGAAATAGTCGAGAATTGAGAGCATGGGACTTAATTTTGTTAATCGTTGTGACACCAGTATTTAATGATTTGTGAAGCCGATCACTTAGATTTTTTGCGACAAGATGTTGTCTGTGAATTACACAGTGTATTGTAAATATACCAGGTACAGCTTCTTTTAAGAAAGCGATAAACCCGCGATAACAACCTATCATTGATGGTGCCCCATCTGTTGCACAAGCAAGAATGTTAGTAAGCGGAATGTCCTTCTCTTTGAAAAATTTCTCTACTACACGAAATATTGACTCCCCTGTTGTATCAGTTACTAGCTGCTTAGCAAATAACAACTCTTGAACCAAGCTTTCATCTTTTACGAAGCGAACATAGGCAAGAAGCAAAGATTCGTTGCTCGGCAAAGTTGACTCTTCCAACTGCAGTGCAAATTCTCTTGTCCTAAGTATGTTGCACAATGTATTTTCAACATTCTCAGCCATTTCATCTATTCTTCTTTGAACAGAGGTATTGCTGAGCGGAATTGCTTTAATTATTTGTTCAGGTGACTTATGCATAACTGTGCTCACGAACTCCCTTATAGCTGGCAAAATCAAATTTTCTGCGATTGTGTGAGACTTTCCAGATTTAGCTATCAGCATTGAAATTTTGTATGAAGCTCGCAACCCATCACAGCTTTGTTGTGAAGTGTTGACAAACATGTCATGGACAGTTTAACGTTTCTGAAAGTTTTCACGAAGTGACTGAAAATATGTCCAACTTGTATCTGTTTTATGAGGGTGAATTTTTTTCAAATGTTTAAGTAGTCTGGAAGGTTTTATCGCCTCATTTGAAAAGGCCCTCTCACATAATAGACACATTGGCAGTTGTTGGTTATTTAGTGCTCGAATAAATCCATATTTCAGATATTCCACGCTGTATTGTCTGCACTTCTTTTTGGTTTGTTCTGCTTTTGCCATATTTGTTCTGAATTCTGGAACAAAGAATTGATTTTACAATTTTGCAGATAGAAAAATGTACGTCGAGTAAACAACAAAAACCGATTTAAAAGTGGCTTTACTCAAATGCTGACACAGATGTTCTTACAAGTTTACTCTTCTATTCTATAAAGTTTCTTAACCACAGCCATAAATAAATTAGAAAAATACAACAATCAGAAAACAAAAACACAATTAGCAACAGCCACACCAACACTGAAGTAACCCAATAATCATTTCATAAAGTATAATAATAGTTATTTAATATGAAAAAAATATAAAATAACGCACTATATTGATAGGTCTTCAGATTTAAAAATTGGGAGACAGTAGCCTAACTACAAAGTGTAGAGATCCCGGTAACAAATTAAAAGGATGTAATATAATGGATTGAACAGCAATATTCAATATACGGCAAATCTGTATCACAATGTATCTGCTTAATTAATAATTAATGTTAATAAAACTGATGCTAGCTCTGTGCAAACAAACAAAAAGTATAAGTATGACAACTTACCTTATCGACAGGATGAAATTGTTTGATACCCGGTACACGCTTATTTGAAACTACTTTTCACAAGAAAAGCTGAGAAAGTTTGTTGGTTTTGCACATAGCCAGCGCAAAGTTGAAATAGACGGGAAACGTACATCGCACCAGTCGATTTATGAAAGTCTGAATGTAAGGTAGGAAAGCCGGTTCAGAGGTTCAAAGACTGATTTCTACTGCCAAGTACCGTTAAAAACTTGCACCATTGAACCTTTTCTCTTATTTATTACCAATCTGCGAATATCTAGTTACCACTAGCCCCCGCAAATACCGAGGCAATAAATTCCGCAACAAAGCAAAGTTGATACTTTCTGAATCACCAGCAGGTATCTAATTTCGTACATGCCATCGGCACGGATCATTTCTCTTTCTTCAGGAGTGAACGAATGGATAATAGGTGTTTGGTTAACCCCCTTTCCTAGCAGTTCCCGATTACCGTTTATGGTCAGCGATGGTTACCGGAGCTCAGAATGACATGCATAGACGAAACTATGCCTTGCTTAATGACCCTAGTAATACAACCATCCACATCGTCCCAGCTTCACTGATGTTGTCTCTCAAATCCACAATTCCTTTCTCCCCCGCACGTACTGAATTAGCTTGTCAAATCCTGAACATCCCTTACTACTAAACGCCTACTGTTTACTACTGAACGCCCCCCTCTGGCCCTCTTTTCCCGTATCGCCCCCTTGGATCCTTCCAAAGCCTCCAGGGGGGCGGTACCGCCCACTTTGGGAACCACTGATGTAAACTTTCTATCTTCCCAGACCTTCTATGAGGAGTAACAATTTTGCTCGTTTTGATGAGCCTCCAACTGATTTAAATCAGTAAAAGATTATTTAACTAGCTCTGTTTATAGGTATTTAAAATGACTGAAACATATGGGTGCAGTTCACTCAAAATGACTGAATCAACTATAAATTTACACACACACACACACGCGCGCGCGCGCGCGCGCACACACACACACACACACAGACAGAGAGAGAACGAACAAAATTGAATAGTCAATCATCATTAACAGTGTAAAATAAATAAGGGTGGGGTGTGATATGAATGTTCTTTAAAATGTCATCACTAGTAATGGTCTGGATAGGGTGTTTTCTCTTTTGAATTTTCTTAAAGAAAAGAGTTCACTTGGCAGCTTTGAATTGGTACTTAGCTGCCAGTAAGATGTCAGTTGGTTTCTGCTCCAGCCGATGTTTGTTCTTTGTAGGCATTTGACTGGTTCACTCTTGCCACTGGTCAAGTCTAGTGGCTGCAACATGTCCCTCGTAGTATTATGGGGTAATTGCGAAAATGGTCCAGCGTCTGTTAAGACCTGTCTGATGTTGGTGTCTAGATTTGACTGAAGGCCACTTTTACCACACACTTGTTCCACACACTAGTACCACCAATTGGTTCCACCAACTAGTATCATGGGGGTGTTGGGAAGTCAGGTATTGGTAGTACCTCTGGTGAAGGAGCTGTCATGCCCTTTTCAGGGCAGCTCAGCCACCTTTGGTCCAAACCTGGCATCCAGCTCTCATCTGTGGCTCCTCGTAGTCTCAGCATGCGACAGCGGCCACCCCCGGACAACGGCTTTGACAGGCCGGCTAAACTAGGTGAGGGTAGCCGAATGGTTATAAACCTTTGGTGAGTTAGGGTCTGCCTACCCATGCATGCGAAGACTGGATTCGATAGACTGCGCGGAAGAAACCACCTGTTGGTTCAACGGGCATGACGGCGATTACCAGCAATGCGCTGTGGAGCGTAAGGAGCACGGCGAGGCACGTAGAAAGCCCTGGTCATCCACTACACCTGATTTCATCTCCAGTCGTCTTGACTTGTCTTGCCACTGGATAGAGATGGACCCAGGCGAGAGAGTGAGGTCGACGAATTGCGCAACTCTTCCTCACTTTAATCCAAATCACCGCGCAAGTCACTCTTTCATCCATTCATCCATTCATCCATCCACTCACAACAAGTCCTGTGGCGATGGGCGAGCGGCGAAGCGGCAGGCGTGGGTACGCTGGCAGTCGTAGTCGCAGACCTACACACAGGCGGCTCAGGCCATATGGTCGTCTTCCACTGATCGGAGCAGCAGTGGGATTCGGCAGCCCCCTGAGTGTCTGAGCAGCCCTCTTTAGGAAAGCACTGCTCACCTCCATGGCATGAGGAAGGGGCTAGAAAAGGTGCCCTAAACATTGCCTGCTTCACCATTACCTAACCAGCTTACCGCGGTTGGTGGGTACCCTACTTCGGCGGTCGACATATAAGAAAAAGAAAGGACAGATTTTTCCCCCTCATTCTAGGCGCATGGAATGTGCGCACTCTACTTGACAAAGACTTTAACGCAAACAGACCTGAGAGACGAACTGCCCTGATTGGGAGAGAACTGGCCAGGTACAACATTGACATAGCAGCACTGAGTGAAACTCGACTTGCAGGCGAGGGCCAACTTTGCGAAAAGGGTGCAGGTTATACATTCTTTTGGAGCGGAAGAGGAACTGAAGAAAGACGAGAAGCATGGGGTTGGATTTGCGATCAAAACAGCAATTGTCAGCAAGTTAGCGGGGCCCCCAAAGGGAATAAATGACCGACTCATGACGGTCAAGATCCCTCTGTTCTATGGAAGAAAACATGCCACCATCATTAGCGCGTATGCACCAACTATGACAAACCAGGATGATGTCAAGGATAAGTTTTACGAAGAACTACATGCAGTCATTGCATCAGTTCCTAAAGCAGATAAGCTCATCATTCTTGGTGACTTTAATGCAAGAGTAGGCTCAGATAACATCTCCTGGAATGGCACTATTGGTAGGTACGGCGTGGGTCGCTGTAACAGTAATGGACTTCGTCTCCTCCAGACTTGCGCAGAACATGACCTCCTTGTCACCAACACCATTTTTTCGACTTCCTACCCGCAACAGGACCTCCTGGATGCACCCTCGCTCAAAGCATTGGCACCTAATTGACTATGTAATTGTTAGGAAGAAGGACAGGCAAGATGTCCGGGTGACCAAGTCCATGTGTGGTGCCGAATGCTGGACTGATCATTGCCTCATTGTATCTAAACTTAAAATTCGTATCCAACCAGCCAGGCGCCCTCAAGGGAAGAAAACTCAAAAGAGGCTGGATGTCACCAAACTAAAGAAGACAAAAATCAAACAGTCATTTACTGACACCTTAGAAGACCATCTCAAATCTATCTCGCTAGACGGCCAAAGTGTGGAAACAAATTGGGCAGCCCTAAGTGAGCAGATCTACAACACTGCTACAGAGGTCCTGGGTCCTTCCATCAAGAAACAAAATGACTGGTTTGATGAGAACTCAGATGATATAAAGCAGATGTTGGCTGAGAAACACCATCTCCATAAAGCATATTTAAATGATCCAAAATCTACATCCAAGAAAGACGCTTTCAACAACATGCGTAGAATCGTCCAACATAAACTACGCCAGATGCAAGATTCGTGGCTGAGTAATAAAGCAGATGAGCTCCAAGGCTTTGCTGACAGCCATGACTTGAAAAACTTTTACCTTGCACTCAAAGCGGTCTATGGTCCAACATCATCAGGATCATTTCCCCTCCTTAATGCAGATGGAAAAACACTAATTACAGACAAGGAAAAAATGCTCCAACGCTGGGCTGAACATTTTAATAATATCTTGAACCAGCCATCATTTATTAACGATGAAGCCATCATCCGCCTGCCCCAAATTCCTATAAATGAAGCATTAGATGATGTACCAACTCTGGAGGAAACTAAAAAAGCGATTCGTCAACTGTCTAGTGGAAAGGCCCCTGGCTCCGATTCAATTCCTGTTGAGGTTTATAAAGATGGCGGTGCAGTTCTGATAGAGAAACTTCAAATGATCTTCCAGCAAATGTGGCAGAGTGAAACCATCCCACACGATCTCAAAGATGCCTCAATTATACATCTATATAAACGTAAAGGTAATCGCCAAGACTGCAACAATCATCGAGGCATCTCTCTTTTATCAATCGCTGGGAAGATATTCTCCAGAATCCTTTTGAATCGCCTTACGGCTCATCTTGACAAAGGTCTTTTACCTGAAAGTCAGTGTGGATTCCGGAAAGAACGTGGAACCACAGATATGGTGTTCGCTGCAAGACAGCTACAAGAAAAATGCCAAGAACAGCACTGTGACCTGTACACAGCTTTCATCGACTTGACAAAGGCGTTCGACACGGTCAGTAGAGAGGGTCTGTGGAAGATCATGGCAAAATACGGCTGCCCAAAGAAATTTATCACAATAGTGCAGCAACTGCATGATGGAATGCAGGCTAGAGTTCAGGAAAACGGTGAGCTATCAGAGCCTTTCCCCATCTCAAATGGAGTTAAACAAGGGTGCGTACTTGCACCGACTCTGTTCAGTATCATGTTTTCTGCTATGCTGACTGATGCTTTTAGAGACGGGGACACAGGAATCGACATTAGTTATCGTATTGATGGAAAATTGTTTAACCTTAGGAGGCTTCAAGCAAAAACCAAGGTCAAATCACACACCATCAGAGATCTTCTGTTTGCTGATGATTGTGCCCTCAATGCTGGCTCAGAGGCTGATCTGCAGCATAGTGTGGATAGATTCTCCGAAGCCTGCGCCAACTTTGGGCTTACCATCAACACGAAGAAAACAGAAATCATATACCAACCAGCTCCTGGCACAGTTTATACTGAGCCAGTCATCAAGGTTAATGGTGAGAAACTGAATGTTGTGAACAGATTCACATACCTTGGTAGCACACTATCCCAGAACATTGTCATTGATGATGAGGTGAACACCAGGATCTCCAAAGCCAGCAGCACATTTGGCAGACTATACACCAACTTTTGGCATCGAAGTGGCATTAGTCTACAGACAAAGCTGAAGGTGTACAGAGCTGCGGTGCTTCCAGTGCTGCTATATGCATGTGAAACATGGACTGTATACAGGCGCCACGTAAAGAAGCTAAACCACTTCCATACAGTCTGTCTAAGGAAGATAATGAACATCAAATGGCAAGACAAGATCCCGGATACCGCCGTTCTTGACAGAGCTGGTATCCCTAGTATTGATACTATTCTGATGCAGTCACAAATTCGCTGGGCAGGTCATGTAGTCCGCATGCCAGACCATCGACTGCCAAAGATACTCTTTTATGGTGAGTTGCAGAAGGGTAAACGCTTCCATGGTGGCCAAAAGAAGCGCTTCAAAGACACGTTAAAGACGTCATTGAAAACCTTTGACATAAACCCAGACACATGGGAAGCTGCTGCGCAAGACCGAACTGCTTGGCGCACATCTCTTCGTAAAGGTGCAGCAGCATGCGAATCATCCAGAAGAGCAGCAGCGGAACAGCAGAGACAAGCTAGAAAGGACCGTGAAATAAAACCTTCACATGAAGCAAACATTCCCTGCCCACACTGTCCAAGATCTTTCCAGGCCCGCATCGGGCTCTTCAGTCACCTTCGTACCCATAGACTAACCTAACATATTCTTAAATAATTGGATGAACAGAGTGGTCTTCATCACCCGTGATTGACGAACAACCATCATGAAATAAAAGAGAAACAAATACCCCCCTGAGTATTGGGCTTCCCTTCCATTCCACCATCCCATCTGCCTCAAAACTGTACCCTCTCTGAGTATTGATGTTAATCCCAGTGGGCAGAAAACACCCAGTGCATTTATATAAAACATGTTTACATATACATGTGCACTGGTTGAAAATGTTAATATAATAAGTATGTCCATCATTTCTGTCCGCATCCACTCCCTGCACCATTTGGAACTTGTGACTACCTCTGCTTTTGTTTCTCTGTGAGAAACCCGCATAACGCAGTAACCAGCTCTTGCAGTGGTGGTTCATGAAACCACCATTCTGTATGTGGAGGTTGCCAGCCTTGGACATCCACGTGCAATTTTCACATAGTAATAATTCAAAATATAGAATTAACAAATGTGCAACTTACCCCAAAATATCTTTGGGCAAGATACAGACTCCTGTCTCAGAGGAAAAGTTAAGGCAGCTGTATTTAAGATGCCTCTTTCACGTGGTGTGGGGTATTACTTTACAATAGACTCCCACTATGATTAATGTTTAGGTTACTAGGAATCCAGGCTTTCCGTATTAATAAAGGAGAGTTTTCTTGAGAAAGTTAGTTGCTTATCCTTTACAGGACGTGGCAATCAACCCCAGCTTTTATTGGCTGTTTGTGATTTTTCTAGGCAATTTTTTCATTCAGTAGTTTGCCGTTGCTTTCTGAACGGTACGGCGCTTATACCATTGTTAAAAATCCACACAAAGCGATCTGCTACCAAACCGCCTGCAGCAGGTTTCGAACCTGGTATATCTGGATTATGAAACTGCGTTCGTATCCATTAGGCCACAGACGCCGAGAGTAAGTCCACAAATGTTCAAACACGTTGTCCGGCCCTTTAAAGGAGAATCCTGGTCCTATTCCTTATTCTGGCTTGTCTGAGTGTCTTCTTGGCGATTTGAATTTCACAGTACCGTAAACTCAAAAGGCACTAAATTATAAGGCAACATTCAGCTCACGCATCCATATTGTTACTATATGAGAAGGCTCCAATCAGAAATGTTGTATTTTAACATCTCAAATGCCAAACCAATAGCATGCAGTTTGCTTATATTGGTAGGTGTATCTCCCACTACCCTGTCATGGAAAATTCTTGCGTGACACACCAAGTGATGATTAGAAAGTCACTTCCCATATAAGGTATTTCAGCTTCCGTTTATTATCGATGTCACAGGTTGCCCCCCCCCCCCCTGCTCTGCAGTGATGGTCCAACAATCGCCAAAACCTAGAGTATCGATTGTGGGTCTTCAAAGGTATCTACCTTCACACAAGATTACTCTTGGCAGAGATGCAGATAGAAGGATAATGATTCTTCTACCTCGAGGGAGCCTTCACAAGATATTCAGAAATCAAGAACAATGCTGAGTGAGTCTTGGCAATGTTAACTTTTTATCTGCTCACTGCCTTTTGTGAAGAGATATATGTGTATTTTATTTAGCTCCTTCAAGCCCCCAACTGATTTAACAGTAAAATGCTATTTTATTAGATCGTTTATCCATGGAAAATACTGATTCATCCATGTGTGCTACTAGCTGTAATAATTAAACCAACTATGGATTTGTAACAACATATAACAAATTTAATGATCAATTATCTTTTAACTAATGTAAAATAAATAAGAGCTGGTGATTAATAAAAGGTAGGTGTCTTCATGGAAAATGTCGGCTTTTAGGATGCTTAATTTTGGAAAATTAGGTAGAGTTCTGTTGTTTTTGGCCTGCTAGAAATTTAACTTAGCTGCCAAAACACTGAAGTGCTAATGCTGCTGTTTCCGTCAATTCGTCTCCGTGGCGAGGGGACATCTCCAGATTAGTTCAAGTGGTAACCTCTACTGGTCAAGGCAGGTATCTTCACAACCCGTGGAATGCAGGTTTCGAGCGCAAGCTTTTAACCACAGAATAGTAGTACAGCTGGTATCGTTAAGTAGTACCTCAAATGGTCTCTTTGATTCATACCGCAATCTTTAGAGGGAATAAAAGAACACATTAATCTGCTAAGTGTTTGTTTTCCTGATATTAATCAGGCACCTTTCCCACTGTCCCGTTCACCTATTTTTTTTTTCTCTGTGAATTTTTAATCTCCCTGAGCATACATCATATAACTCAGCGTATATGATGAAAAATCACATTCTTTTAGTTAATTTAATGGAAAAATTGCGACTGGAGTGTGACAAGTGCAATGGCTTGTGCCTGGGTGAACATGTTCAAGTATATATATAACTTATTACAAATGATAGTAAATGTATACATATGATGTCATCATCATCCACTCCCTGCTCCACTCGCAGTCTGGGGTTACCTCTGCTTTTGGTTCCCTGTGTGAACTAGCACAAAACAATCGCCAGTGCTTGGCTATGGTGGTTCATGAATATATCATTTTCACATGCTGAGATTGCCAGCCTCGTAAGGACCTGTATAACCACCAGCAAGTGCAAACATGTCATATTCAAAGTATAAAATGTATGTTACAACTCACCTCAATAACCCTTGGGAACTCTAGACTTCTCGCTCAGTTGAATAGTTTTGGCAACTTGATGCCTCGAACACGTGCCTGGAGTATTATTTCTATTTAGCATCCCTCTGTGACTTTTGAGTAGATCCTGTAGGAGTCCGGTTTCCATATTAACATGTTGAGTTTCCTTGCTGTAGTGTTCAAAGGTTCTCCTGTACGTCCGCTACTATAAGGTCAGAATCCTTACTTCTATTTGTTCCTGGCTTTAGTCCGAGCTGTCGACTTTGACGATTCTGGAATACAGTGTTGTACGTCTAAAATGTGCCACATTTTATCGTTCGTTGTTTTGGTCTCACTCATAACAATATTTTTTAAAAATATGTATTTAATTAGCTTATATGGAAACCACATCCGTGACATACTTCACCCTTCCCTTCTTTTAAATATGTTTATACAAATGATATTATCCTTATATATTCAACACCTTTTCAACAATATATAAGGAAAGCAGCAAATCATGCTTGGGATTCCAGGAAAGGAAGAAGCAAGACTGGATAACACCAGAAACATTAAACACCATAACGATGAGAAAGGAAATGAAAAGAAAGAAAACAGAAGCGAAGTGCCCCAGGTTAAAGCAACTATATAGTGAACAGTAGTCAGCTGGACAAGGAAGTTAAACGCCAAACCCGAGCCATCAAAAGGAATTTCCTAGACAATCTTGCAAGACAGGCAGAAGAGGCAGCACTGAGAAATGAACAAAGCACAGTATACAAAATAACTAAAATCATCAGCGGAAAACGAGGTGCAAACAATATTACATTAGTAAGAGATAAGCAAGGAAATCTCATCACGACAGCAGAGGGACAGGAAACAAGATGGGCAGAGCATTTAAGAGAAACTCTGAACAAGGAACCACCAGAGACACAATTGAATGTTCCTGAGGCTGAAAACGATCTAGATGTTAATACAGACATTCCACGAAAAGAAGAAATCATCGCAGCAATCAAAGGGTTAAAGAATGGAAAAGCTCCTGGCCATGATAACCTAAATGCAGAGCTATTTGAGGCAGACCCTGAGCTAGCAGCAGAACTATTAGAAGCACTATTTGCACAAGTCTGGAAAACATGGACAACACCAACGGAGTGGAACAAAGGAATAATTGTCAAATTGCCCAAGAAGGGAGATCTTGCAGACTGCAATAATTGGAGAGGAATAACTCTTCTCTCAGTTCCCAGCTAAATACTAGGCAGGATAATTGTTGCTGTGATATTCGTTACGAGCTGTCCTGTTAGTGTTTCTGTTATTGTTGAAATGTTTGTGGTGGGTGTTGTGGTGTAGTACCACTGACAAGGACGATGGCAGTAAGGTTGGGCTTACTGTAGTGGCCGACAGTTGTATAATATATATGAGCGAATGTCATGAGTTCTTTAGGTTGGTCTATGTTCTGTTATCACCCTCACAACAGTAACGTAAGGTCAGGAAATCCACCAAAGGGTAAGACGAATAAGGTTTTTCCAACGCATACACCGTTTATTGATCACAGCAACATTGACATCACGAACAGTATATTGTCACAAGTTATAATGGCAAAACAGATGCCAACAATCCATAATGACTCTAATCGCATGAACAGCGAATCGGTGAACAGTTGATCGTTGCAAAAGTTACAATGGCAAACATGTGCTAATAATCCATAATGACTTTGATTGCATGAACAGCGAATCAATGAACAGTCAATCGTTGCAAAAGTTACAGTGGCAAACATGTGCTAATAATCCATAATGACTTTGATCGCATGAACAGCGAATCGATGAACAGTCAATCGTTGCAAAAGTTACAATGGCAAACATGTGCTAATAATCCATAATGACTTTGATCGCATGAACAGCGAATCGATGAACAGTCAGTCGTTGCAAAAGTTACAATGGCAAACATGTGCTAATACAGTAAAACTCCATTTATCCGAACCCCAATTATCCGAACATCCAATTATCCGAACACTTTGTCCAGAAAAAAAAACCAGGCCCCACCAGTCACGTTAAACTACATTTCTGAATCTTTTGATGCGGCAAGCTTCAAATGTGTGCGAACAATTTGTAGAGGATGGGATGGGCTAATGGTCGGTCGCTTACATACAGGAAGTCAGTTAGATCATTAGATCATAAAGTCAGTTAATATCTGGTTTACCAATCCAGTGTACGTGTGCGTTCTAGGCAGAACACTGGCTAAACAGACAGTTCAACTTAAAATAATTGTCTTTGCTACTACAGCAGAATAATTTTGGTGTACAAGTATTTCTCTGTGCGATATGGCATCTTCAAGTAAGCCTAAAGCATATAAAAGGAACCGCAATGTTTTGTCAATTGAAACGAAAACAGAAATTATCAAGAGACTAGGAAAAGGTGAAACTGTGTCTTCACTTGCGAGGATTTTCAATGTTGGGAAAGCTACCGTCTCTGACATCAAAAGTAACAAGGATAAAATTATGAGTTTTGCATCGAAATTGGATAGTGAAAATGGGTCGAAGAAACGTAAAACCATGAGAAATGCGAAAGATTTGAAATTGGAAGAGGCTTTGTATATATGGTTTGTGCAAAGAAGAAGCAAAGGGGAACCTATCTCTGGCTCTATATTGTGTGAAAAGGCACTTCAGTTCAACAATCAACTTGACGGTCCTCCTGACTTTAAGGCTAGCCAGGAATGGTTAAGAAACTTTAAATCTCGTCATGGCATACGAGAATTGGAGATTCAAGAGGAATCTTTATCTAGCGATGCAACTGCCGCTGAAAATTTTAAAGAAACACTCTTGGCTTTTTTTGGAAGAAGAAGGTTATTCACTCGATGATGTGTATAATGCCGATGAGACTGGCTTATACTGGAAATCAATGCCTCAAAAATCACTTGCATCTCAGCGCGAAGCAGCTGCCCCTGGGTTTAAAAAGTGCAAAGAGAGAGAGTAACAATTTTGGTAGCCGTGAATGCCAGTGGAAGTCATCGTTTACCGGTGCTAACGATCGGCAAAGTCAAAAAACCATGTTGTTTAAAGAATGTGACATGTCTCCCATTGTGCTACAAAGCACAGAAGAGTGCTTGGATGAATAGTGAAATATTTCTTGATTGGTATACAAATCAGTTCATCCCAAATGTGAAGAGGTTGAGAGAACAAGAAAAGAAAACTGGAAAAGTCATTCTTCTACTGGACAATGCACCATCTCATCCAGAGACGTATACATTGAATGCAAATGATGCAAATTTTAAAGTAATTTTTCTGCATCCCAATGTAACAGCACTGATTCAACCAATGGATCAGAGTGTTATAGCAAAGCTTAAAAAAGATGTACAAGAAGGAAGTTCTGCGTGGTTTATTGTTGGCTGAAGATGAAGAAAGTGTGGTGGCGTTTTCCAAAAAGCTCAATCTCAAAGACTGCTGCTATATGTTAGCTGATGCTTGGACCACCCTGTCACAAGATAATCTCAACAAGGCTTGGAATAGATTGCTTGGGAAAAAAGGAGGAAATGAAACTGCTGCAGTGGACACAAATGATGATTGCATAAATGAAGTTGTGGAACTGTTTCAAGCAATGCCCAGATTTTCGGACTGTGACAAAGATGATGCACACACGTGGCTAGAAGATGATAATGATTCTGGTTTTCAGTTTTTGAATGACGAAGAAATGTTGTCTTTTCTGCAAGAAGAAAACCAAATACATGTAGTGACCGATGATGAAGACTCCTCAGAAGTACATGATGTACTTGTAGATTATGAAGAAAACCCAAAACGTCGACCAAGTCCTGAAGAGGCCTTTATAGCACTAGAAACAGCGATGGCTTGGTACGAGCAAGAAGATGACAGCTGTTCTACACAGCTTGTGCTGTTGAAGAGAATGCGGGACTTAGCAGCCAAAAGGAGACTATCCAGTTTGGTGCAAAAGAGGATTCCTCATTATTTTAAATAGTGGGCTACATCTGTGCAAGTACATGTATACGTAAGTTGCGCGTGGTTTTGAATCGTTTGTAATGTTATTTTGAAAACATTTCTCTTTCTTAAAAAACATAATTAACACAAGTAGTACATGCACTGCTGTGTAATAAAAGATTTTGGTGATACGGTGATCTAATACAGTGTGGGTATTATTATTACAGTACAAGTAAATATGTTTTGTTGTGTATTTTCCTTGTGATGGTTAATTATTTTTAGAAATACGAGCGTATGTGTACATGTACTCGATACATTATGTAATCAAATTATCCAAACATTTGATTATCCGAACAATGCTCGGTCCCAAGGGGTTCGGATAAATGGAGTTCTACTGTAATCCAGAATGAATTTGATCATATAAACAGCGATTCATCATACATTGAATTAGCAGAAATAATCCACAGGGAATTAATTGGTTGCGTAAATAGCAATTCATCATAAATAGACATAGCCGATATAATCCATGGCATTAGAATAATCTATTGAATCTCTTCCCTTAAATAACACTCTGGACACACTAGCGAGACTATAAACTGTCTCGAAGCTCTCCCAGATACCTACTGACCGAGATTATAGTTTCTCAGTACAACTCGGTAAATCTTCGCTCAAGCGCGAACTAACAGCTTGACATGTGAGCTCAGCTCAACTGTATCTCTCCCCCAACTACTCAGAACATTTGAACACTTTCTTTATATTTAAAAAAAAACTAACACCTACTCAGTTGAGCTATGTTCAAAATATAGTGTATAAAGCACCCAAGTAAAAAATCATCTCATAACTTTAAACGTGCTTACTAGCTTGTCTATAAAAAAATCAGACCCGTACGTAAGAATCCCAAACACTTAACTCCCACTCGAAAACATAACTTAACAATAATTATACAGAGAATTTCAAAAGCAGTAGACCACAAACTGAGGAAAGAACAAGCAGGATTTAGAAAGAACAGAAGATGTGTAGATCATATATTTACCCTCAGGAACATTATAGAGCAGTGCTCAGAATGGCAAAGACAGCTGTACATTAATTTCGTTGATTTTGAAAAGGCTTTTGACAGTATACATAGGGACAGTTTATGGAAAATACTGAGGGCTTATGGAATTCCAAGCTGCATAGTGTCAATCATAAAAAGCCTTTATGCCAACTTTACGTGTAGCGTTGGGCAGAGCAACCTAACCTTTGAAGTGAAAACAGGAGTACGAAGGGATGCCCCTTGTCAACCACTCTATTTTTAACAGTCATAGACTGGGTGATGCGCCAGACAACAGAGGGCAGTCCAAGAGGAATAAGATGGACTACATTTTCTACATTGGAAGATCTGGAATATGCAGATGACATTGCACTACTAGCACATTCACATCAACACATCCAGGAAAAAACGGATAGACTTAATAAGTATAGCCAGCAGGTGGGCTTGAACATCAATCTAAAGAAGACAGAGGTCATGATGCTCAATGTAAGCAACCCTGAGCCCATATCAGTAAGGAATCAGCAACTGGAACAGACAGACACCTTCACATACCTAGGATGCATAGTAACACCAGACGGTGGAGCAAGCAAAGACATCAACAACAGAATGAACAAAGCAAGAACAGCCTTTTTTAGTCTAAACAACATCTGGAAGTCCTCTCAGTACAGCACAAGCACAAAATTAAGATTATATTAGAGCTGTGTGTGGAGAGTTACAGAGAAGGAAATGTCAAAATTGTCTTCTTTTCACACAACATGCCTAAGAAAAATTCTCTGAATCTTTTGGCTGAATACCATCACCAACCAAGATCTGCTTACTCGGAGCAAGCAAGAGGACATGCACACTATCATAGCTGGCAGACGCTGGAGCTGGGTTGGCCATGTCCTCAGAAGAGACCCCGATGCCATCACAAGAACAGCTATGCTATGGACCCCTGAAGGAAAACGAAAGAGAGGCCGACCAAAAACAACTTGTCGGAGGACTGTGGAGGCTGAGATGCAAAAAATGAGCCAGAGTTGGGGCACTGTACGAAGGATGGCCACCGACCGAGCAAAGTGGAATCAATTTGTTGTTGCCCTACAAGATGCCACTAGGCGTGATGGCCACTGACTGCTTTGACGGTCGGCGGCTAAGGATCAAAGAAGAAGAGGCTACAAATGATAATTAAAGAAGGAAAATAAAGCTGGATTGGGACACAACCTGGTGGGACAAACCAACCAGTATAGCAAAACATACCCTTGCCTGGAACCCCCATAAAAAGGAAGTAATAGGGTAGGTAAAAACATGGAATGAAATGGAAGAGGATGTGGTCAGAGAAATTGTAACCTCATGGGCAGAGGTGAAGAAGATGGCCGAAAGTTGAAACTGGCAGGGAACAACACTTAGGAACAAACAAGGAATGAAGATAATGTGTGTGTTTGGTTTGGCCGTGAATATTCCTCAAAGAAAAGTTTTATAATCATTAAATGTGATGTAAATGTTTCATTTTTGTGGGCTTGCTCATCTTCAACTGTTAAATTTGTCACTGTAATCTTTGTTTAAAATATTGAGAGCATGCCGATAGTAAACATTAATGAAAACTCTTCCATGTTAAGGCCTGGTATCTTTTCTGACATAAAGAAATAATTTTCAGTTTCTGTCATTTACACTTGTGTAGTCTTTATTTATAGGTCTTCGGGTAAGGCTAATGTGAAAACAGATTATTCATCGAAGAAAACAATTTTGTGTCCATCAGAAATTATTAAATTACTTTATTTTAAAACTGATATGTATGGGGCTTGTCATTCTCAAGTTTAACTTTGTTATAATGGATATTTATAAGCATATCTGCTGCTTACTCTAAATAATAATATGTTACATACCGTGCATGGTTCATAAGAGAGACAGGCGTTGGGGAGGGGTTCATTTTTTTTGTTACCTCCAATTAAAGCTGTACATACTCCTTAATTGTAGACGTTTGTGCAGACCTTAATTATTATCCATTTTTTTTTTTTTTTTCTATAACCAGCGGCACTCGAGCTTTCCAGCTCTTTCGGCCCAATGACATGTCATTACGAGGCTGGGGGGTCAGTGGACTTTCCTTCCAACCCGGTCAGGAGCTTCGCTCCTTCCCATCCACACGGGATTTATGTGCAGGAGCCGTTCAGGTTATTCAGTCAAATTTCCGGTCGTAAACATTTCTTCAAACGCCAACGGCCGGGTTTAAACCATGAACACCTGGTCGCCAGTACAACGTCGTAGCCATTACACCAGCGCGGCTCCCCTTATTATCCATTAATCACAGTAAAGTTTTCTTGTTATGGGTCTAATAATGTGTATCAGGGTAATGGGGAAATTGTCAATCAATAACACTTCAAAGTGATCATTTCGTGACAGGGTATTCAGTACACTGGTTTGAAGATAAAAGAGTTTAGTTGAAGTGTAGTGGAGACATTTCCTTTGTTACCACCGAAAGGTCCCTTTACGTAAAGCTGGTTACCCCATTCCCATCCAGCTTTTATATCTTGGCACAAAATTCCTAATGGAGGCACTCGGTGGTAATGGTGTTTGCATGATTTATAGTTGTCGAAATGTCGCATTTAGCCATCCTAGTGGCCATTATGGCTTAGATGTCTCAGTGATATTTCTAGGTGGTGGAGAAGGTGGGAGGATGGAAGGGCGCTGCTGATCCTGGCTAGAGTTCACATGGCTAAAATCGGGAGGGGGGGGGGAGAGCTGATTCATCATCGTTATCTTTATTATTTGTCCTTTCAGCTGTCTCTAGAGTAATGATTCTCAACCTGTGGGGTCGCGGGGAAACATTGTGATGGGTAGCGTCTCTTACGTTTCAGTTACTCGAAGTTTTAAGCAGCGTGCCTTTGGCTGAATTCCTATAATTAATTTGTACATGACAATATTTGTACATGGTCTCCGGCTTTACCAACTGTTAAATTTGGGTCGTGGTCGTGAGAATTTTGAAAACCACTCTGTGTCTGCAGCGTATGCCTTCAGCAAGGTTTTTTCCATTGGGAAATGTCAGCTGTGTACAGTGTCCTTATTTCAGTATCTTTCTTTTATGTCTCACGTGTGTTTTAGCGTCTACTTTTTTTTTCCAGTTGCCCTTCAGGATTCTAGAACAAGGACTATCTTGTGATGTTAGCCGGGGGCTTGTATTCAATCAGCAGATCCCAATTTGGCATATTGATTTTCTTCATCTTAAAGGACCTAGAACCATTTTCTCCTCTGCTGATTCGTGTCCACATTTAATCTCCCTGATTGATGTGGCCTATTTGTGTAGTTTATTTCTTAGAGGGGACATACAAACCATATGGTCCAAAATGTTTCATTCCTTTGCTTTTGGTTCTAGTGGACGTAGTTACATAACATTCATTTCAGGGAACTGTTCTGTCTCATTAGTTTCAGTAGTTCATTAACAGCGTTGCCTTCACTAACCCCTTTGAGGGAGAAACTGTATGACGATGGGAAAGCCTGCACCAGACGGCCACATTTTGAGAAATAGGTTTGGTTACTTGAGAGCGAACGAAGTTAGTAACGGGTGATTGAAAAATCAATTTCTCTTTTTAAATTGTTATTACTTCAGTTCTATCCAATACATTTAGATGAAATATCAAAAATAAGGAGAATTAACTGCCATTTTTTTGTAATATATATTATGTCACATTAACATAACAGCTCAGCACGAGATCCAATTTGTTCAACAAACGATTTCATAGCTCACAGCAAGACTTGTTGCTTGTAAAAAAGGTAAAAGTAGTCCCATATCAGATACTGCTGTAGGGGAGTGAAATGTTTGAGACTGCACCATACTAGATCCAGCATCGAGAGGTGAGGTGACCAGTTCCCTTCCTTGTTGCCTTTTCCTTCCCTAACTCAGGTACCCATTTACATCTGGGTAGTCTGGAGTGTGTCGATACCATGATTCAAACCTGGCACCTTTGCCGCGAGAGATCAGCGCTCTAACCACTCTGTCAATCGGATGCTCGTTGCTTCTTGTGACATCAGTTTATTGGCCATTTTAGATTATTTATTTTTTATTTGTTGCTGTAAAAAACAAATACTCGAGCAAATTTTGGGACTGCTTGGCACGGAAGAACATTCCAGCACCTCTGATCCATCAAAGCATTTAAGGAAAGAGCCAACAAGTATTCAGTGGGGTACTGGAAGATGAGACAGATTTGTATTTCAGAGCTGACATTTGCCGACGATGTTGCCCTGATTGCTAAATCAGAGGATCATCTTTAATCCAACCTGCAGCTCTGGAAGGAAGAACTGGAGAAGAGAAGAATGGTTATCAGCAGCTCCAAAACAAAAACCATAATGATCTAAGAGAAGGAAACAGGCATAATATTATGCTGGGAGAACAGATCCTGGAGCAGGTCAACCACTTTAAATACCTTGTAGCTATCATATACTGGAAGGGAGGCATCAAAGATGAGTTGGCTACCCGAAGAACGATAGCTGGGAGACTCTTTCATCAGAGGATTCCTCAGCAAAAGAGAGATTGGCAAGAGGACAAAGATAGCTGTATACTGCTACATCTATGCCCCAGTCTTGTCATATGGATGCGAGTCATGGGCAATGACTACAACCCACAAAAGCCAGCTCCAAACCTCAGAAATGAGATGTCTGAGGAAGATTGTTGAATTAACAAAAAGAGACATGGTCAGCAACCAGACGATAAGGCAAGGCCTCAAAACGCAGCCCCTGCAGACCCAAGTCGAACAGTCCAAACTACGATGGTTTGGTCATGTATGCAGAATGGAAGAAGAGATGGGAACCAAGAGCCAGGGATCCAGACCTCCAGGACCACCCAAAGTTTGCTGGGAGGATAACATTAGATAATTCCTGAAGGACCGAGGACTAGGTTGGAACCAGGTATGGATCCAGACCTCCAGGACCACCCAAAGTTTGCTGGGAGGACAGCATTAGATAATTCCCGAAGGACCGAGGACTAGATTGGAACCAGGCCAGGAGGAAGACCGCAGATAAGACAGTATGACAAATCTCTACACCCTAGGTATAAGAATTACTAAATAAGTAAAGGATCCCGTTACACACCCATTGAGGCATATTGGGAATATGGTGTTACGCCCATATATTTTTGACGATCGGCACACTAGGGGTGATGTGGTCAGCACCACGCCGGCCACCTTTAACCTTTCCAGAGTTGCTCAGGTACCACATTTGTTTTAGGCTGGGTCGACCCCGGAGCCGTTTACGGTAAAAATAAATTCCACCTCGACTGGGGATTGAACCATGGACCACTGAGCTTGGAATCCAGTGCACTAACCACTGCACTACCGCGGCTCTCAACTAAGTAAGTATTGGCAGTTATTGCTCTTTATTTTGACATTTGTTGCATGTATATCCAAACAACTAAATTTGAATTAACATATAGACAATTTAGTAGAAAGCTGTAGGGGACCCCTAAATATACTAAGGATAGTAAAAGGTAATGGATGAGGGGCCAGCAATAAAATAATGCTTATGTTCTACAAGTCTTTCATCAGGGGGAAACTAGATTATGCCAGCATAGTCTATGACTCAGCTGCAGCTTCTAACAAAGCAAAACTAGACAGAATTCAAAATGCAGCCATGAGAACCATTACAGGTGCATTTATATCAACACCAGTAGAAGCACTAGAAGTAGCTCTTGGCATATCGCCCCTTGGTCTAAGACGGAAAGAACTAAGATTAAATTATTGGAGTAAAGTAGCACAAGAAGTCACCCACCCAGCACATAAAGCATTTGCCAAAAACCAACCAAGTGTATGGGACGTCCCCTTAAATAAAGAAAGATATCCAACAGGGTGGAGAACTATAGAAGATCTAACACAGTTCAAAGAACTGTCAAACACAATTAATAATAGTAATAAATATAGAAGCACAATACCTACCTGGGAACTAAAAACACCAATCATAGACTACTCACTAACTGAAAAGATAAAACAAAACATAGAAGATAAGGAAGCCAAAACGATAAGTAGAAAGTTCATAAATCAACTTACAAAACAAAGTCTAGCCGTCTACACTGATAGATCCAAGGGTGATAGTGGGCAACTAGGTGCAGGAGTAGTAATACCACAGTGGTGAATTAAGAAGAGCTACAGTGTAACTGAAGGGGCTTCGATTTTTACCGCAGAGATGGTAGCAATTCTAAAAGGTTTAGAAATAATCGAAGATAACCCACCAGAAGCTGTTACGATATTTACAGACTCACTATCATCACTACAAGCACTAGAACGCCCAGGTAAATGTAACCAGCCAGACATAAAGGAAGAAATTCTTGCAATTTCACACACTAGGGAACAGAGGATGTAGTGTGAGGCTAATGTGGGTTCCAGCACACATAGGTAAAGCTGGTAACGAGTTGACAGACCAGAACGCCAAGTATGGAAGAATAAGTAAAATCAATATAAGACCAGGATTGGGAAGGTCGGAGATCAAGAGCCAAGTGAAGCTAACTATAAACCAGGAATGGAAGACAACATGGAAGAACAGTAGAAAAGGCAGACATGCGTTCAAACTGCTGAAAGAACCAACAAGAACATGCCAGGTCGGAGAAGAACTAAAGGTACCCTCGAACAAAAAGCTGTGGCGTCTCCGTCTTGGTGCAGCGTACTTTATGATAGAGGAACCACACTGTCAAGAATGGCAGGAAGAAAATGACATAGACCACTACCTGATTCACTGTAGAAAATACGATCAACAGAGGCTAGAATAAAAAACATACTTTAGAAATCACAATATAGACATGGCAGGTGATAAGGTTTTAAGTATAGATGCCCCGGGGAAACCCAAACAATACTTAAACGATATATACATAAAACAAATGAAAATATATAAGGTTAATAACAGTGACAATATTGGTAATAATATGTCGTGATTTTAGTCTGTCTAACAACACGGTCATCTGGATATTTAGGAGTAAATCTGACCATACCGCACGCCATATGTTAAGAACTCTCGGATATAATAGCCAATGAAAATGCACCCTTATTATTGTGTGTTAGGAAACGTATTATGCTTGAACATAGAGGCCCATTCTGTGTAACCGATGGGACAATGATATTTAATTTTGGATAGAATAAAGAAGTATCACCGGAAATGATTATATAATTCAACAACAGGAATGTTACTTTAGAGGTAGGTGTAAAAACTTTCTCGAATAGTATTCTAGTAAGAGAGAAATATCGAGTGAAAGAGCTTCGTTACATCAGGATTAGTCCCAACTTAGCTAGTTAAAGCATGCATATATTAAAAGGCAGTTTGCAAACTAACTAATTAGTAGATAGATTAATACAGAATAATTCACCGTATAATGCAAGCTTTAGATGAAAGAAATCGTCCCATAAATAAGGAAGATAATTGAAAAACTAGTTTTTACTCATTGAATAGATAGTAAAATTATGCCTCAGTTTGAGATTTTATCACCACTTTTACCCCATGTTATCCGATACGGCGGATGCACTAGTATATAAGACCTTGCCCTTGGCTAAATTGAGGCCACAAAATTAAAAAACTGCAAGCTGAACAGAAGAAGCGATAACAGTGTAATAGTCGTGTACCTTTGTCAACCGCATCTGTAGCGCAGACATTAGATGCCATTAACAGCTTGTGTGTTTTGCCTGAGGGTTTAATCCTGCAAACTACCAGAAGTATCTGAATCATCTAACTCTGTTGGACTCTGCAGGTGCTCGTGAAATCATTGTAGCCAGTCACCCATTTTCCACTGCCTGGCAATTCACAGACGTGTTAGTCCATGGCGGGAGTGTGTTTGATTTCTTCAACTACAAGATAAGTGGCAACACATAGCCACTGGTCAGCGTATTCAGCATATACTTACTTACTTACTTACTTAGTCGTTCCCCTTCTACCGTGAGGTGTAGAGGTTTGGAAGAGAGAGCGCCAGACTATCCTACCGGCTGTCTTCCTCCTGGCCTGGTTCCATTCTAGTCCTCGATCCTTCAAAGATTGTCTAATGTTGTCCTCCCAGCAGACTCTGGGTCATCCTCGGGGTCTGGATCCTTGGCTCTTTGTTTCCCATGCTTGTCGTGGTATCCGATCTTCTCCCATTCTGCAGACATGGCCAAACCATCTTAATTGGGACTGTTCTACTTGGGTCTGCAGGGGGTAGGATTTAAGGCCTTGACGTATCGTCTGGTTGCGTACCATGTCTCTTGTTACTTCAACCACCTTCCTCAGATACCTCATTTCTGAGGTTTGGATCTGGCTTTTATGGGTTGTAGTCATTGCCCATGACTCGCATCCATATGTCAAGACTGGGACATAGGTGGAGCGGTATACAGCCATCTTCGTTTTCTTACCAACCTCTCTCTTGCTGAGGAATCCTCGATTTATGGCCTGAAAAAGTCTCCCAGCTGCTGCTTTTCGAGTGGCCAACTCTTCTTTGATGCCTCCCTTTCGGTCTATAATAGCTCCGAGGTATTTAAAGTGGTCGACCTGCTCCAGGACCTGTTCTCCCAGCTTAATCTGATGTTTTCTTTCTTCTCGTGATATCACCATGATTTTTGTTTTAGAGCTGCTTATGACTATCCCTCTCTTCTCCAGCTCTTCCTTCCAGACTTGCAGGTTGGATTTGAGATGTGCCTCTGATTTAGCAATCAGGGCAACATCATCAGCAAATGCCAGCTCCGAAATATAGACCTGTCTCATCTTCCAGTACCCCACTGAATACTTTCTTGTTCTCTCCTTACATGCCTTGATGACATCGTCCATAAGGAGTATGAAGAGGTAAGGTGATAGGATATCACCTTGTCTTACACCAGTGGTGGTCCTGAACTCTTCCGACTTATGGTTTGCTGTCCTCACATAATTTCTGCAAGACTTGTAGAAGCTCTGTATAGCATGAATCAGAGGTGCTGGAATATTCTTCCTTGCCAAACAGTCCCAAAGTTTGCTCCAGGGGACCCTGTCAAACGCCTTTTCCAGATCTATGAAACAAAGATGCATCTCACTCTTATACTCAAGGGCCTTTTCACTCAGCTGTCTGAGTGTGAAGATTAGGTCTTGAGTACTTCGGTTTGCTCGGAATCCGCACTGGACCTCATCCAATTGTGGCTCAGCTAGGCGTCGGAGTCTCTGCTCTAGGATTCTAGAGTAGATTTTACCAGGGACACTGAGAAGGGATATGCCTCTATGGTTTCCACACTGTCGATTGTCACCCTTTTTGAAAATTGGTGTTATGATGGCAATCTCCCAATCCTTTGGTATGGTCTTGTTGTACCACGCTGCCTGTAAAACCCTTAAGAGTAATAGGTCGCCTGATGCTCCCATGAACTTAACCATTTCTGGTGTTATACCATCATGCCCTGCTGCTTTGCCCATCTTGATTTTCTCCAGTGCTGCCTTCAGTTCTTCCATCTTTATGTCATCTTCACCATCATTGGTTTTCTCTTCTGTGCTAGTGTTTATCATTTCTGATGCTTCACCATGCTCACCATCCAGGAGTTCTGAGAAATATTCTTTCCATCTTCCCATTACTTCCTTTGGGGCAGTAAGCAATTTGCCTTGCTTGTCCTTTATAAATTTGAGAGGGCATTGTTTTTCCTTCCTCGTGTTCTTTAGGGTCTTATAGAACAATTTCTGGTTTTCTTGTGCATCTTTTTCTAGCTTTTCTCCAAATTCTTCCCAGGACTTCTGTTTTGCTGCTAGCACTTTGTTCTTTGCTTCTGTTCTGAGTGTCACATATTCTCTATATTTTTCCATTTGTCCTGTTGTGTTTTTAGCTCCTAAGTATTGTTTCCATGCCATTTTCTTCTCTCTTATTTTCTCTTTGACTTCCTCTGTCCACCAAGGTGTCTTCTTTCTCTTGTTCCCAAGTCGGACTTCACCGCATGCTTCTGCAGCAGCTGTCTTTATGATATCCTTGAATTTAATCCAGAGGGTTTCCAAGTCATCAGGTCGTTCTTCTGTGTTGCTCACCGCTGCAGCAATAAGCCCCTGATATCTGGTCTTAATTTCTGGCTCTCTCAGCTTGTAGGTCCTAATGCTCATTTCTCCTGCTCGTTTACTTGGTTTCTTGCGTGATGTTGGACAGTTCCTAGGCTGAGCAACTCTTTCAGTTGTTCTTTTGATTGTTAGCAGGTAGTGATCACTTCCAATCTCTGGCCCCCTCCAGACTCTAGCATCTCGGACATATTTGAATGAGCTTCTCCGAACAATGGCATAGTCGATCACTGACTTCTCATTCTTTGTTGGTTCACATCTAGTGTATGCATGTATGCGCTTATGGGGGAACTTTGTGTTTGTAATGATCAGATTCTGCTCACTGCAGAATCTAAGGAGTCGCTTTCCATTGTCATTGAGAGTATCTTCTCCATATCTTCCGATAACTCCACCCCATCTAGCATGGTCATTTCCAACTCTGGCATTAAAATCTCCGAGCATGATAACTTCATCTAGGCAGTCATCCACTGTCCTTTGAAGCATATACCAATAGAAAATAAAATGTAAAGAAATAAAAACACAGTGAAGGATGATTACTTATGAACAGAATGTATCTATTACTACCTTCACAGTTCAACTCAGTGACAAACTATAGTGAAATATAATATTAATCGGTGTAGAGAAAAATAGAAACTTCAGTACAGGATTCTGTTTGATAATTAAAGTTTCTATGTTTATTTATTTTATGCTGTAAATACCTTTGAGTTTCTTTAAATTACCTAACCGAAAAGAGAACCGGTATATGTTAAATAAATTGTAAATATGTACCATCAAACTTGCTGAAATTATTTACACTGAGTTAAAAGTTTTGTTGATACATATTATAGTTATAGAGATAGAACATAATTAGTACCCCTAGCACAATTAGCCAACATAAACAATTATAAATAATAATAATAACACATAATATCAAAGGCGGATCTTGAAAGGGAGCACATAGACTTTCAGGACCCTCACTCTCATTACACCTGGAGGTTTATACAGCTGATCCTAAACTTTGATGACAATACACCCTTATTCTTTTCAGAAAAGGGGGTATTTCTTGTAAGACCAGTCTCTTATCTGGCACTATCCTGGTATCATCTGATACATCTTTTTGTCCAGGATATCCTTATATTTTAAATAACAACAACCCTTTCGTGACATAATAACAAAAATAATACTTCAGAAAAGAAATTCAACCAAATAGAAATTAAGCAACAAAAACTAGCAAATCATTAATAATAATATTTAAAAAAAACAAAATAAAAAAAAAACCGAAAAATTAGCAAACTTAGTAACTACTCATAGGACAAGGAAAGACAACGAGGTATAAAAAAAACATCAACCCAAAAAGAACAAATACTAATACAAATTAAAACCAAGTGCAAAGGACAATAGTTATCTATATACAATACAAAACTGAGAATAAAATGACTAATACTAATATAAATTAAAACCAGCAACTGCAAAAGACAATAGTTATTTAAATTTAATACAATGAATCTAAATAAAACAGAATTAAATGTCAAAATGCACTCTAACAATATGTATTTTGACTTTGAAAAAGGTATGGTACAAAGAGATTTTCTCAAACTCGAGAAAATAAGCCTAATTGGACCTAGTTTTTCCCATAGCAACCAAGCTTACACCCCTACATATTATACATCGTTGGATTCGTCAAAATCTGCACTTTACTGTAAGCAGGTCACTTATTTCGGGATTCCAAATGCCAGATTGGAAATTTATAATTTCCAGGTCAACAAAAAGGGTTTCCCCTTGATTCTAAATTTTTAATTGGCTGTTCGCGTTCACGTGACCGGCAACAATATGGCTGCGTGTTTACGGAATCTCAGTTTTGATTTGTTATTGATGTGACAATGCCTAAAAAAACGAGATGCTCTCGTTACCTCCAACTGGAATAGGCCAGAGTTAGAGATGGAAGCAAGACTTATCCTACACTGCAGGTAAAACGTACTTATTGTGACGATATAATGGTAAAAACTGGGACATTACTACTCAGGCAAGGAATGTTGAAATAAAGCATAGCAGACCGTTTGTTCGATGTGGCCTTTGACAAGAATTTAGAGACGCAGTAAACAGGAGTAAGGGTTAGGCTTAGTGGTTGAAATGAAGCAGACAGGACCGTCTGTACGATAGTTCCTTAGATTAGAATTCAGAGACGCAGTAAAAAGGGCTAATGGTTACGTAAATGTATCCTAAACCTAACCCTAACGACGTTGGCGACTTACTGGGATGACATCTAAGAAGACAGCCCACAGTGACTCATTTCAACCAGGTTTAAGAATCTTAACCTAACCCTAAACCTTACGACGTTGGCTACTTACTGGAATGACATCAAAGAAGGCGGCCCACTGTGCTTCATTTCAACCACCAGGGAGTTACTTGAACTAGCTATTACGAGTAGTAGACAGTCAATTAAAAATCATCATGTTTTCCTGAGTTTACAGAATAACGGGTGACTTCTCATAATTCAGTACATTATCATGATTCTTGTAAGCATAGTGCATATTTGTTTCCTCAATTTAATGTTTGTTTCTTGTGTATTTTTATTGACATGTCTTGTCACAGATGCTTATGTGTTATTTAAAAAATGCCTGCCAGACATGTGCAACAGCCGGTTCTTGGTACCAGAAGAAAGATTGGAAACTTCATCAAATAGAAAGTGAAGCAAGGCTGTCATATACATTTTGAAGGTATTTACTTTTGAAACTTACTTTAAGTTTCCCCTTGCCTAAGCATAGACATTCATGTAATTTATTTTGATCTCCATAAATATCAAGTTTAGAAACATATTTCATGACTTACATGTATTGTTTTGCTTCCATTGTACTTTAAGACACAGTTTATTAATGCTTGTTTACATCTTTATTTGAAATTTTACTAATGTAAACATTTACCTCTTTCTAGGAAGTTCAAGTGTAATGGAAGCTGAGGCAGGTAGTGATTTGTGAAGCTGTTATCTGACGCGACATATATTTTGCTACACCGTGTAAAGTGATTGTGATAGCAAAGCATTCAATCAGATCATAGCAATTAAACCATATGTCCCTAATATTGCTGAATTTAATCAAGGACCTGAGGCTGCTATATTTTTCAAGAAAGTCCTGGGGCTGAACAGTAGAAAAGAGGCTTGTCGACTGTAGTGGATTTGATGGTACTGTATGGTTGTGATATTACCTAGTGTGATGCATGAGGTCAGCTGTGAAGGCTCCTGAGATAAATGTAGCTGTGAATTTACAGAAGGCCCTTCTTGCTACCACTTACGACCTCACACATATCTTTTTTTACTAATGAATGTGGCTACGTTAAAATCTAGGGTACTGATATGTAATGTGTTGTGGTAGATTACATACACACACACAGATAGTTAATAAGTCTAATAATATTAATAAAATTTATAATACACTGAACTAACTCAAGCTGTTAAATTTTTTATATTAAATTTTCTTTAAGTTTATTTGTTCTGAACCAAGGTTTTATTTTGGTCAGAACATATGAAAAATTTTGAAATTATGAATGAAATGCATGAATATATGTCATAATAAAATAGAAAATGTGTACATATGTATTTCAAATGACTGGTTAATAGTAATTATCTTAAGATAGTCCCAGGAGAACTTATTTCTAGATATGCTGTTGGGGTGATATCATCACTCCCTGTCTATGACTACCAAACATTGTCCCTTCACTGATGGGAGTAATACAAGTTTTATTTCCCAAAATTTTTGTGGGTTCTAGTGATGGTAATATAGTTGGTGTGTTAGTTTAGTAAATAAGTTGGTGAAGGTCCAGCAGGCCAGACGCTCACGTATCTTGACTGAGTAGTTCTGGTGCTGGAATCTGGTGGCCCCACCTCTCCGTGCTTGGGGGCAATATAAGGCTGCTCTGACAAAAGCACTGGTCCACACTTGTATATATCAACACAGCATTTGACACCACTTTGGTGCCAAACAGAAACTCTTACTTCTGCAACAAAAGTATTGGGTCATGTGTCAGAACTCTACCTCCTGAGCCACTTCTGCACACAACACTACACAACAACACCACATAGACGGGGGTCAGATCTCTCTGACCATACAGCACATCTTACCAAGTTGGTTTCACATAGTACTAGTTCCCCAAGACTACATATTCTGAAATATGTTCATTAGCTTCCTGCTATTGAATAAGATAGGTGATATGTTCCACTGATCTCAACACTTGATCTGCCCTTCATAATCCTTGCTGGCGTTTATGTATTTTGTTTGTCTCTAGACCCTGAACTTGGGCTGGGGATCTAGAGCGAATCCTTACTTGTTGTAAGGGATAGATTTTGATATGGCAGTATCAAATCACTCGAAACATTAAACAATATTAAAATATACAAAGAAATGCTTTCAGTCTTACCAGAATTATGAATAGAGAACAGTTATATTCTAGCAAAACTCAGCTGAGCTGCTGGCTCTAGTATGGCGTCCCTCTAAATATTGCAATTAGCTTCTGGGAAATACACCACTGAAGAATTACTGTGTCTACTACT
Organism: Oreohelix idahoensis; assembly: GCA_024509875.1. Lineage (NCBI taxonomy): Eukaryota > Metazoa > Mollusca > Gastropoda > Stylommatophora > Oreohelicidae > Oreohelix > Oreohelix idahoensis. The sequence goes on from JAMPIV010008007.1 coordinate 171,237, forward strand.
GGACAATTTCTGTTGAATGGCAAAAATGCGCGTCTGTGCGCCGATAATATGATTATCTGTGGCCAATCACCGACTTTCCCCCTTTCAAATTTCAAACCTCCTACCAAAAGTCAATTCAGTCATACCTCAGTCAAGTATGTATTATTGTCTGTTGGTCCGTCTGTCTCTACTTGCTTTTTCATAAAAAAACACGCTTGGTTCTACATGCCTTTCTACACGAATCGGTCTCTAGAGTTATTTTTAGCCACAATTTTCCACTATTTCCCCCTCTCTTTCATTCCAACTAGATTTTAGCACTTGAGTCTCAAGGCCGCAATTTTTGAAAATTAGTGACAATTTTTTAACAGTGCAGTCGCTCGTCTGTTATGAACAACACAGTTTTTTGTCAATATCTTCATTATTATCTATCCGTCTGTATAAATGAAAGCATATTATTTCTCTGCTCAAGATGGGCTATCAGACTAGCTAGGTTTTATATTCCTAACATTATTATTAAGAAAAAGTTACTTTTTCAAGGTTAGTTGTTTTTTTTTTTGAAATATGTTCGAGCATCTTCTATAATGCGTTTGCCGCTGAATTCAAATAAAAGGACTAAGTATCGTAAAAGCGTCCAAGAAATGACTGTTGCGTATAATAGCTAAGGTCCCTTTTGTCCATTTCTTTACATTGTGTCAACTTGGGGACGTGAAATTTTTCTTTACCTTTCCCCACCAATTGCGTCTTTTTAGCCTTGCTAGTTTCAAGCACGTGTTCAGTCATATTTTTTCTTTTTGATCTCCGTTCCCTCCCGTCTCCAAGGGTAAACGTTTTGTCTTCACGTCTAACAAGTTAGTTTCCATGGCGGGTATTGAACCGCAGCATGGGCGATCATGTCTTCTAGTAGCTTACGCATTATTTTTATCCCTACATTTTATCTTTGGAGATATTTTAACGTTGTATCACGGTTAAATTTATCACATCGACTGGCAGGAGCAAGAAAGCGTTAAACATCTGGTGCTCAGCTCTAAAATGGCAGAAAACTGCACTAAGAAAATGAAGGACATTTAGCACAAATCTCAACAGAAAGCCACACAAGAAACTGCAGAGGAAGCTGGATATGCTGCCGGTATGTTCTGCATGACTAGTAAGTTATTTTATTTTGCTGCAGTATCACATACTTATTTAATTATATTCTAATTATATTGAAAAATGTGATTTTAAAGAAATCATTATTCTCATACTAATTTTCTTATAACTTCCACACTTATGTATTAATTGACAAGAATAGGAACATATATTGCCCATAATCTTTTAAAACTTTTTATGTGATGGATTTTAAGTATCTGATCAAACTTATGGTTAATTGACAAAAGTAATGTAAAATTTAGTAAAATTTGTTACTATTTTTAGACACTATTTTCAAAGTCCTACAGCTTTTTTTTTGTATTAAAGTTATCAAAAATCCATCACTGGAAAAGTTTTAACATATAATGATAAACATTGTGTTCATATTTGGTATTCATAGCTTAATAAATAAAAAAGCTTTAGCAAATTGAAATAGAACAAAGAATCCAATATTGCTCAGCTCTAAAACGGCAGAAAACTGCACTAAGACAAGGAAGGAAATTAGGCACAAATTTCAACAGAAAGCCAGATAGGAAGCTGCAGAGGAAGCTGGCTATGCTACCAGTATGTTCTAAATGACATGTAAGCAATTTTTCAGGGGCAATATTACAGACTTATTTAATTGTAGTCTATTTATGGAGAAAAATGCGATTTTCTCAAAATCTAATTTTCTCATCCCAATTTCCTTAAAACTTCCACACTTATGTGTTAATTGACATAAAAATTGGCACATATGTTGCCCATAATCTTTTAAAACTTTCATATTGCTGGATTTTGAGTATCTGATCAAACTTTTGATTTATTGCAAAAAGTAATGTAAAATTTAACAAAATTTGTTACTTTTTTTAGACACTATATTCAAAGTCCTACAACTTTTTTTGTATTAAAGTTATCAAAAATCCACCAATCGAAAAGTTTTAAAATATAATGATAAACATTGTGTTCATATTTGGTATTCATAGCTTAATAAATAAAAAAGCCTTAGCAAATTGAAATAGAACAATAGAATCCAATATGGCCGCCGTTTCTATGGCAACCAGTAGTGCAGTGCCATAAAGCTCTTCATTTTTCGTATCTAGTATTGATATAGGTTAAGTCTGTGCATTTTCATTGAAATCCAGCAATTAATAACGAAAATAGCATTTCAGGGTAGCTCCTCCCCTTAAAAATAACATCACCCTGTCGTGGTTCATGCACATTTCATTCTGTGAATATAATTGTTTCCCGTCACTTACCATGGACGTCTTCCATTCACATTTCTTTCGTGGACATATCCCCTTCACTTGGTTTTTAAAATTATGACGTGGATTCTTTACGTAGTTTATTGAAGTTTCTCCTTATTTAATACATACATTTTCTTTGGCCTGTTTTCTTCCTGCCTCCATGCTATTCCATAGAATGTAAATTTTCTTCTAGACGCCAGTCAGACATTAAAAAGGTGTTTGTTTGTATTGCATCATTTGTCCATTAAAACAGCTCTTTCACATTCACTTTCATTTAGTTACTTAACATTCCATTTGTAAACATCGTTACGGTACTTTAAATTACTTTCCGTGAGATTACGAGGGGCGTTCAGAAAGTAATGCACCACATCGTTTTTCTCAGCTAATAATGAAGATAGAAGCATGGAATTTTGCACACTTCAAATATGGCATGTGCCAATTGTGTGCATTAAATTGCACCGCAACTGGCCAAATAATACGGCTGCCCTAAACCGTTGAAATTGAGCGTGTTAGCAACTTGCGTTATAAACAGCGAATTGTGATATAATTTCTCGTTGCAGAGAAGGAAACTGTTGTGAATATTCACAAGCGTCTATGTGATGTGTATGGAAGTTTTGCAGTCGACAGGAGTACAGTCAGTCGCTGGGTTCAGAGAATCAAAGAATCAGGAAGTGGAGATACGGAGCTGCTTGATCGGCCGCGCTGTGGACGTCCTGCCACAGCCACCAACGCAGAAATGTTGAAATGCGCTGAGGGCATTATTCTTACTGATAGGCGAATCACTACTCAACAATTGGCCTTACAGCTGTCAGTCAGCATTGGTAGTGCAAATGCAGTTATAAAAACTCTCGGATTTTCTAAGGTTTGCGCAAGATGGGTTCCTCGAAGTCTCACAAATGACCACCGATTGCAAAGGAAAGCAATTTCTTCTGAATTGTTGGAGCGTTTCAATGCTGATGGAGAGAACTTTTTGGCTAAGATCGTTACAGGTGACAAAACCTGGGCACATCATTTTGAACCTGAGATAAAAAGACAGTCAATGGAGGGGCATCATCCGCAATCACCAAGATGAAAGAAATTCAAGACAATTCTTTCAGCTGGTAAGGTCATGATCACTGTAATTTGGGACATTGAAGGTGTGATTCTTGTGGACGTTATGCCAAGAGGAGAGACAATCAATTCGCAAGCTTACATTAAGACATTGAAAAAACTCAATCAACGTTTTCGCAGAGTTCGGCCGCACAAGAATCCAGCAGACCTGCTTCTCCTTCACGACAATGCGCGACCTCACACAAGTCTGGCAACACGGGAAGCAATCACCAAATTGGGTTGGACTGTACTACCCCATCCACCCTATAGTCCCGATTTGGCACCCTCTGATTTTCATCTATTTGGTCCACTTAAAGATGCACTCCGTGGGACAAGGTTTGAAGATGACGAAGGAGTGATTCATGCAGCGAAGAAATGGCTACATGATCAAGACAAAATCTGGTACGGGCTAGGAATACATGCACTTGTTTCGCGCTGGCATAAAGCCGTACAAGTTGATGGAGATTACGTTGAATAATACCGATGTTTACATGACATATCCATGTATATTGTTTATAAATTTCATGCTTTTTGAATAAACAGCTCCTGAGAAAAACGATGTGGTGCATTACTTTCTGAACGCCCCTCGTAGTTTCATTCAGCACATTACTTTCTATAAATATATATTTCCATCACATTGCTTTCAATAGACCTATTTCCGTGACATTCCGCTTCTTGTCTTCACAACTATATTTAGGAGTTCTTTACGACCTTTGCGTGCTCGCACTGTGTCATTCCCTCATGCCTGGCTATAATTTCATCTGTGCGTTTTTCTTTGTCAATCTGAAAATGGGCCAGCAGAGAGAAGCAGAATTGAAAACATCGGGAGAGTTCCGTTCACTCCATTTTTGGCAGCCGTTGCTGGCAGCAGAACCTCGTGATGAAAGGCTGAAGTCAGAAATAAGAACTTCTGATTACTATTGGAATTTAATTACTAGACCACAACGTCTTTTATATTTGGTCTTGCGCCCTAATATAACCGTCAGACATTGTCTCTAGATTTGGGGGGGGGGGGGGAAATTAAGCAAAATTTCTAAGTAATGAACTACTGAGACAGAAGTACAAAGTTCTGCATCGCTTAATGCAGGGTTGCTTAACTTTTTGTGCATGCCATGGACCACTTTTGATTGTGCGATGAAGGCTACGGACCCCTTAGATTGTCCGATGAAAGCTACGGACCCTTAGATTGTACAGTGAAGGCTATGGGCCCCTTAGATTGTGCGTTGACGGCAGTGGGCCCCTTAGATTGTCCGATGAAGGTTATGGGCCCTTTAGATTGTCCGATGAAGGTTATGGGCCCCTTCTTGGAAAAAAATGTACAGTACATAAAAGCACATTAAAAGTTTTACATTTCACATTTTAGGTTATGTACACGGACCCGCAAGAATCCATTCATGGCCCCTCAAGGGGTCCGTGAGCCACAGGTTATGAAACCCTGGCTTAATATACAGTTTGTGGCATGGCCCCCATGACCAGTTACTCACTCACTTTAATATATACTGTTCAAAAAAAAGAAACGCATTGCTACTGAAGGCACACACATAGCCATAATTTTGACATTCAATAACTTTTTTTAATTTAATGAGTTAATTGTTCAAATTGCACACAAGAATACCTTAGGGTTCAACCAATCAATTGACAGTTGTTTTGCATCTGGGTCACGAGAGTTTTTTGGCGTACGGGCGTTCCCGTTAGTATGGTGTGTGGCCTCCTCTTGCATCGATCAGCGACTGGCATCTCCTGGTCATGGATGCGATCAGACGTCTGATGTGGGCCTGTGGGATGGCTGCCCACTCTTCCTGGAGTGGCTGGAACAGATCACGACGATTGGCTGGAGCAACGTCTCGGCGAGAAACACGTCTATGCAGCTCATCCCACAGGTGCTCAATCAGACTCATATCTGGAGACAGGGATGGCCAGGGAAGGGTGAGAATGTTGTTGGCAGTCAGGAACTGCGTGGTCAACCGTGCACAATGGGGTCTGGCGTTGTCCTGTTGAAACACAGACCTTTGGGCAGCCAAAAGTGGAAGGACATGGGGTCAAAGAATTTCATTGACGTATCGTTGCGCATTCAAGCCTCCTTCAATGTGCACCAATTGACCCCTTCCGTTGTAACTGATCATTCCCCACACCATTGCACCTCCACCACCGTGCGGCGGAGCTTCATCAACGCAATTTTGGGCAAAACGTCCATTTCGCCTACGGTAGACCCTACGCCGTCTATCATGACGCTGCAACAAAAAGAAAGATTCGTCACTAAACCAGACACGTCTCCATTGATTGCCAGCTGCCCAGGGACGATGCTGGTTGGCCCAAAGAAGTCGATTTTGGCGATGGCGGCGCTTAAGGACAGGTCCTCGGTGAGGTCGTTGTGCCCAAAGTCCAGCGTCATGCAGTCTATTCCGGACAGTTTGATCAGACACATGACGTCCTGCAGGCAATGACTGGGCTGTTGAGGAAGCTGTTGTAAACCTGTCTCTGAGGTGACGAAGCCGAATAAAGCGATCCTCCGCACTCTGGGTCGATTTATTATATTGAAATATTGAAAATACCAGCCTTTGTATTTACATTGTCCTGTACTTAATATCTGTACCTCTTGTGCCAGAAAACTGTATAAACAGATGCCAGTAATTTCGAAGTTTGTTCCAACAGTCGATGTGTGATTAGGTTATTCGTATTACCCCAGGCCTGTTGTATGGCACCGAAACATAGAGAACAACAAAACTGACAACCAGAAAGGTAGACTCATAAATGGTTTCTGGCCCAGATTTGAAGGATTTGAAATGGTATGACAAGATGACTAATTTGACACTGGGGGGAGACACCAGACGTATACAAGTGGAACAAGAAGTAAGAAGACGCTGTTGTTGGTATGGACACACGTTAAGAAAACAAGTTGATGGCATTAAAAGGCAGTGCATGTTCTGGAATCCCTGTGATAAGAGAAATTGAGGGAGACCAAAAAAAAAAAAATTCCTTGGAAGGGAACGAGAGACAGAGATGAAATGGATACAGAAGACATGGAAAGAATTTGAGAGGATGGCACACTTGACCTTCGTTAGTGTGGTACGTATGACTGAGTTTCTTGATATTTCCAAAGATAGTATACACTGAAGGTCATATTGTGAACTGGATAATAATGTTAAGTTAGTGCTCCCACAATTGGTCAGGTGATGATGGAATGACCGTAATAATCGAACAGAAATACACAGAAGGCGTTCTTCCCCCCCCCCCCCCCCCCCCTTAATTTCCATACCCTGAATAGCCTTCCCAAACGAAAAAAAAAAAAAAAACCGAACCACGGTTTTGTGTTTGGTTATCTTGGTGTCTTGTAAGTTTGAATGATGAAATCAGGTCAGTAATAATAAAGCAAGCGAGGTCATATTAATTTTAATGTACCAGACCTACACAGAAATAATTTCTATGCTAACTATACATGCAGTGTTGGGATGAGCAACTTTACTTTCAAAGTGAAAACAGGTGTACGGCAGGGTTGCCCCCTGTCAACCATTCTATTTTTAACTGTCATAGACTAGGTGATGTGCCAGACAACAGAGGATGTCCCTAGAGGAATAGGACAACGTTCACCACACTGGAAGATCTAGAACACGCAGACGATATTGCATTACTTTCACATTCACATCAGCATATCCAAGAAAAAAAACCAGACAGACTGAATAAATATATCCAACAAGTAGGACTGAATATCAATCTGAAGATGACGGAAATTATGACACTCAGTGTAATAAATCCTGAGCACAAAAAAATAAGGAACCAAAAGCTGGAACAAACAAATACATTAACATAAGTATGAAGCATAGTACACCAGATGGCGGAACAAGCAAAGACATAAGTAACAGAATGAATAAGCCAGAACAGTCTTTGCCAAACTAAACAACATTTGGAAATCATCTCAGTACAGCACAAGCACCAAATTAAGATTATACGAGAGTTGCGTACCTTCTGTACTTTTTTGTGGCGCGGATTGCTGGAGAGTAACAGAAAAGGAAATGTCCAAATTATCCTCTTTCCACACACCCTGAAAATTCTTCGAATGTTTTGGCCGAATACCATCTCCAACCAGGAACTACTTTCACGTTGCATTCATAAAGGCATGCAGACCATCATTGCGGGCAGACGCTGGAACTGGGTTGGCCCTGTCCTCAGAAGGGACCTTGACACCATCACCAGAATTGCTATGCTATGCGCCCCAGAAGGAAGGCGAAAGAGAGGCAGACCAAAGACAACCTGGAGGAGAACAGTGGAGGCTGAGATGCAAAGCGTGAACCAGAGTTGGGGCACGGGACGAAGGATGGCCACCGACCGAGCAAAATGGGGACAGTTTGTTGCTGCTTTACATCACTAGGCGTGATGGCCACTGACTGCTTTGTCAATCTGTGGCTAAAGATCCAAGAAGACGAAGAAGAAGACCTACACAAGACCCCGGGGATCTTGGAGGAGACGAAGAAAGAATTGAACTCTGCTCCTTTGCGTGTGTTGTAAGAGGCGACTAATACGAAGTTGTGCATGGAGCTGACAACCTCATTATGTAATAGTGCTACAAGAGCACATAAATACTTTAGTGAAGTCTTCTTGTCACATGACCAGCAGCAGGTGGTGGCTACATGTTACATAAGAAGCTAAAAAAGGAGACTTACATAAGCAGTAAGGTGAACGAAAATAAGTAGTCTTCCTGGGACAGAGGACAAAGAAAAGATCTACATCACGATCAGAAGGTCTTCTTCGCTGACATGTGCAAGAGAACGGTGCGATTGTGTTTATAATAATCAGACAAAGGTCTTTTATATTTGGACATGCGCCCTAATATAACCGACTGGGTTGAACGGGACGCGCCTCGCCAATACGAGGCAAAATTTTATTTAAAAAAAAAAAAAAAAACGGTGCGAAAAGACAGTGAGAATTAATCTCAGTGAATAAAAAAAGGATACAGATCGATTAAGAATGTTGTTATTATCACTTTGGTGAATCTAAGTCAGAAATACTGCGAGAATACCAGTGAAATAAAGGGCTTGCCGGTGGAATGGATAGGTGGTGAGATATTCAGAGATGGGTGTCGCACGCTGTAAGGAAGTCGCAGAGCGGTCTTTATTATGAGGGTTTCCGGTGTTGAATAGAGGGAGTCCCATCGGCACAGGGAGAGGAAGGCTCGAGATAGACAGAGGAAGGATGCTGGGGACATGTTAGAGTTAGACGGAGGGAGCGTGAACTAGCCGCCCCAAGACGAGAGGGCTTGGGGTGAACTGGCATTGTTAAATAATATTTTTTTTAATCAGAATGTTTTAACCAATCCGATTGCAGAAAGTCGCGTAAAATGTTATTTGTCAGGCCAGGAAACTGTGTCCATTAAAGGACATTTTCTTGTCGACTTCTAACAGGTTTGTTTTCCGCTGCCTCTAAAAGGAAAAAAAAAAAGACACATAATATAACCTTTGAAGACAGATCACCAGACTGGCGCGAACTGCAGCATGTTCAAATGTAGCTGTGAATTGATCACAGTAAATTTGTTTTCCTCTCGACAGCAGGACACCAATACCACGGTATTACGCTGTTCGATTAGCGCTTTTTCGATATAACGCTGTTTGTATGTTATGCCCTGTTTCTGTTATACGCTTTAAAAAATTCGATCATACGCTGAGCGCTAAATTCCATGGGAGGCAGGAATATAACTTTCAAATGATCAGTAAGTTCATTCAGGGTGATAGGGTGACATAGAAGCATTGTCATTTCTAGAATAATGAAGCATGACCCCACAAGCGAATGCAGTTCTATGTTAATCCGTAACATAAAACACAATCTTTATTGCTACAAGGTGCTTCTTGAAGAGATAAAGAAGGTAACAGAGCAAGCACGATTCTTTTTTGTTTTTGTTTTAAGTCTCCTGAAAATCGTCTACACCCATTCACAAAGTAGCCGCGCCTTCTACATCTGGTGCCAGAAAAATGTTTTCAGCGGCTACAATACCTTCTGCTAACCAGTCATCTGATGATGAAGACAGCTCTGTCGTGACAACTGTAGCCACAAGTGACGAAATTAGCAGCAATTAAAGTTCTATAATATTTGTAAAATATATTTTTTTGTAAATACAGTACACACATACTATTTCGTTTGTGTTCTAATTCTTCGTACACTCTCAGACGTCATCTTGAAAATAGAAAGCAGTGGTCAGTTTGTGATTATTTCTATCTCCGTAGAGCTTTTCCAGGAACGGTACCGGTGATGGTCAAGTCTGCTTTCTCTGTTCTTCATGTGTTGGGCATCTTTGAAGCAGTCATTTATTTTATTGGTGCCACAGTTACAGTCATCGGTAGTTCCTATCTTTAGCTTGTTGTATAGGTGGTATCCCAATCTGTTGTGGCCCGTGCGGAGTCTGAAGATTACCATTTGTTCTCTTCTGCTGAGCTGGTAATATGCATCATTTTTTGTGTGTGGCCAGGGCGCCATGCTTCCTATATCAGCTTCCCATTTGTTCCTGTTTCTGCTTCTGATAAAACGTTTTGCCTCTTTGTATCAGGCTCAGGTAGCTTTCCACCTTCCTTTGCCAATCTGTCAGCCCCTCTTCATTGCCGGGGAGGGTGCAATGAGGTGGGATCCACTGTACTACAACACTTTTTAAACGCTGACACAGTGTATTTGTGACCAATGTCATATGTAGTTAATAAATGATGTTAACTATTTTTTTTTTTAAATAAATTTTTACTAAACTAACTTTGATACGGCTTTCTGGGCCTCGAATTAATTTGATTTCTATTAATTCTGATTTGAAATCAGTTTTCGTTTAGCGCTCGACGTTTTCTAGAACGAATTAACATCGCTAAGTGAGGGATTGCTGTACTTACTCAGAGCGGGCTTTGGGGCGGTCAGATCGCACCTGGCAGCATTTTCGGGGAAGGGGCGCTTTGAAATAAATAAAAAAATGGCGGAAATTATAGTGTGATTCGACTCAGTAGTATGAAATTGAGCATCATAAAAGAACACTACAGTACGGTGGGGGTGCGGGCGTCAAAACGAGACCTCGCACCACCTTGAAAATTCTCAAGGGCCGGCTCTGTACTTACCACTTTGTTTCGTTGTTAGGAAGATGGCGGGGCGTCTGAATGGCTAAGCGATTAGAGCGCTTGCCTGTCGTGGCAGAGTTACCTGGTTCCGGGATCGAAACCTGGTAACGTCACGTTACCTGTATACTCAGCTGAAAATGGTACTAGACCCTGCTCGTGAGTTGGGAAGGGCAACGGCAGTGAGGAAGGGAACTTGTCGTTCCAACTCATAAAGCCTGACCTAGTGTGGTGACGTTTGTAACATTTCACTCCCATGCGGCAGTTTTTGCTTTGGTACTACCGTACCTCTACCGAGAAGAGGACTCTGTATGCAGCTTCCCGTACATTACCAGTTAGTGCAGTGTTTCTTACCGGTTAGTGTAGTGTTTCTTGTCGGTTAATTCATTGTTTCTTATCGGTTAGTGCAGTGTTTCTTATCGGTTAGCTCAGTGTTTCTTATCGGTTAACTCAGTGTTTCTTCAAATGAGGGATGTGGTTTTAATTCCATGAACAGCCGCTCAAAACTAGATAATTGGCAGAATGTAGACCAAACAACCATTTTAACACAAACGTGAGGAAGTAAGACTCGGAATATTGAATAGTCACAAATTGGATTATTGAGAGTTTTGCTCGGACCCATTAGGTAGCCTGTGGAGAAATGTATAATTAGCGGAGGAGAGCAGGATTAATAGCTGATAACCACCGCTGCAAGAACACATGAATGCTCTGATGCAGGCTTCCTGCAAAAGGGCCAGCTGCAGACGTGGCTGCGTACTTCATAAGGAGCACAAATGGAAAAGAGGCCGAGGAGACGGGGAAAAAGAAGGAGGTAGCAGGGACGAGATCAGTGATTTGGTTAGCGTTTGTCACGTCAGCTTTCCTGATGTCACACAATGTTCATTTACGCACGAGTTCTGGTCAACTCTCCGTGATGTGTATAAACACGTTTTTAAGAAGCGGCAGATACATGATTATGCGGTTGTGTGTGGTGCTCTGTTAGCTGAGATTCATCAAGATTTATAATAGTGTTGAACCTGCATCTCTTGATTAAAAAAGTAATTATTTACACTATTTATTCTCTCTCTCTCTCTCTCCCTCTCTCCGTCGCTCCCTCCCTCTCTCCCTCCCTCCCTCTGTCACACCATCACCACCAAAGTCTGAGATTGATTGGGAGTTCGGGTTCCGTACACGCAAGGAGGTTGGCATCATGTTACATCAGCGGTACTCACGAGTAAATGACTTTGAGCAGTTCGCCCGTCACCTGATTCCCGTCGTGTCTGCGACAATTGTTGGCCGACTGTTTAGTTTGAGAACAACAAATCTATTAAGCCTTGGACGAAATTGCTGTTCTAGATAGGATTGCCAGCTGTACAACAGCACAAACATCGATTAGAAACGCAGTAATGTAGTCCTTGCGGGGCACGGCTAGACAGTTTACATTTTAATGAATTTTGACGCCCTTAAGGTGCACACAGATGTGGTACGGTGTGTGTGTGTATATATATATATATATATATATATATATATATATATATATATATATATATATATATATATATATATATATATATATATATATATAAAATGTATGACGGCATTGAAACAAAAATCATTTCTGCTTTGAGTGAGTGCTGACTACGCAGTGTAGTATGAACTGTTTGTGGAATTTCAGAGCGTTGATAGAAAGTTTTTATTAGGATGATAGCTCCAGTGTAAATGTTACCCTTTATAGAAAGTTTGTATGAGGATGATAGCTCCAGTGTAAATGTTACCTTCGCATACCTGTCAACCTCCTGAGACAAAAATCTGTACGCCGGACCAAAACAATCCTTACAAACACCCAAAAATCCTTACGCAAAAAATATATTAAAAAATTATACGCAATACAGTTTTAGAATGAGAAATGACATATACAAATCTATTAGCATTTGAATTATTGTGATATAAAACATGCTAATAGTCTCATGCTGTTCTTTACATATAAAAAACTTAGTGATCATGAGGTACACTATTCTTTCGATGTACAGTGTTTTGTATTATACTGAAGCACATTAAAAACGCACCACCTGTATAATCCAGGAACAGAGTGTGAAATGTAAATATAAGTGTTTACAAGTTTAGATATTTGGAATCTTTATTCATTTTCCTATGAATCCATGCTGGTCATTAATTTGTACATTTGATTGTTATGAAATTCATTGCATTCTGTGCAGGCAAGGGAGAAAACCAAAAATGCAACCAATAAAAAAATTCATTCACACTATCCTCAGTATCTGGTATGTCCACCGTGTGCTTGCAAACAAGCTTGGCAGCGGCTCCGCATGGAACGCACAAGTCTCTGAAGGAAATTCCGGGGAATCAAGTCCCATTCACGTGTAAGAGCAGCTTCGAGCTGTTGCAGATTAGCTGGAGAACCTTGCCTGTAGACTCTGCGTCCAAGCTCGTCCCACATATGTTCTATAGGGGACATGTCTGGTGATAGGGCAGGCCAATCAATCGTCACAATGTTCAGCTGCTGTAGATATTGCTGCGTAATGCATGCAGTGTGCACACGTGCGTTATCCGCTGGAGAAGCTGCAAGTCTGGATAATTTGTGAACGCAGGAGCAACCAATGCATCCAGAACCTCATCTCGATATGTCACAGCATTAACATTTCCACGGAAGACGTGAAGAGGCAAGCGATGGTGAAAACTGAATCCTCCCCAAATGTGAATACTGCCACCTCCAAATCAGTTGTGCTGACGAACACAGCAATCTGCAAAGCGCTCTCCACACCGTCGCCAAATCCGCATACGTCCATCAGCAAAGGATATGTTGAATCTGCTCTCGTCTGTGAATAGGACAGCATTCCACTGCAGTCTAGTCCATCTGACATGTTGCTCTGCCCATTGTAGGCGCTGCTGACGATGTCTGTGAGTCAAGTTTGGCCCAACATAAGGTCGTCTTGCAGTAAGACCTGTATCTCTGAGTCGTCGTATGACTGTCATTCGAGAGACTTGCCCACGTCTACCCACTATTGCTCTTGCTGTTTGACTTGCCGGGAGAGAACGATTCCTTAGGTGACTCAGCACAATATGACGATCTTGTGCAGGGGTAGTAACTCATGGTTGGCCACTCCGAAGTCTATCCCAGGCACTGCCAGTGGTTCCGTAACGTTCATTGAGACGTACAATAGTGCTGTGGTGGCAATTCATCCTTCTGGCAATGACCCGCGAGCTCATTCCGGTCTCCAACATACCAATGGCTCATTGGCGGTCGTTTTCAGATAGTCGTGGCATTTCAAGCACATGTACTGGGTGTTTTGTCTCAACGGCCTTTTTATACCAAGTATACTGCCACAACGCGTACACATTTTCAGGGTCATAGCTGTTGGGAATCATGTTGCACATGTAACTTTCATTGTTTTCATGTAGTCTACACAAACCCGTGGGTTGAATCATGCACTTTCCATTCCAGCAGCCATTCGCTCTCTACCTCATGACAAACACGGGGAAAATCCATTCCCACACTTTTTTTCCCAGCTTCTTGGCATCAGTATATATAATAGTGGTGCGTTTTTAATGTGCTTCAGTATATAATCAACACATGCACTTTTAGCACTTTGCAGAATTGCATTTGTGGGCTTAAAGTCTGCACAGCATCTATCAATGTTAATCTTACACTGTAAAATAGAAGTGAGTGTGTCCGCATTCATGGACCTCCTGCAGTCTGTGTGGATTTTTTTCATCATTAAAAATGATCTTTCGCAGTCAGCTTTTGTTTCTTTGAATTAGGCTCAGCCATCATTCAGTGAATGAAATATTTCAACTAATAATCTTTGTAGACGAAGAGAATGATTAAAAAATACAACAAACAGAGCAAATGGCTAACAGCAACAACAACAACAACAAAATAAACAAAATTATGAACAGAAAATCAAATCTAGGAAGAAAAAAACGTACCACCAAAAATTTACAAAATTATTATTTAAGGGTTTATAGACTAGACCAGTGATAACAGATTGCCACTTTATTAAAAAATAAAGCAGCGAATCTTGAGCACTGGAATAAAGTAGGCCTACTCAATGCAAACAAACTTTTTTTCTAGTTATGTTGGGCCTACACAGAATATTATGACAATTTATCGGAAATATAGGCTATTGAAGGGCAAGATATCAAATCTAGGAAGAAAAAACGTACCACCAAAAATTTACAAAATTATTATTTAAGAGTTGGTAGCCTAGACCAGTGATAACAGATTGCCACTTTATTAAAAAATAAAGCAGCTAATCTCGAGCGCTGGCATAAAGTACTCAACGCAAACAAACTTTTTTTTTCTAGTTATGTAGGGCCTACACAGAATATTATGACAATTTATCGGAAATATATTGAAGGGCAAGATATAGGCCTAACTGGAAAGATTAAGGCAGCGATTAAATTGCAACAAAGCAAAACAACAGCAATATTTAACCAAGTTATAAGTACTTAGCTTTTTTAAACAAAATGGCGTCGAAGTGTGGTGGCAAGCAAGCGTCATCGTTGATAACAGGTAACTTTAAAAATACGTCATGTCACGCTGAAAACCAAAAGCGTTTGAGGCCGAATTCAAAGTGTTTGCCGAATTGTTGGGTATAAAAGGATTTGATTGGTTGCTGGGAGAGACCTCAGTTAAAAACGAACGCCGAGATTTCCGGAATTAAAAATAAAAAAAATTGGTAAAACAAAAAAAAACCTAGGCTAGAAAATATTTTCTGGTTTAAAAAAAAACTTGGGCTGGAAAATATTTTTAGAATTTAAAAAAAAAAAAAAAAAAAAAAAAAAAATTGGGGGGGGGGGATCCGTGCAACGAGTCTGTACGGCCGTACACTGCTAAAAGTATCAAAAATCCGTACATTGTACGAAAAATTCGTACAGGTTGACAGGTATGCCTTCGATAGAAAGTTTGTATGAGGATGACTGCTCCAGTTTAAATGTTACCTTCAATAGAAAGTTTGTATGAGGATGATAGCTCCAGGTGTATTACTGTTGGTGACTTATATGCAGATAGTTAAAAAGACAGATAGAGAAGGACGGAGATATAGATATACAAAAGACAAATATGGAAGATGTGGATTATGGGAGATATAGATATATAGGAGACATAGATATATGGAATTTTGGGATTTATAGAAGATATAGATGTAATGAAGATATGCGGAAGATATAGATATATGAAAGATATAGGTATATGGAAGATATATGGGAGACATAGATATATGGGAGATATAGATATACGGAAGATATATGGGAGACATAGATATATGGAAGATGTATGGGAGGTATAAGTATATGGAAGATATATGGGAGACATAGATATATGGAAAATATATGGGAGACATAGATATATGGAAGATGTATGGAAGATATATGGGAGACATATAGATATATGGGAGACATAGATATATGGAAGATATAATCATAAATGGGAGATATAGATATATGGAAGATAAAATCATATATGGTAGATATAATCATATATGGGAGATATAGATATATGAAAGATATAATCATATATGGGAGACATAGATATATGAAAACAATAATCATATATGGGAGATAAAGATATTTAGATGATATAGATATATGGAAAATATAATCATATGTGGGAGATATAGATATTTAGAAGATAAAGGTATATGGAAAATATAAATATATGGAAGATATTGACACGTGTAAGATAAAAGACACACATAAGATAATAGACACGTAAGATAATAGATATGTGGAAGATAATAGACATGTGGAAGATAATAGACACATGTAAGATAATAGACACATGTAAAATAATAGACACATGTTAGATAATAGAAACATGTAAAATAATACACATGTAAAATAATAGACATGTGTAAGATAATAGACACATAAAAGACACATGTAAGATAATAGACACACGTAAGATAGTAGACATGTGTAAGATATAACTATGCAGAAGATATAGACACATGTAAGATAATAGACACATATAGGGTAATAGACACATGTAAGATAATAGATACATGTAAGATAATAGACACATGTAAGATAATAGACACATTGAAGATAATAGACACATGGAAGATAATAGATACATGTAAGATAATAGACACAATGAAGATAATAGACACATGGAAGATAATAGATACATGTAAGATAACACTAGTCAACAAATTTTCAAAAGTTATTTGTACCAGAAATTAAATATACCATTTCTTATTGATTTTGACATGCTGATTTCAAATATCATAATGAAATTTACCAATTGGCTCTGGTTTTTTTTTTAAATGATGAATTTACATTACAGTAATACAAATAATGTATGCTTCTTTAATTCTCTGGGGTGAACAGCTAGTCTTTCTACTTTAGCATTATAAAAATTGTGGTTACATACTCAATTAATTGATATTTCAACATAAAATGATAGAAAAAATAAAAACATTATTTAAAGTTTACATATCATGTTTTAAAAAGGCACATTTGAACCCATTCCGTCATTATTCAGTAGCTGTTCGAGCTCTCTTTGCTTGCTTCTTGTAGTCAATCGATGAGGTGTCTCTTGTCACAGTTCAACAGTAATCAGCAAGCATTGAAGGGCTCCAATTGCCTTGATACCTTGTCTCCATATCAGCAATGTCCTAGTGAAATCGTTCACCATGCTCATCACTGACCGCTCCACAGTTTGATGTAAAGAAATCCAGATGAGAATCCAGAAAATGAATTTTCAAAGACTCTTATACTTCAGAAGGAGATTTTCTACAATTTCATTGTAATTATCAGATCTGTTGTTTCCAAAAAAAAATTTTCTACCACTGACATAAATGCTAGCCATGCTGCTTTTTCCTTGCCATGCAACACGCAAAGAAACTCGTCATCATGAAGAAGTTTTCGAAATTGCGGACCAACAAATACTCCCTCTCTTATTTTAGCTTCACTCAGTCTTGGAAATTTTCTGATGAGGTATTTGAAAGCCTCATCTGTTTTCTCCATTGCCTTGACAAAGTTTTTCATGAGACCCAGCTTAATGTGCAAGGGTGGCAACAAAATCTTGCTGGTGTCAACAAGTGCTGGGTTCTCAACGTTCTTACTGCCAGGCTGCAATGACTGCCTGATTGGCCAATGTCTTCTGATGTAATGGTCACTTCATGCACGGCTATCCCACTCACAGAGAAAGCAACAGTACTTGGTGTATCCACCCTGTAGTCCAAGCAAAAGAGCGACCACTTTTAAGTCACCGCAAAGTGACCAATGATGATGATCGTAGTTTATACACTTCAAAAGCTGCTTAATATTTTCATAAGTTTCTTTCATATGAACTGCGTGACCAACTGGAATTGACGGTAACACATTACCATTATTCAACAAAACAGCTTTAAGACTCGTCTTGGATGAATCAATGAAAAGCCTCCACTCTTCCGGTATGTAATTGATTTTGAGGGCTGCCATTAAACCAGAAATGTTGTGGCATGCAGAAAAGTCACCCTCTTTGAAAAAGAATGTAATAAGCGGCTTCTGGCGGTTCCTATACACAGAAATTGTAACATCTTCTGCCAGGAGATTCCACTGTTGCAATCTGGAACCCAAAAGCACCGCCTTGTTCTTCGGTAAATTCAGATCTCTTACAAATTCATTCAGTTCACCTTGGGTTATTAAGTGTGGTTTAGTGGATGTAGTTTGCTCAAAATCTGGGTCGCTTGAGGTTGATGGTTCAGGACCACCAATGTTCTCTTCTTCTTCAGTGGAAGCAACTGAAAATGATTCTGGCACTTTGGGAACTGGTAGGTCATCGCTATGTGGTACCGGACATATTGCAGAGGGGATGTTTGGATATTCCAGAGTCCATTTTTTCTTCTTTGATATGCCTTTCCCAAATGTCCTAGGCATTTCTAACTACGATACTTTTGATAAGGACAAATGCACTAACTAATGGCAAAATTTTATCAGAGATAAGATATTTATACACAAAGATGATGTAATCATAGGTAGGATTGCATCATCAACTTCTAGTTACATTTTTATTGGTCATTAGAAAAAATTATGCAATAGCCCACAACAGTGGCGTCATATATATAAATTGACCGTAATTAAATAAACTAGTAGCATAGATCTTGAAAACTAGAGGCAATCAACATTTTTTAATGTCATTTTCGTTTTCAGCACACCAAAATTAGTTAAGATCAGCTATTTTCATTTCTGGTACATTTTGGTTGTTGACTAGTGTAATAGATACATGTAAGATAATAGATACGTTGAAGATAATAGATACATGGAAGATAATAGACACATTGAAGATAATAAGATAATAGACACATGAAAGATAAAGATGCATGGAACATATAGACACATGGAACATATATATATCTCTCAAAGATATAGACAGATGGAAAGAAGGGATGGATGGGTATATTAAGTAGATAAAGAAATAGATTTATGGACAGATGGGTTGGTAGGTGGTTATAAGGTATATAGGTTTGTTTTTGGTGTGGGGCCGGAATAAATGGATGATTGAACAGGTAAATGGATGGATGGATAATAGGCAAGTAGAACGGTGGATATATACGTTGATGAATGTTTAGACTAATTTTTGGGTAGATGACTACTGTGGGTGACTACAGCAAAGCTTAGTGAACAAGTGTGATCAGATCAGTATGAAATGGGGAAGGCGGGATTTAGGAACTTTTTTTTTCCAGTGGTCAAACATATAAGATAAGCGTAAAAAAAAATTATGAGATGGACACTCAGTAAAGATATTTTTTTGTAAAGAGGAAGAAACAATGAGTAGAAAGAAACTAACAAAGGAGAAAATGTTCAGAATGTAACTGACGGTAGCCAGTACCGTCTGCTTATGCCATGAAGCGTCGCTGATGAGGTTGATATTAGTTTCCAATACAGTGCTGCCACCTGGTGTGCTGTTATGTTATGTTTCTTTAGGATATCTACCATTCCTCGAACCATTTGTTCCTGGGTCATCCTCTGTTCCTAGCTGGTTCATATTGAAGGTTATATGCCTTTGCTACCTCTCTTCAATTTACAATTTCTTGTTTTTATTTTCTTTTTTTTTTTGTTTGCATTATTTAAATCTGACTGAAAATGTTTTGTTTTTTTCCATTTTGGTGAACTGAAAGGTAACTTGCCCTGTATAGATCCCCAGATGCCTCTGATTAGACGTTGAAAGAATAGGACTACTGATCCCTCTGCCAGGTCATAAAAGGCAACAACCTTGAAGTTGTACATGGGGCCAGCAGCCTCATAATTAAAACACATTGCTGCCAAAAGTATCAGCACAAGAGTACGTGAATGCTTTGGTGCAGGCTTCCTATAAGAGGACCAGTTGCCATGGTGTCAGCATGCTCCATAAGGAGCAAACAAAGTAATTGTTACACTTGACTTTTTAGAGGGTGAAAACTGCAAGAAATGGAAATTTTATTCTGAAGAGTTAAACAAAAATTATCATTGCAAATAAATAACTTTATCTTTTTATTGCTTGTCCAGGATGGATACATGGGAGTGTACGCAGAGCACATGGTCTACCACTGCCAAAGTTCTTCGTCATCACAAACAGCAGTTAGAGGTTCAGCACAACTCCACTCACAGACCCTCGCCATCAAAACGGCGGAAGAAACAACTTAACTCTGGTAACTATATTTTGTAATGCTTGACTGGTATGGTTAGAAATTTAAAAAAAAAACTGAACAAGCTATACAACAGGAGTAATATAATGAACATACCATGGTACAAAACAGCTTGATTATCTCTCTATATATCTATCTATCTATCTATCTATCTATCTATCTATCTATCTATCTATCTATCTATCTATCTATCTATCTATCTATCTATCTATCTATCTATCTATCTATCTATCTATCTATCTGTGTGTGTGTGTATATGTGTATATATATATATATATATATATATATATATATATATATATATATATATATATATATATATATATATATATATATATATATATATATATATATATATATATATATATATATATATATATATATATATATATATAAAATCACATACACACACACCCCTCAAGTTATAATAACATGCTAGTTCTTATAAAGCAGTACATGTAAGGGAGAGGGTTTTAAAGCCTATGGAAAGTTTTCATTTCAAATCAGCCTATTTGCCATTTTTGAAACAACTGTTAACCTATTTGAACCACTAGTGCCTGCGAGAGCTTGAAATTAGTTTACATAAGCCATAATGATTTAAAAATGTATTGATGGGGGAATGCTACAAACATTAAACATTTTGTGCCCTGTGGTCACACCCGTATCTGTTTTCTTAAAGTGTTTATTAGGGTGCCTGAAACAGCTAACAAAAAAGTATATCAATTAAAACAAGTGTTTTGTTTCTTTTCTTTCTTTTTTCTAAAACTTGATAATCATGTAGACTGACAGCAGCAATATGTGATGGCAAAATGCAGCAAGGAAAAGGTTTTGACATGGCCATGTTATTAGACTTGGCTGCCAGTAAGACGGAATATGTCCTCAAGCAAAATAGTGACACACATGCAATTATTTTAAAATCTGGAGTGCTACAGTTTGTAAACTGATTGAGTGTTTTTAAGTGGTGGTGAAGGGAAAAAAAGCACTTTTCATTTGTTTGTGGAAGAAAATAAATAACAGGTTTCAAGTTAAAATACTGATTATTTTAACTATGTTATGTAATGTCAAAATGTCACCAGATATCTGACACTAATAATCTTGTTAAAAAGAAAGTGTAAATGTACAGATGTAGCTTTCAGTATGACATTCTACATTTGTTACAGAATATTATTTTCAGACAAGTTGATAGTGCTGACAAGAAAGTTCCAACTTTTATCTCAGTATTATTCACAGAACATTTGATTCTGAGTATTTTTCTGGGATTTCTCCAGTGATCAATCATATCCATGTTATTTCTTTCAGTTTTAATGTATGCCTTTAAACTAGTTTACCCTTTCCTTTCTGTACTATTTTCATTTGTACCATCCCTAAAGAAAACCTTGTGAACGTAAGCTGAACCTATGTTTTTCTAGTTTCTAAGTAAGGGTTTTGCCTAGGTCTTACTACAAGCCTCACATGTTCTTATTACTAATTGTTTTGTTTTACTTAAATTGATTCCTTTGTGGAATGCTAATGCTCAGATAATTAAAAATTAGATTCATTAAGTGTTGTGTGTATATTCTTTGTTTTTTTTGGGTTTTTTTGCCATATGGACACTGAACAAGTAAACAGAAAAGAACTGAAAACGTACATTTTTTATCTGTTATAGAATAGGATGTTTTTCATGGAACCAGCAATATATTGGAGTGGAAAAAAAAAGTAAAAAAAAAAACTAAGGGTGTAAAAAAAATTTAAAGATTTACAGATCACATAATCATAATATTTTGGATACTCAGAAGACACAAGTCTTTTGAAAAAAACATAATGGAGGGAATGGTTGAAGGCAGTTGGACAAAAGGATGTCAGTAATGTGTGAAAGAAACACCAGGAAATGGACAAAATCTGACAATCAGTGCATACCATCATGACAAGGGATAGAAAATGTGGGAGATTCAATGCAGCCAACCTGTGATGTGGAAGCAGCATTTGATCAGATCTGAGTACTGAGATACAAAGGTAAGCATTTCCAGAGTTGGTGCTGAGCCTTGGAAAGATAAATGAGTATGCAATCTTTAAAAAAAAAAAGGAGAAAAAAAAAAAGCTGCATCTGCAATCGACTTACATGAAAGATTTCATACCTCAGAGCTCAGGAGCCGCGCTAGCGTAGTGGTTACCACACCGCTCTGGCGACCGGGTGATCCAGGATCAAACCCGGGCGACGACATTTGAGGATTTTTCGTCGACCGGGAATTGGACTGGATTAACTCGAGACCTGGTGAGAACATTTGAAGGAGTGTCGTCGACCAAGGATTGGCGGCTCCTGAGCCGACCCAGCTCTAATGGGTACCTCTGAAATCGGCGAGTATCTGCCTGAATGGCGAGGGACACCTGTCTCTGTACAAGAAAAAAAAAAGGGATACTCACGTAAAATCAATGTCAGGTTAGACATTAATAATAACCTGAGATTTCACCTCGAGTATTAGCTGGCGTATGAAAAAAAAAAAAAATACCTCAGAGCTCAACAGCATCAACCTTTACCTTTGTGCTTCTTACGGAGCATGGAGACACCAGTTGTTGTAGCCCCTTGCAGGAAGACTGCACCAAGCATTCACATGCACCTTCAGTGGTGGTTTCTGTGGCTATTTGTTTTACATGATTAAGTTGCTGGCACCATGCACAACCTCTTTAGTTGCCTGGTATGACATGCTTGAGGGTGGACTAGTCCTAATCTTTCTTTATCTCTTCAGAGACCCCCAGGAACTATAGAGCTCAACAAACTCTAGATATTGATCATCTGTTGGTAGAAGCCATTAGAACTAATGAGTGCAGTGCTCTTTAAGAGCAAAAAGAGATGAAGCAAAGAGCTTGTTATTTATGTGTTCACGCTGCGATTTCCCCCAGTAATGATTTCAGTCAGCAGAGAGACTTGATTAGTTGTGGTGAAGCAAATATAGAACCATAATATTTGTTTCAAATTTTAGATGCATCTTCCATTTGATGAAAGCATTGGATGTTCCTTTCTTTTGATATTCAGAGGTACATAAGAATAACAGCATTAGTAAAATAAGATCATTAGGTCTTTAAGAGCACCATTTGCCGGTGGCTAGTTTTGTTGGTTTCTGACAAGTTAGTAAAGATCACATTAAAAGAAGGAAAAAATGTTTTTTTTGTCTGTGTGATATAAGTGGAAATATGATGTGGGAAAAAAATCAATATATTAAATGACATGATTAGGTGTTCTTCCAGGCACAAGCTAATTCCTGGACCTGAAGCTTTTTGTAAATCAATAATCTCGGATTCTTGGATTGTGTTATAGCCATTGTAAAATTTTATGATGTTTGCGTTAGATTTTATTCAGTTTTTTCTCCCTATATTTTGTGTTACATTGTCTGTTGGGAGGAAAAAAACAACACATTTGACATGTTCTATATTTTTGAAGATATTTGAAAATATTGAACAGATGTTTTATGTTGAAATTATGGTTATCCTGCTTAAAATATGTTTCATAAACTTTGGTATTTATTCGATCATATATATTGAATGAGTCTCTGATTGACAAAGTGGTTAGAGCACTGGTCTCTCGTGGCAAAAGTGTCGGGTTTGAATCATGGTACCAATACGCTCCAGTCTACCCAGCTGTAAATGGGTACCTGACATTGAGTTATGGAAGGAAAAGGCAGTGAGGAAGGGAACTTGTCACCCCACCTCTCAATGCTGGACCTAGTATAGTGAAGTCTCTAACACTTCACTCCCCTACGGTAGTATTTGCTATGGGACTACCTTTAAAAATTGAATGAAGAAAGAAATCATTAGGAAAAACAGATCTTTTATGTACGGACGATGACCCACAAAAACTTCTTTTCCTTTTTGTTTTTGATTCTTAAAGGAGCAGAGAGTCACCATTGCAGTTGGTCCTCTTGTAGGAAGCCTTCATCAAAGTCTTTATGTGCTCTTTCCATGGTGGTTTTTGTAGCATTTATTTTTTAAATGATGATGTTTCTAACCCTTTGCATGGGACCGAAGACGCATCAAAAGTGAGGAATGCAGTTAGCGACCCATAGCTTGACTGCTTGCCAACAGGGTCAGCGAACCAGAGCTGACCAAGACCCTACTCAACCTCCAAGTGGTGGTCCTGGAAACAGGCTGCATCACTGCAGTCTGGCTGAGAGAGTAGGGATTGAAGAGGGAAGGCTAACCCGGTCCCAAAAATGCCATGCCAAAGACGGATGTGTCGGGCCGAAAGGCGCAGATATCGCAGCTTTGCTGTAAACGGCGACACAACGTTACAAACGTCCTTTTTAGGACGAACGCAGATGAAGAAGATAACCCTTTGCATGACCTCATATTAGTTGTCTGAGGGAGCATCAATCTTGTTCTATCTTTGTCTTCTCAGAAACCCCCAGTGGACTACACTGTGCAAAAAACTTAGAAACATGATAGTGATTAATTTGTCCAGTTATCATCAAATTTTCTTCATAACTGCCTTGATTTAAAGGTATACAGTTTCATCTTCCGTGACTGGTCTAAATTTCCAGCGTTGGATAGTGTTGTGGCTGTTTGTATAAATGTTGAAGATTGCTACTGAAATCTTCTATCATGGGGCTGACAACCTCATCATGTAATACCAACTGCTACAGGAGCTAACCACTGCAAGAGCATGTAAATACTTTATGCAGGCTTCCTGCAAGGGGGGGGTCAGCTGCAGTAGTCGTTCCATGCTCCATTGGGCGCGAAAAGGAAAATGATGAATGGATCTTATAATAAAAACTATTTTGTCTTTTATCCAGTATCTGACATACCTGAGAATCAAGTGCCACAAATAGAAGCCGAAGGGGACCATGTAGCAAATATCAAACTGTTGTGTGGGGCTGATTTGCTGGAATCTTTTGCTGTGCCAGGTTTATGGGAAGAGGAGGATGTGAGATGCTTGTTCTGTTACTCTTCTTTATTTATGTTTATTTCAGTATATTGTTTATGTTGGAGAGAGAGAGAGAGAGAGAGAGAGAGAGAGAGAGAGAGAGAGAGAGAGAGAGAGAGAGAGAGAGAGAGAGAGAGAGAGAGAGAGAGAGAGAGAGAGAGAGAGAGAGAGCAAGGAAATGTATTTAAACTTTGTATTCCCCATTTAAATTATAGTCCTTAGATTTAACACCCCTCCCCCCGTTCAAAAAAAAAATTATGTTTGCAACATAACTGTCATCCAAAAATTATCATGATGATCATTTCATTATTATCATAATAATATCTACCTCATAACACCAAAAAATCACAGAGGGGGCTTAATGCATTTTCCAGAAAATAGATATTTTCCATAAACAAGCGTGCCATATCTAGTGTGAGCTAAATTTCTTATATAAACCTGACAACACACTTTAAAATGTCAAAGCAAACAAAAATAAGCAAATGCATATTTAATATGAGCGGTCGATTGGCAGAGTGGTTAGAGTGCTGGCCTGTAGTGGCAAAGGTACCGGGTTAAAATTAACAGTGGCGTAATGCTCCAGTCTACCCAGCTGTAAATGGGTACCTGACTCTGCTTTTTGACTTGGGGAAGGAAAAGGCAGCGAGGAAGGGAATGGTCACCCCCTCCTCTTGAAGCTGGACCTAGTATATTGAAGTCTCTAACACTTCACTCCCCTATGGCAATATCAGCTATGAGACTACATTTGTACGTTGAATCAGTTCAACACTTACCTGTGTCACCAAATTTCCTGGCGTGGGACTGATATTTCTGGTTCTTATTGATCCAGCTCTGCTCACTTTTCATCGCCTTTAGCGTGTTTGTATGTTGCAAATGTATGCCATTCAGAATTTTCACCATCTGCCTGCTATAGAACATGAAGAACTGCACACTCGGTGTCCTGAGGGACTCGACCAGTGTTTAAGTGGACAATTTGCGTATGTAAGGACCCTCTGTTTATATCAAATTGTTGGTAGTGGCAATGAATAGATAATAGTGTGGCACAGTCCACTAGTTTTAATAGTGTCCCAGAGATGGACAAGTAATAATTAACGTAGACAGTATATTTGATTGAGTATATACTTATAAACTACACAGTGTGTATAGATGCTGAATGGACATATGTCAGTTGTGTACTGTAATCTTTGGAATAATTATGACACTGGGAGTCAAGATGAAAAATAGACATGAAAAGAGGTGTGAGGCAAATTTGTTTCCTGTCCCCCTACACAGAAACATTTTCAAACAGATACAGGAAATGCCAGAACTGAACATCAGTATAAGATCAATAAACAACCTTAGATATGCAGATGATTCAGTTTTATTAGCTGAAAGTGAACAGGAATTACAAGAACTAGTGAAGCAAGAAAATAGCAGAAGTCATGAATATGGATTGAACGTTAACACTGTGAAAGCAAAAACTGATAATTAACAAAACCGACAATAAGCCAGCATTAAAGATAGGAATAAATGGGAAAATCCTGGAAAAAGTTTCCTTCTTCTTCTTCTTGCGTTCGCATCTTTGATGTTTACACCGTCAGACGAGTTCTCATGATGAATTCGACTGTTGTTTGAAGTTCCTCTTTAGCTCCATATAGCTTTGAGTTTAGTGTTGAGTCATTGGGCCAGTATATCTTTCTTAACTGGTCATACCGAGGACAATCCTGTAGAACATGCTCAGCAGTTTGTTCGTTTAATCCACATGTGCACAGTGGTGAAGCAGACAATCGTAGCTTGTGCATGTGTTTATTCAGTTTGTTATGCCCTGTCCTGAGGCGAAAAATAGTTATCTGTCCCTGCCGGTCAAGAGTGTGGTAGTCGTCTTTGGGTTGGTTCTGTTCTCTTCTGATAGTCTGGATAGCTCTCTTTTTCTCAAAGTATGTGACTTCATTATCTTCTTGTTCACATTCTCCTCCCTTTTTTGCAAGTTTATCTGCCTTTTCATTTCCGGGTATACCACAATGAGATAGTACCCACTGAAGTATGGTTCTCTTTTTGGCAGCTACCTTGTTTAGTTCATTTCTCAGATGCGGGAGTTTACCACCCTTGAGAGCTTGCAGGACAGACAGTGCATCTGTGAGGATGACTACCTGGTGGCAGTCAAAGTTGGTGTTATAAATCATATTTGCAGCTTGCTCTAGAGCTTGAACGTCAGCTGTATAGTTGGAACAGAATTTACCAGTGGGAATGTGCCTAGTCTCATAGTGGTTGTCAGGATATGAGATAAAGATACCGGCACCTCCATTCCTAACAGCATTAGTTGCTGATCCATCTGTATAGGCATGTATCCATGATTGATCGGGATAGCTTTCTTGGATCATACTCAATGTAGCAGTTCGTTTTTGCAGATCATTATACTCACATCCACTTGTGAGACCACTGACTGATGTATTAATTTGGAGGGCATTGCTGGCCTGCTCCCATGGTACAGGGTATAGGGTGGGCTTCAGTGGTGTTGTCTTCATGGATAGGTCTTCTTGATGCTGTCTTTTAAGTCTTTTTCCCCGATGCACAATGCTGCTACGCTTTAGACGTCTCAATGCCAGATCATCTAGTCTTGCCTTCATTGGGTGCGTTGGCATACTGTTGTACTTTTCCATCTGGATCATGCTTTTTGTGTCTCTTCTATGGGACAATGTCTGTAATCCAGCAGCTTTCTGCATCTCTGATATTGGTGTAGTTTTCATGGCTCCTGTAATGAGCCTGAGAGCTTGATTTTGCACCTTGTCCAAAGACTGCAGATGTGAGTTAGCAGCTGATGACCATGCTGCTGAGCTAAACTCTAAGCGTGGTCTTATTACTCCATTATAAATCTTCTTAAGAGTTCGTTCATTTGCTCCCCAGTTGGTACCTGCTAATTTTCTGAGTATGCCTAGTCGTCTTCGGGCCTTTCCTTCTGCATTTTCAATATGCTTATTCCATGTAAGCCTTTGGTCAAATGTCACCCCAAGATAGGTGGGGTAGCTTTCTTCCTTGATCACGGTTTTCCCTAGGTGTATGTTAGCTGCTTTGTCCTTGGGGGCGAGGGAGAACAGTGTTGTGGAGGTTTTGTCTGTGTTTATTGTGAAAAGCCATTTCTCTGCCCATGACACTAGCATGTCTGCTGCCCGCTGCATTCTATAATTTGCTGTGGTGACGTTTTCATAAGCGCACCAGAGTACTAGGTCATCTGCATATAAGGCAGCTTTCACTCCTGCGGGGAGATCTTTCACCAGGTCATTGATGTAAACAAGGAAGAGTGTTGGGGAAATTACTCCTCCTTGAGGTACCCCCTGATAGAGCAACACTTTTCTGCTCTGCAGACCGTCAAGAGTGACTCTAGTTCTCCTGTTATGCAAGTATGACTGGATCCATTTCATCACGTTGCCTTGGATTCCACTTCTCCTAAGTTTTGCAATAAGGCCATCTTTCCACACCTTGTCAAAGGCCTGCTTGAAGTCGACCCAGATCGTTAGGACCTTTTTCTTCTCCTGGAAGGCATCTTCTACTGCTTGAGACAAGTAAGTAACTTGGTCTTCTATACTGTAGCATTCTCTAAATCCAGCTTGTTCCGGCACCAGGATCTGCTCAGACTCTAAATACCATTTCAATCTGTGGTTGACTATTCGCTCCATAGTCTTCTCAACACAGCTTGTGAGACTGATTGGCCGGTAACTTGCAGCCTCGGTCTTACATTTCCCTTTCTTTAGTATGGGTATTGTGATGGCTTCTCTCCATACTTGGGGTACCGTTCCTTTCAACCAGCTGTGGTTGAATATCTCAAGCAGTTTTGTCTTTGCTGCTGAGCTCAGATTTACTAGCATTTCGTTGCTGATTTTATCTGGGCCGGGTGACTTTTGGAACTTAAGCTTGGAAATAGCATTCTGTAGTTCTCCTACTGTGATGGGTTCCCTCATTGGGGCAGGAGTATCTGTCTGTCCCATGGTTGCCAGTATTTCTTTTCTTATCTCTCTCTGATGGTCTATGTTAATGGGTAAGTTGCTTTCTGAACTGTATCTTCTAGCAAACAGGTCTGCAGCTTGTTTTCCTCTGAGAAGTTTGCCACCTTCATCCAATGTGATAGTCTGGCTAGGTGAGGAACGCTCTTCATTTAGAGACTTGACTAATCTCCAAAGTTTCTTGCCGTCTTTCTCAAGGTTCAGCGATGCCGTTTTAGTTCTCCAGCTTTTCCGTTTTTCTTCTAGCTTTGTTCTCTGAAACTCTGCTACAGCCTTTTTCCATTTGTTGTGAGTTTCAAGTGAAGGCTGAGACTCTGCGTCCTTTCTAGCCCTGTCCATAGCTTCCTGACGTTCTTGGAGTGTGCTGGACCAGTATGGTGTGTAGTTACACCGACATCTTTTGGGAATGGTTTCTTTTGCAGCTTGTAGTATGCATCTGTTGAAGTCTTTTACCACTTCATTAATGTCTCTGTTCTGTACCTTGAGGGCAGACAGCAGCGTGTTCACCTGATGCCTGAATAAACCCCAGTTGGCTTTTTTGTAACCATCTTGTAATGGCTGGGCTTGTACTGAGAGTTACACTCTGGACAGTAAGAAAGATTGGGCGATGGTCGCTTCCCCCTAGTTGGTCTCCTACTTCACTACTAATAGATCCAGCTATATCTGGGGTGGCGAAGGCAAGATCTGGCGTTGAAGTTGTGTGCCATCCTCTGGAGTAGAAGGTAGGAGTATCTGTGGCATTATTGACTAGGATTAGGGAGTGATTGTTACGCACAGATCATTTTTTCTAAAGTCATTGTATGATCATTTTTTCTCAAGACATTGTATGATCATTTTTTGCTAAAGACATTGTGTAATTAGATTGACTGAAATGTACACTTTAATTTTTTCGGTCAAAGCTACATAACTCTGGATATTTGAGATTATCATTTAATATGATGTTACCTTCTCTTGTGTCGAGACACGGTCGGTCCATATTTTTTTACGAGGTGTGACCATTCTCCTTATTTGGTAGTATCGGTCAACTGTTGTTGGAATGTCTGAAACCAGTGTTGAGGTTCTCTGTTCATGTCCATATATGGCTCGATCTTGTATAAATCTTATCTGGAATGTTCCTAGATCGTCTTGTTTGATTGCTATTCAAGTGTATGGGTTCTGCGCATGTCCGGACGCGAGGCGTCTGGGAAGTTTCTTGATCTTTGGAGTCGATGAAAAGTTGTGAAGCAGAGAAGATTTGTTCCGGCGTCTCTGTGATTTTGTTAGGGATTAGGAGCCTTATTGTGAGATAGTTAGCTTACAAGGTCCGTCCCTTGAGTATTCTAAAAACGCCTGGAGGCGTATGTTTTCTGTGGTGTGGATTTTCGAACGAAGGTAATGCCTCATTTACATCCAATCTGTAACTTTACTTTATGTTTGACAATGGTCGATCTCTGCTCACGTATGTATTACAGGAAGGGAGGTTCCTCTAATAGAAGTCACGCCCCAGGTATCTTCATACCTGAGATCTATATGTACACGGGTCAT
This sequence comes from Oreohelix idahoensis, assembly GCA_024509875.1. NCBI lineage: Eukaryota > Metazoa > Mollusca > Gastropoda > Stylommatophora > Oreohelicidae > Oreohelix > Oreohelix idahoensis. The sequence goes on from JAMPIV010008007.1 coordinate 201,729, forward strand.
ACTCAGCCCGTAGGACAGTTCTATGAATGTCGCTGTGTGTCAGCGATTATGCCTACGTCAAGGTTAGACTTAGGAATGCCTGTAAAGGTCAGTTCGACCTGCACTCCTGGAATGCTATCCTCGTGCGACTTATGATTTGACTCATTTAGCACATCTGAACAGTAGGAGGATTTTTTGATGTACTTTTGTATTTGGAGCCAACAATATAATTCCTTGGCGCCATATCATCATTTTGAGAATATGCCAAATGCATTGATGAACTATGTATGCTGATATTCGTGAATGTCATGACTTTGCTCTATTGTGAACTGGATGTAACGTACCTGTGCTTGTGGCATCAGAAATAAATGATGAAAACGTCAAGAGCCGTTTGCCCATTTATGACTTCACATGTCGTACCCTATGTGCTGTAACTCTATGAACTACATCACTATTATACACAGCAACAACAACAACACAAAACCAGATAAGACACCCTACATCTTGAACTATAATACCTGGTGTCGATAGGGGTGGTACTGTGACGGGGCTAAAGATTTTCCAATGAAATTGGACTTATACCTATAACGTCCATGGTGGTCAGTTCTGCCATTATCATTTATGAAGCAACACGATAGCGGCCTTATCACCAAAGAGGAGCAAGCCCTAAATCCACCCTTATCATTTTATGGTGGCCAGATGTTGGTTTAATTCTGGTACCAGCAGTCAAGGGAATCATCAAACCCAGACAGCATACTTCATCATACAACATTGCAGTTCAACTCACTTCCTTCAAGAGATATGTTGAAAGTACCCGGCGCTGCTCGGCAGTTTGTCGATTTGTCTACATCTAGAAGGACAAGTGCCGTTTGAATCGATTTGTCTACATCTAGAAGGTCAAGTGCCGTTTGAATCGATTTCTTTCAATCTAGAAGGTCAAGTTCCGTAACTTATTTCCAGTATCAGAAGCTCTTTTTCCTGCATCATGGCTGTACATGGGAGCAGATGGCGATCAACGTTGGATCGTTTATTCTAAGAATGCTGATCACATCCTGTTCTGCACCGTACTGACGTTTGGGACATATAGAAGTTAAGTGGCCTGTTTGTTTGTGAACTGTGCCCTTATGTTCTAGCTGAGCCTTCTGAATTCTTTCACACACTTTTTGCTATTTGTTTACATGTTTACATGTTATATGTTATTTGTATTTGTATATTTATATGTTTATATTTCAGCGGGTCTGGATGGGTGGTGACTCCTATAGATCGTACCACGTGACAGAGGTTTTCTATTGAGAGTGTTCTGTAGGGTATGCAAATTTCCTATAGTGAAATTTGCTAAGCGACTTTTGTTGCTATTTCTGTTAGTTGTGATGACATGTGTTAGTGTTGTTATCGTTATTTTTCGCATTCTTTAGTTCTGTTTTGATTTGTTTGTATTTGTAGGTCTCCTCTTTTCTATTATTCAGTTCTTTACATAATTTTTGTTTATACATTGTGACGTCATTGGTTTGTTTACTTTTTCGCATTTTGTCATTCACATTCTTTGTGATACTTTCTTTTAGTTCTGCTGTTTATTTAGTTGACTTATGCGAATGTTTTCGTATTGACTTTGATCTTTGTTATTGTTTACATTGACTTTGTTCTTTGTTATTGTTTACATTGACTTTGATCTTTGTTATTGTTTACATTGTCTTTGTTCTTTGTTATTGTTTACATGGTTCTTGCGTAATTAGCTTTCACTATTGTTTATATAGTGACTTATCATAACTAACTGGTGGTTTTTTGCTTACGCACTATTGTAGTGCAGTTATGATAAATAACTGATGGTTATGCACTGATTTGTGTAGTGCCTTCATGATTAAGAAGTGACTTGTGATATTATTATACATTTGATAATACAAGTTGGTGTCAAAGACTTGTTTCCCATGGAGATTGGGTTACACATTGGGATTATACAAGTACTTTATTAAGTCTTGTTACTATTAAGTTTGAAATAAGATAATTAATTATTTCAGGTTTTGGACTCATATTTTAGACAACATGTCTACATTTGAGTACTTTATTGAGCAGGGTAAATCCCTTGGAAAGACTGGTGATAAATTAGAAGAATTTGCGACTGTTCAATATGCCAAGGCATTGAAGTCGGAAGAAAAGAAAATGAAAGAACAAACTGAACAAAAGAAAATAGATGCTGAGAATTTAAAACTGCAGATGCAGGTGGAGGAAAAGAGATTCCAAATGGAAATGGAAAAACAAAAAAGAGAAGCAGAAGCAAAATCTGAAGAGAAAAAACTTGAAAGAGAAGCTGAAGAGAAAAGACTTGAAAAAGATGCTGAAAATAAAAGACTAGAAATAGAGACTGAAAATAAGAGACTTCAGGCTGAAGAGAAAAAGTTACAAAGAGAGGCTGAGGCTGAAAATAAAAAACTTGAAAGAGAGGCTGAAGAAAGAAGGTTACAAAGAGAGGCTGATGAGAGAAAAGCAAAAATGGAGCATGAAGAAAAACTCTTAGCTTTAGAGTTAGAAAAGATGAAATTGTTGAACACTGGTAATGCTAATAATGCAGATAAGGTGTCAGATAAGACTAATGCTAATAATTTCAAGCTTAATCTACCAGCATGTAATGCCTCCATTGATGACATAACATTTTATTTAGACAGATTTGAAAGTGCATGTAAGGTACATAACATAGATAAAACACTATATGTTTATCACCTGTCCAAGATACTTAGAGGTGATGCTTTGACTATGTTGGGAATGGTAGATGTGCCTGACAAGAACAACTATGAGGTTGTCAGAGCGGTCTTGTTAAAGAAGTACCAACTTAACAAAGACGGCTATCATCTTCAATTTAAAAATATGTTGCCAGAAACTGGAGTGGAATTCTCTGAATTCATCTCAAGGATACGTCTTACTTTTTCACGATGGGTTGAGTTGTCTAAGACAGAAAATACATATGAAGCTCTTATGGACTTACTACTTAGAGACAAGGTTATGTCTTCTGTCAATGAATCTTTTCTTTCTTTTCTTCATGAGCGTAAGCCTAAAAACAAAAGAAATGGAAGAATACTGTTGCCAGTATGTCACTGCGCATCCTCACGTAACCATTAGCAACTCTAAAGTAAAAGAAGGTCTGCCAGTTGCTTCGGCAGCACCTTATGGCCCAAATTTCATGCGTAAATTTCAGGGTAGCCAACAAAATTTTAATAAGAAGGGTAACCGTAATTATGCTCAGAATCATAGCGATCAATTTCAGGGTGATTCTTCTTCGCAGAACTGGAGACAACCTGATACTCCACGGTATACTACTCCCTATAATTTTAGACATTTTCGCAAAGGTAGTCAGTATAGAGGAAAATATTTTTCGCGGAGACCTCAAAACCAATATAATAGAGGTTCTCAACAGTATAGAGATGGTAATGACAGTTATGGAAACTGGAATTCAAACCAGGATAACAATTACAGTAGGGACTTTAATGATAATTGCAGAGGCAATAATGGTCGCGGTAGATCGCAACATAAGAGAAGAAGATATCAACAGACAAACTCTGTACAACAAGAATCTCAGGGAGCAGATAAACAGGTTAATGATAATAAAAACCATAATGCTATCGGATGTTCATCTTTTGATTTTGGTAGAGCAAATAAATGTATCCCATGCAGTACTTTATTTGACCCGACTACCGTAACTACTTTAAGCTGTGGTCATCCTCTTCCAGCTCTTCCTGCTAATGTTGCGCATGACGGGAGAGGTTCTCTTATACTACATAAGGGTCTTGTAAATAGTAATCCAGTCTCAGTTTTGTTTGATTCTGGGTGTACTACTGTTGGCGTTAGGCAATCTCTTGTAAATCCATCCTGTGCTACAGGAAAGGTCATCAAATGTGTCACATTTGGTGGCACTTTGGAAAAGTATCCTACTGCCATAATACATATTGCTACTCCTTTCTTTACGGGAGATGTCCATGCGTGTCTTCTTCCAAACCCTATTGCGGACCTTATTATTGGTCGTATTCACGGAGTTAGGGAATGTACCCCACAGCAAATTGCTGTTTGGGAAGAGTAAAACATGGAAGCTACCAATGCGGTGGTCACAAGAGCACATGCTCTGGATCCACCTCAAACTTCATTAACTGATAATGATGAAGTAGATAGCCAAGATAGTCACTTGATTATTTCACGTGACTCATTTATAAAATTGCAAGAAGAAGATCCTTCTTTACAAAAATTCTTCATTCTAGCAAAAAAAGGTGATCCAAATCAGAATACTAATAGAAAGTTTTGGATTTCTATGAAGTACGGCGTACTTGTGCGTATGGTACAAGACTCGTCTACGTCCACTCATTCACAAATTCTTGTGCCTAAGAGTATGAGATTGCAAATATTGCAACATGCTCATGACTCACAATGTGCTGGACATATGGGTTTTTCCCGTACAAAGTCGAGGGTTCTTGCGGCTTTCTTTTGGCCATTTGTGAGCAAGGACATACGAATTTACTGTCGTTCTTGCAAAGTATGTCAGGAGGTCAAATCTAAAGGACCACGACATGCTGCGCCTATCCAGGCTGCTGACATTCCTATTCGCCCTTTTCAAAAAATGGCAATAGATATTATCGGTCCTTTTAGGATTAAGTCGGCCAGAGGACATCAATTTATCCTTACATGTGTCGATATGTGCACACGTTGGCCAGAGGCTATACCTCTCAAGAGCATCTCAACTGCTGATATCGCAGACGCTCTTTGGCTGATATTTTCTTGCTTGGGTTTCCCCGGAGAAATATTGTCAGACCATGGCACTCAACTTATATCAGACACTATGTCACAAGTAATGTCTATGCTACATATTAAAAGGTCTCTCAGCAGTATCTATCACCCAATGTCTAATGGGTTAGTTGAGCGTTTGAATAGGACTCTAAAAACTTTACTTGGGAAGATAACTGAGGATCATCCTCAGGATTGGGACAGGGTTTTACCCACGGCTCTCTTTGCTTATAGAGAGGTCCCCAATGAACACACAGGGTTTTCTCCTTTTGAACTTGTCTTTGGCGCGCAACCGCGCGGCCCTATGTCTTTACTTCACGATCTAATCACTGCCGATAATATTAGCGATGAGACTCAATCTTCTTACGAGTATGTCATTGCTCTTAGGAAAAAGATCATCGAGGTTTGCAAACTAGCAACTTCTTCATCCGAATTTGCTAAAGAAAAGGCAAGGCAGTTTGCAAATAAAAATAGATGTCTACGACAACTTTGTCCAGGTGACAAAGCTCTCGTTCTACTTCCTTCAAGGGAGAACAGACTTCTTATTGCATGGAAAGGTCCATATGCAATAGTCTCCAAAATTTCCGATGTCGACTTTGTTGTCGATATTGATGGAAAGCATAAAACTTTCCACATAAATATGCTCACGGAATTTCATGAAAGACCTGACTATTTGCAGCCTATTTTCCAGGCAACAGACAATTCTCAAGTACCTCATGGTCATTACTCATCCCTGTCAGTTATACAGGATGAGGAAACTACTTTTTCTGATGTCAATCTTCCACTTCCTATGGTCCCACTTCATTTGACGGAATCTTGGAAAAACGTTACCGTTTCTCCTAATCTTTCCGCTGAGGAACGTCGACAAGTTTCTTCGATGTTGCAAACATTTCAGGATGTCCTTATAGACATCCCGGGACACACAAATGTCATCGAACATGACATTATACTAACTGACCATAATCCTATCAGAGTCAGACCCTATCCAATACCTATCCATTTTCAGTCACAAGTCGAAAAAGAATTGGATGAAATGATACGATTGGAAATCATTGAACCATCCACTTCAGCATACTCTTCGTCTATGGTTATTGTTCGAAAGAAGGATAATAACATTCGCATTTGCGTAGATTATCGCAAATTGAACCAAGTTACGAAGTTCGATGCTGAACCTATGCCTTCATTGGAAGAGCTACTAAATAAACTTTCTAATTCTAGATTCTTTACCAAACTAGACTTGTCTAAAGGTTATTGGCAAGTTCCTTTAACTGAACGTGCCAAACCTTTTACAGCGTTTTCTACACCTAGGGGTTTATTCCAATGGAATTTCATGCCTTTCGGTCTTATGAACGCCCCTGCTACATTCGTACGCATGATGTGGCGAATTCTCGCATATCGTACAGATGTCATAGCATATTTAGACGATATCTGTCTGTTCAGTGATTCCTGGGAAGATCACTATTTGGGTTTATACGAATTGCTGTCTACTCTTCGCGAGTATAACTTGACTGCAAAACCCTCTAAAGCCTTTATAGGATTTAGTGAGATTTCTTTCCTGGGTCATCGTGTTGGTCATGGTCTTTTAAAGACAGAGGACCACAATGTTTCAAAAATACTTAACATTTCTGTACCTAAGACGAAGAAACAAGTACGGAGTCTCTTAGGTTTGATCCAATTTTACGGACGATTCATTCCAAATCTGTCCTCCATTATGGCACCGCTTTCTACTTTATTGAAGAAAGGATCGCCTAATCTGATCCGCTGGTCTCAACAATGTCAATCCTCATTGGACCAGGTTAAAACTCTATTTTCATCTCCACCTATCCTTAGGTTACCTACTATTGAGAAGACTTTTGTTCTTCGAAGTGACGCCTCGTCAACTGGGATTGGGGCAGCACTTATGCAGGAGTATTCTGATACTCTGCATCCGGTGATGTATATCTCTAGGAAATTAAATGCTGCAGAAAGAAATTACTCGGTTTTAGACCGCGAATTATTAGCTATGGTATGGTCTATTCTGAAGTTACAAAGATTTCTTCTAGGCGCACATTTCATTGTGGAAACCGACCAGAAAGCGCTTACTGCTATTCAGAACAAAAACTTGAAGAGCTCGAGGTCTACTCGATATGCCATAGCTCTTCAACCATTTCATTTCACGGTGCGAGCTATCCGTGGTTCGGATAATGTGATGGCAGACATTCTGTCCAGGTGCCCACACGATTCCACATAATTCTTCTGTCATATATATTTCCTGATATACAGTTCAATACTATAATGACATATTATCACATATTTTCTCACTTTTTGGGAATTTATAACGTTGTACCATATAATTTCCTTTTTTGTGTTACCGAGTTGATCATAACAGAAGAAGGCTTAGTTAGCGATATACGGGCCAAAAGATCACATGGCCACATTTAGATATTGTATTTTAATGATTGTATTAAGAGATTTAACATTTGTCTTAAAGATTTGTGTTATTGATATTTTCGCAGCACATCATTGAAGTCTGCGAGATTATGTCCATTGTGGAACTTTGAAGTTATCAAGTCCTGTCCTGGATTGGGAGCGGATGATGTCCACATCTTCTTGTATCGATTATATTTATGTCTACGAGGAACAGCACATGTATTAGTAATGATTGATAATGCATTATATAATGTACTCTCTGTTTGAATATGTGTAATATTATAGTGCGGTATATTGTTATATTACACCGCTGTTTGCACAACACTTCATTGTATAATACTATGATAATATATTTAATTTCATAGATTTGTATGAATATAATTTGACTTTCATTATGATGTTGCCATCACTATGGCGTGTGTTGGTGGCACCTTCCTGGAATATATACGCGTATACTTAGGTAAATTTTTTTCTCTAAGAATCTGAGATATAATCTCAGTGTCGCTCCATGCGTCGAGCTAGCCTCGTTTTTAGGCAACATATCCGCGCATCATACGTGCGTTAGGAGCCTAAGGTTTTTTTTTCCTGGCTCCAGGATTTTAAAAAAAAAGTTTCATTTTTTTTCCCGGGAGGGTGCGGTAATGTTATGCACAGATCATTTTTTCTAAAGTCATTGTATGATCATTTTTTCTCAAGACATTGTATGATCATATTTTGCTAAAGACATTGTGTAATTAGATTGACTGAAATGTACACTTTAATTTTTTCGGTCAAAGCTACATAACTCTGGATATTTGAGATTATCATTTAATATGATGTTACCTCCTCTTGTGTCAAGACACGGTCGGTCCATATTTTTTGAACGAGGTGTGACCATTCTCCTTATTTGGTAGTATCGGTCAACTGTTGTTGGAATGTCTGAAACCAGTGTTGAGGTTCTCTGTTCATGTCCATATATGGCTCGATCTTGTATAAATCTTATCTGGAATGTTCCTAGATCGTCTTGTTTGATTGCTATTCAAGTGTATGGGTTCTGCGCATGTCCGGACGCGAGGCGTCTGGGAAGTTTCTTGATCTTTGGAGTCGATGAAAAGTTGTGAAGCAGAGAAGACGCGTTCCGGTGTCTCTGTGATTTTGTTAGGGATTAGGAGCCTTATTGTGAGATAGTTAGCTTACAAGGTCCTTCCCTTGAGTATTCTAAAAACGCCTGGAGGCGTATGTTTTCTGTGGTGTGGATTTTCGAACGAAGGTAATGCCTCATTTACATCCAATCTGTAACTTTACTTTATGTTTGACAATGGTCGATCTCTGCTCACGTATGTATTACAGAAAGGGAGGTTCCTCTAATAGAAGTCACGCCCCAGGTATCTTCATACCTGAGATCTATATGTACACGGGTCATACTCAGCCCGTAGGACAGTTCTATGAATGTCGCTGTGTGTCAGCGATTACGCCTACGTCAAGGTTAGACTTAGGAATGCCTGTAAAGGTCAGTTCGACCTGCACTCCTGGAATGCTATCCTCGTGCGACTTATGATTTGACTCATTTAGCACATCTGAACAGTAGGAGGATTTTTTGATGTACTTTTGTATTTGGAGCCAACAATATAATTCCTTGGCGCCATATCATTTTGAGAATATGCCAAATGCATTGATGAACTATGTATGCTGATATTCGTGAATGTCATGACTTTGCTCTATTGTGAACTGGATGTAACGTACCTGTGCTTGTGGCGTCAGAAATAAATGATGAAAACGTCAAGAGCCGTTTGCCCATTTATGACTTCACATGTCGTACCCTATGTGCTGTAACTCTATGAACTACATCACTATTATACACAGCAACAACAACAACACAAAACCAGATAAGACACCCTACATCTTGAACTATAATACCTGGTGTCGATAAGGGTGGTACTGTGACGGGGCTAAAGATTTTCCAACGAAATTGGACTTATACCTATAACGTCCATGGTGGTCAGTTCTGCCATTATCATTTATGAAGCAACACGATAGCGGCCTTATCACCAAAGAGGAGCAAGCCCTAAATCCACCCTTATCAGTGATCATCTTGCCATGTTTCAACCTCTTCACCTCTGTGATCTAGATGGTTATAGCCCCAGCTCTGGGATGGCTATTAAAGTCTCCAACTGCTATAAAGTTGGTGGCTGGTACCTGTATAGAGAAAAAAAAAAAAGTTTCCCAAATCTTCATCATAAAATAATACAAGATGGCAGATGTGAAACAGAAATCCATAAGAGAATAGTAATGGCCAAAGCTACATTCAGCAACATGAGACAAATAATGATATCTAAACAATTCTCAAATTAAAACAGAATCGTCAAGTGTTATATGTACTCTTCACTACTCTTTGGTTTAGAAACATAGACAATGAACAAGAAATTTGAAGAAAGAATTGAGGCCCATCAGATGTAGATATATAGAAGAATGTGGCAAATCGTGGAAAGAGAAGAAAACAAATAAAGAAATCCTAGGAAATTTAGGAATGAAAAGAGAATTAGTGAAGGAGATCAAAATTAGACAACTAAAATATTTTAATCATATAAAAAGACATAACACCTTACTGAAGACCATAATATAAGTAATAGCTGAAGGCAGTCGTGCAAGTGCTATAAATGAGAAGATAACATCAAGAGATGGGCATGAGAGTCTATCGGAGTGCACCAACAATACAAGAGACAGAAGATGGAGATCCTTTGCAACCAACCTTCTATGTGGAGATAGCTGCTGCTGATGATGATCGTATGTTTCCCTTAAATTTGATACATATGTGCTTGTTCACAGAAACAATCACACACAACAATTACACTTATAACATGGTACACTAAAAAGCAAACCCTCTACAGGGTGAAAGATAATTCTGAGATCAAACAGTTAAGCCAAGTCCTCTCTGATTTAAAATTGAGCAGGCTTTCTTTCATTCTGACTATTACAGGCAGTTGATCTTAAATTTAGATAATTCAGAAAATTAGATCTGATCTGAGTGGCAGAAGTTTAGTTAACTACAGTTAATACACATGAGCATTAGTTTGATTGATTTGTTAATGATATATGTACATTACTGTTCTGTCAACAGATTGAATATATCGTTGGAATGCATGGTCTGGTAGTAATAACCAGATATGGGTCAGATCCACTCAAGTTTATATACGAGTCAGATATTTTAACAAAATTTCAGGTGAGTAAATAAAATAATTCATCATTACTGTCTTTCTTTTCAGCTGTCAGGGAAGCATAATCCATTATCTAATTCATGCCAGGCCATCCATATCTTTTATCTTTGTTTTCATTTTTTGTCTTTTTCCAGTTTGCATCATTGCATATTTTTGGGGTTCTCGCTTCCTTTTACCTTGGGATTTCAGAACAAAAGTTGCTTTGTAATGCAATGAGCTGGTCTCCCCAATGTTTCCTCCCCAATGCCATCTTTTCTTCACCTCTTGTTTGACTTATATTTGTTAGTGTCTTTCTATCAGGTCCACATTGGTGATTTTGTCACAGAGTTTTTATTTCTAGTCTTCTGCGCAAGCATGTGTGTATGAAACTTCGTGTTGTCATTTTTCTTGTTCCATATGTTTCAGGGCCATATAACTAAGACTGACTTGACATATGAGTTGAAAATTTATATTTCTATGTTGGATTTGATTTCTTTTGCTTTCCATTTATTTCTGACTGCTATGTAAGCTCCTCTTGCCTTCTGTATTCTACAAGAAGGATTTTTCTAGTGTTTTCAGTATTTCCTCTTGTCAAACTACTGGCATAGCATGATTTTGTAAATGATGTGTGGCACATTATTATTGGATGTTCTCATCATACACAGTTGTCTGTCTCACATACACTTATTTATATGAATGAGGCATCATCTTGAAGGACTAGCAACGATAGCTGTAACATTTAACACAGAAAATGATTCCACTCTAACAAAGTTAGAAGCCGAAGGGGACCATGTAGCAAATATCAAACTGTTGTGTGGGGCTGATTTGCTGGAATCTTTTGCCGTGCCAGGTTTATGGGAAGAGGAGGATGTGAGATGCTTGTTCTGTTACTCTTCTTTTATTTATGTTTATTTCAATATATTGTTTATATTGGAGAGAGAGAGAGAGGAGAGAGAGAGAGAGAGCAAGGAAATGTATTTAAACTTTGTATTCCCCATTTAAATTATAGTCCTTAGATTGGCATAGAGCAGGATTTGAATGTTTGCAGGTTTATAAAGCACAAAAAGATAGTGAGACTACAGAGCACTAGAACAGAGAAAAAAAAAATTTAAACCACACAGTGAAAGGATATAGCCAGGGTAGACTTCATACCTTGCACAGACAAAAGCTGAGCCCCTAATGATGTTTTCTCACCATAGATTCAGAGACTCCAGTTTTCCCAGAGTTGACTGACAACATAGCAGAAGTGGTGAAATAAAGGCAACTAAATGGATGTGGAAAGGTAGTTTATATCTTGGAAATACATTTAAATACATACCCAACCACAAAAATGACCTATATGAACACACATGGATCAGCCACAAGAGCTAAAACAACAAATGTGAGTAACAGGCATATACCAAAAATTAAAGAATGAACAGGAAATCCATATCTCGGAGGTCACTATGAACTTTTAAGATGGCTTCTAAAAGCAGTAGTAAAAACTAGCTTCAAAGAAAAATTGTGTACATACAACAGAAAGATACTACTACCTCCCAAGAAGAGATTATGTCCTAATTTTCAGAGTAAGAACTTTCTTCCACAGACTGAAATACCATTTCCACAAAAAAAAAAAAAATCAGGTGGACATGTGTCCAGGTTGGGAAGATAGGCAAACAGTAGAACATGTCCTTTATGGGAGAAGCAGATTGTCAGCATGGCCGACTCCGATACTGCAGAACCATTCTATACATTGCATAGAAGAGACCAAGTTATAATTGTCAGACTAAGAACCGGCTATTGCAGACTGAAATACCATCTGTACAATAAATTGAAAATCAGACAGACAGATATGTACCCATGTGGGGAGGACAAATAAACAGTAGAACACGTACTCCAAAACTGTTGGTTCCATGAGAGGAGCAGAATGGCAGCGTGGTTTCTCCAAACCAGTTGAGGGAGACTGTATGGTGATGAGAGTAGCCTTAAAAGGACTGCCAAATTCTTCTTCTTCTTCTCCCTCGTTCATCCACTGCAGTGATGCAGCCTGTTTCCAGGACCACCACGTGGAGGTGAAGTAGGGTCTTGGTCAGCTCTGGTTCCCTGACGCAAGCAGTCAAGATATGGGTCGCTGACTGCATTCTCTGTTGCTGCGTCTTTGGGTCCCACTGCCAAATTAATAAGAGAGATAGATGTGGTTATTTGAAATCTGTATTTATTTGGTCACACTTGTGTAGATATATATATGGTTGTGCTCGTATACGAACACGTGTCAGATTTTATTACTGAATTTTTGTGTTGGGTGGCTGCATGCTCAATAAAGAGAAAAAAAGAAAATGATGATTATCAAATGTAATACACCTGTTCTTGTTTATATACTTTCTTTGTCTGCTGACATTTTAGGAAAACATATTTATAGTGACTGAGTGGATTTACAATGATATCAGCTCAACTAAAGTAAGGTACGTGTGAATTTTTAAAAGTAGATAAATGTATATTAAAACGTAAATCTTTGCTTTCTTAACTGATGATCTGCAGACTTCAGGGTGGGGAGTGATGAGGGTGGATGAACAGTTACCTTTTGTATAAAGACAGACTATGTGCACTTAGGAGACTTAGCTGAAATCCAAGGTTAGAACTATTTATCAGCGTGAATTTAGTGGAGGTGTAACAATTAGGTGATTTACAGCATTAATGATTCGAAAATAAAACCTGCCGTTATTAAGTTTTTCACAAAAATAGTAAGTTTAACATTAATTTTATAAGATAAACTTGATGTTGAGAATACCTTAACTTGAAATATGTTTATGTGCAGGAGAGCGCTGCGTCGTGGTGATAGTGTGAAATATGTGCTGCAAGATTCTGTGATAGACTACATCCGGGAGCATCAACTTTATGGTGCCCCTGACAAGTAAGGATCTGTGATGGGCCTTATGTGTTTCCATTCCTCAGCATGTTTTACTTGTTCATATATCTCAGGCACTGAGGAGTTAATTTGCACAGCAAAGTTGACTTTTTTTAAAAATTCAGATTTTGAAAATTTCAGTTGTATCATGATATTTTTCTTACTTAGTCGTTCCTCTTTTACCTTGAGGTGTAGAGGTTTGGAAGAGAGAGCGCCAGACTATTCTATCAGCTGTCTTCTTCCTGGCCTGGTTCCATTCTAGTCCTCGGTCCTTCAAAGATTGTCTAATGTTGTCCTCCCAGCGGACTCTGGGTCCTGGAGGTCTGGATCCCTGGCTCTTTGTTTCCCATGCTTGTCGTGGTAGCCGATCTTCTCCCATTCTGCAGACATGGCCAGACCATCTTAGTTGGGACTGTTCTACTTGGGTCTGCAGGGGGTGGGATTTAAGGCCTTGACGTATCGTCTGGTTGCGTACCATGTCTCTTCTTGTTACTTCAACCACCTTCCTCAGATACCTCATTTCTGAGGTTTGGATCTGGCTTTTGTGGGTTGTAGTCATTGCCCATGACTCGCATCCATATGTCAAGACTGGGACATAGGTGGAGTGGTATACAGCCATCTTCGTTTTCTTACCAACCTCTTTCTTGCTGAGGAATCCTCGATTTATGGCCTGATAAAGTCTCCCAGCTGCTGCTTTTCGAGTGGCCAACTCTTCTTTGATGCCCCCCTTTCGGTCTATAATAGCTCCGAGATATTTAAAGTGGTCGACCTGCTCCAGGACCTGTTCTCCCAACTTAATCTGATGTTTTCTTTCTTCTCGTGATATCACCATGGATTTTGTTTTAGAGCTGCTTATGACCATCCCTCTCTTCTCCAGCTCTTCCTTCCAGACTTGCAGGTTGGATTGGAGATGTGTCTCTGATTTAGCAATCAGGACAACATCATCAGCAAATGCTAGCTCTGAAATACAGACCTGTCTCATCTTCCAGTACCCCACTGAATACTTTCTTGTTCTCTCCTTACATGCCTTGATGACATCGTTCATGAGGATCATGATATTTTACCTATGATAATTTTGATAAATTTCCTCCCTCTTAGGCATTTTATATTATATTTATATATTATTTCATAAAAATTTATATTTTGAGATCTTACCTTAAGTTTGCTGTGTTTAATACATCTTTGAGATGTCTGCTGTTAAATTTTTGCAGTGCAGACATAATTTATTTTACTCTCTGTCCTTGATGACCTCTCAACCAGTGTTACGTATTTTTGGGGGTCTTTCTTGGATATCTTCTATGTCACATACTTTTAATTTGAGCTGCCTAAGCTTAATTTGTCTCTGTGTTTGTTTAATTTATTTGATAAGTCCTGTCTTATCAAATCCACATAAAACATTGAGTAATATCTACAAGGCACTATTTGCAGGCTTTTTTTCCCCAGTGTGGTGCATGGTAGCGGTGGTGTTTAAAGGGGGGTGCAAGGAGAAGAGAGAACTCTAATGTGCAGAAAATGAAGGCTATAAAATCATTCTCCATTTCTGTAACCAGATTTTGCTATGCATAAAAACTCCTATTTGTTAAATGTTGTATCCTGCCTTTTGCTAAGTGACTTGTTGTTGTTTTTATTTTGCCTTAGTTTAAAAAAAAAAATATTGTTTAGACAGAACAGATTTAGCACTATACAGTTGAATCATGAAGGGTAAATGAATATGTAATGTTTTTTTTTCATCTTAATTACAAACGCAGTTATTGGATTTTTGACTATATCAGATCCAAGTTTTAACTGTTAAATTAAATTTAAGATCCAATGTAAATTTCATACCAAAACAAAAAAAAAAGAGAAAAAGCACTGACAGTGGACAAGTGTGTACCACAGTAGTAAAAATTAATGTAAATATCCCAACACTAAGCTCACATAACAGAATCATACATATATTATGAGATCATCATCTCATCTCAGCCCGTAACCCGTCATGGGTCATAGGGGTGCCATGGTGGAAGCATCAGCAGACAGGGTCCTCCACTGCTCTCTATCCTCAGCAATGCGTACAAGTGTGGAAAAACCGTGTCCTGCCCATTCTTTGATGTTATCAGCCCAGGATTTTCTCTGCCTTCCTCTTCTCCGTTTACCTTCGACTGTTCCCTGAAGGATCGTTTTCGAAAGGGAGTCATGACGAGTTACATGCCCAAACCAGGCAAGCTTTCGACGTTTCACTATTGACAAAAGTGGTTCTTGGTGGCCTGCATAGGTGTTTATCTTCTCTCTAACATAGACATTTGTTTTGTGCTCTTTATAGCAAATGCGCAAAATTCTTCTATAACATTTATGCTCGAAAGCCTGAATCCTTCGCTCCGTATCTGCAGTGAGTGTCCAGCCCTCACACCCATACAAGAGAATAGATAATACAAGTGATTTGTATAATTTGATCTTCACAGGAAAACTGATGTTACTTTTCCAGATCACATTCAACCTTGTCATGGCAGCTGAGGCCATCTCAAGTCTTGTCTTGATTTCTTTACTTGATCTTCCATCACTACATATAGTGGACCCCAGATATTTAAAGGTGTTAACTTCTTCTAACATTTGCCCATTTAACGTAATGTTGGTCGGAACATGTTTCTTATGGCTATTCACCAATATCTTGCTTTTTTCTATATTAATTTCCATCCCATACGTTCTTGTTACTTTCTCCAGTCTAGAGGTAAGGTCTTGAAGTTCTGATTCTGATCCAGCTATCAGATCAATATCATCAGCAAAACGTAGGTTGCACAGAGGTCGGCCTCCAATCGATATGGTTGATTTATAATCGTAGAGAGCCTCCTGCATAATATGTTCTAGATATATATTAAAGAGCACTGGTGACAGGATACATCCCTGGCGAACTCCTACAGTTGTTTTGAAAAATTCTCCAATGTCGTTGCTTGCAAAAACAGCACTGCTTGCGTCCTTGTATAGTGCTTCAATGATATCTATGATGTTGGTATCAAAATTGAATTTTCTCATTACTTGCCATAAGCCTTCATGCCAGACTCGATCGAAGGCTTTTGTGAAATCGATGAAGTTATGGTATAAATCGTGTTGATGTTGGAGATGTTTTTCGATAAGTAATCTAATATTGAAGATTTGTTCTGAGGTACTTCTTTTTGGTCTAAAGCCAGCCTGTTCCTCTGACAAGATTTCTTCTGATTTCTGTTTTATTCTGTTCAAAAGTATCCTTAAACATTACCTTACTTGGATGACTAATAAGGCTAATGGTTCTGTAGTTCTTGCACATTTTTTAGATTTCCTTTCTTTGGAAGCGGTATTACTAATGACTGCGTCCATTCTTTTGGCCATTTTTTTGTACTCCATATCTTCTGGCAAATTGTTGTCATGATTTTTACTATATCTGGTCCTCCATATTTCAAGAGCTCTGCTGGTATATTATCCACACCCGGTGACTTCCCTCCTTTCATCGAACATATAGCCTCTTCCACTTCTTCCCGTAATATTGCTGCATTTCCGAGTTCCCTGTTTTCGCACTTAATGTTGTTTAATATGCCTAAGTCAGTGTCAAGTTTACAGTTATATAATTCTTTACAATATTCTGTCCACCTTCTCGTTACAGCTGTTTTTTCATTGAGCAGAGCCCCATTGCTATCTTCTATGACAGTTACCCTGGGCTGTTGAGGTTTTGATAGTTTTCTTAATGTGTCAAAAGCTGCCTTGCTGTTACCTTTTATTAGCCCCGTATTAATGGACTCACATTGATCAGCTACCCATTTTTCTTTGGCCTGTTTCATTTTCTTCCTAATATTTTTGTTCACCATACTGTATTGCCATGCTGCTTCAGGAACCTCTTTCTTAACCTTTTTCATTTCCCGCTGTGTATCACATAACTTTAGAATGTCATCTGTAACCCATGGTTTGTTTATTTTCTTTCTTTTACCAAGTATTTCTGTTGCTGATTCAATGAGCATGTCTTTCATGTTCTCTGTGATTGAGTTGATATCATCCTCCAAAAAGTTGAGAGCTGCGAATTTTCCTCCAACAGTTGCCTCAAAGATTCCCGCGATTTCTGGATCTTTCAGTTTGTCTAAATTGAATCTTAACTGAGAACATCTGTTTTGATTATAGTTCTTTTTAAGTTTAAGCTTGAAAGTCATCAATACCATGTCGTGATCACTACCAATGTCGGCGCCAGGAAAAGTCCTAGTCTTGGCTTCATTAATACTGGACTTGAATCTTTTGGATACAAGAATAAAATCAATTTATGAGATCAGTCAATCAGTAAATTTCTTTCAGCTCCCTGTGGTATATAGGCCCTGAAAAAAAAAAATGCCACGCCTCCTGTCCTGTTACAGGTATTTTCATGTCTTTTTTATCCCTTTCATTTCTGTCTCCAGTTCTCTTCTCTGTGTGTATTTTGGTCTCCTTCTATTTCTCTAGCTCTTCTGTTCTACCTAGGGAGCTGACATTTTGCACACGACCCTCTACTGTGGTACATTTTAAACTGACAACAGTTGAAGGAATCTCGAGTAACCTGTTCTGGGCCCACCATTCAAAAGTTAAAGCCAAAAAGGTTTTTACAAGATTACAACTGTAGAAGGATCATAGAGCTTGGTAACATACACAAAATTGTAAACAGAATCTTACTTAGTCGTTCCCCTTCTACCGTGAGGTGTAGAAGTTTGGAAGAGAGAGCGCTAGACTATCCTATTGGCTGTCTTCCTCCTGGCCTGGTTCCATTCTAGTCCTTGGTCCTTCATAGATTGTCTAATATTGTCCTCCCAGCGGACTTTGGGTCGTCCTGGAGGTCTGGATCCCTGGCTCTGTTTTCCATGCTTGTCATGGTAGCTGATCTCCCATTCTGCAGACATGGCCAAACCATCTTAGTTGGGACTGTTCTACTTGGGTCTGCAGGGGTTGGGTTTTTAGACCTTGACGTATCGTCTGGTTGTGAATCATGTTTCTTCTTGCTATTTCAATCACCTTCCTCAGATACCTCATTTCTGAGGTTTGGAGCTGACTTTTGTAAACAGGAGCACAGAACTTTAAGCCTGTCTTCTGTTCTGCTCTCTATATGTGTCAGATATTATATAATAGTGTAGAAACTTTAACTGTCAGAACTTATAGGTGCAATATTATATTCACGTTACAGTGACTTTAAAAAAATGATTGTGTACTGAATCATTGACATTTTTTGTCTGATTCATGTTTTAAATAGGCAATCAGATTTTATTTTGCAATTTTTTTTTTTTTAAACTTTGCATAAAAGTGTTTTTTTGGTTTGCATTCATTTTGGCTTAAGTAGTTTTTAAACATTGTATATTTTTTGGATGAGTACAGTTCAGTTATGTGTTTTCTTGTTTAATTTATGTGTTGTCATTTTTTATTTTTGCAATTGAGATTTATTTTGAAAAATCATCAGTTCCAAAACCAGTTTGCGTACTGGGACAGTCGGTGAGCTCTGGGATATGTGCCTCCTGTGTCATCTATCCTTAATAGACTAGTTCATTTTGATCTAGTCTTTTATATTATTAATTTGTCTCTCTATCTGGTAACCCATTATTCTTACTTGCGTCCATGCTTTTGAGGAAAATATTTTATAAAACCATAACCTTTTCCTATCCTGTGTCCCCGAAAACTGACGCAAAAAACATTTAGGAGCAGTGATTCTTTTACTATGACTTTTGTCTTTTCTTGCTATATAAGATTCATACTTGTCAAAAATTAAACACAGAGGTTAGGACTTGGGAATGGGCAAAGACAATTTATAAACATCTTAAAATATTACATCTTTTCAATAAAGTCAAATTATTTCACTAAATCCAACCACAAAATGCTCCAACTTATCTGTGGCTACTTTTCAGAATTAATGGAACATGTAGCAAATACTTACCAGTGATTAAAATCAAAAAGCAAGGAAATATAAGACATTGAAACAACTATAAAAGGTATGCATGAAGAAATAAAGAAAGCAAATCGCGCCCAATGAGGATGTATGAGGAACAGTAATGGTTAAATCTTGGTTGATGAGAAAAATATATTTAAAAAAGATGGGCAGAATATGTAACAGAACTACTGGAGGACAATAGATGCAACAAAAATGTCACTTGATATTAATGAAGGCCCAAACATTCTCAGATCAAAAGTAGAAAAGACAGTAAATACGAAAATGAAAATCAGCAGGCATGGACACCACAGACATAGAATTGATAGAAGCCGTAGAGGAGTTTGGTACATCTAAAGTCATAGATCTGAGTAATTATATATACAAGACAGGATACATACCACATGAAGACATCAGTCTTTATAATATTGTTTAAAAAACCTAGTGCAACAGAATGTTTAGACTTGAGTACAATTGGCTCAATGAGTCGCACAATTAACATATTGCTCAAAAACAAACAAGAGAGAGTAAACAGCTGGATAAACTATGAAGTTCAAGAAGAATGTTTTGGTTTTTTGACGAAACAGTAGAACAGAAGAAGAAGCAATGTTTTGTATAAGAATACTGTCAGAAAAATGTATAGAAGTCCAAATATATATTAACCTTTGCTTCATTGACTATAAGAAGGCTGTTGACAGAGTCCACCATGATAAACCAATGAAATGTCTTGGGAAAAAAATAGGTATTGATGGAAAAGGCATAAGATTACTAAGCAGCCTTTGCTGTGAACAAACTGTGACAGGAATTACTCATTATATATAGACATAAAAAGTAGTGCCAGACAAGGATGTGAACCTTCCGCCTATTTAGTATCTACACTAAAAAAAATGTTCAAACAGGGAATGCTAGCACTGATAATTGGTAGAAGATCAATAAACAACCGTATACATATATATATATATATATATATATTTGATACAGTTTTATTAGCTGAAAGTTAATAAGAATTGCTAGAACTAGTGAAGCAAGTAAATAGAATAAGTCAAGAATAATGATTGAACATTAACATTGAGAAAATGAAAACTATGATAATTAGCAAAGCAGATGATAAACCAGTGCTACAAACAAGAATAAGTTTGTTGAGGGTCTATACTTCTTGGGGAGCTAAAGGGTGATGAACAGATAAGAATAAATTGGAAGATACTGGAACTAGTGAAGAATCTTGGACACATAATAATGGAAAATGACATTTGTGAAACAGAAATCAAGAAGAGAATACAAATGACCATATCTACACCATACAGGTACTAATATTAAACAGTTAACCCGCAAATTAAAAATGAGTCATCACGTTTTATATATTCTCTCCATTTCTGTATGCTTTAGAAACACGGACAGTGAACAAGCAGTTAAAAAAATGAATTGAGGCACTCCTAATGTGGATATATCGAAGAATTGTATGCATCTCATGGAAAGAGAAGAAAATAAAGAGGTCATAGAAAAATTAGGAATGAAAAGAGAAATATTTAAAGAGATCAGTTAGATAGATACAATATTTTGGTCATATAAAAAGACATATGCCCCTTATCAACCACTCTATTTTTAACAGTCATAGACTGGGTGATGCGTAAGACAACAGAGGGCAGTCCAAGAGGAATAAGATGGACTACATTTTCTACATTAGAATATCTGGAATATGCAGATGACATTGCACTACTAGCACATTCACATCAACACATCCAGGAAAAAACGAACAGACTTAATAAGTTTAGCCAGCAGGTGGGCTTGAACATCAATTTAAGGAAGTCAGAGGTCATGACGCTCAATGTGAGCAACCCTGAGCCCATATCAGTAAGGAATCAGCAACTGGTACAGACAGACACCTTCACATACCTAGGATGCATAGTAACACCGGACGGCGGGGCAGGCAAAGACATCAACATCAGAATGAATAAGGCAAGAACAGCCTTTTTTAGCCTAAACAACATCTGGAAGTCCTCTCAATACAGCACAAGCACAAAATTAAGATTATATCAGAGCTGTGTGCTTTCTGTGCTTCTCTATGGTGCAGAATGCTGAAGAGTTACAGAGAAGGAAATGTCGAAATTGTCCTCTTTTCACACAACATGCTTAAGAAAAATTCACCGAATCTTTTGGCTGAACACCATCACCAACCAAGATCTGCTTACTCGGAGCAAGCAAGAGGACATGCACACCATCATAGCTGGCAGACGCTGGAGCTGGGTTGGCCATGTCCTCAGAAGAGACCCCGATGCCATCACAAGAACAGCTATGCTTTGGACCCCTGAAGGAAAACGAAAGAGAGGCCGACCAAAAACAACCTGGCGGAGGACTGTGGAGGCTGAGATGCAAAGAATGAACCAGAGTTCGGGCACTGTACGAAGGATGGCCACTGACCGAGCAAAGTGGAATCAATTTGTTGTTGCCCTACAAGACGCCACTAGGCGTGATGGCCACTGACTGCTTTGATAGTCGGCGGCTAAGGATCAAAGAAGAAGATAAAAAGACATATCACCTTGCCAGAAACCATAATGGAAGGAAGAGATGAAGACGAATATGCAAGAGTACTTACGGCACTAAATGGAAAGATAACATCAGGAAAGAAGACATTGGTTATGGATTGGGTGCACATTGAGGAAACCTTTTGATAGTATTACCAGATAGTCCTTGTTCTGGAATCCCAGGGTAAGAGAGGTAGAGAGAGAAAGAAGAACACACGGAGAAGAGAACTGGAGACAGGAATGAAAACAATGAGGAAGACATAGAAAGACTTTGAGGTGATGGCATGCGGCCGCAGATTTGGCACGCGTTTGTTATGGCCTATATACCCCTTGGGAAGTTGAAAGTATTAATTCATAACATGAAGAGATGGATAGGAAAGAGTCTTTCAGAGTGTACTATCAAGACTAGACAGAAGACATTGGAGATCCATTGTATGGACAGAAATGAGTCTTTCAAAGTGTACTATCAAGACTAGACAGAAGACATTGGAGATCCATTGTATGGACAGAAATGAGTCTTTCAAAGTGTACTATCAAGACTAGGCAAAAGATGTTGGAGATCCATTGCATGGACAGTAAAGAGTCTTTCAAAGTGTACTATCAAGACTAGGCAAAAGATGTTGGAGATCCATTGCAGCCAACCTTCGATTTGAAGATGGCAGCCGATCAGATTAAGTAGTGCTTAAACATATTACATGTCACCATGAACAAATTACACATGCCTAAGCCTATGCTTGACTTACTCAAAAAAAAAAAAAAGAAGCTTAGCTTAATCTGCTGCTTATATTTGGAAGAATCTTCCACATGACATGAAAAACACACTCAGTTCCGACCCTGTTCCAGTTGCAGATTCTTTGAACACTTTATCAGTGCTAGTTATATGCTTTCCCTACACCCCTCCCCCCTCCATCTGTTTATTTTTCATTAGCTCATTAATACAGTGTATGGCTATATGGGTTCGATGATGTGTTGTTGCATTTTTTTTTTTTTTTTTGTCGGACATATTTTGTTATATACTGATCATTATAAAATACTGCATATGTCAGATGCTAATATTACTTTTGCTATTTATAATATGTAATACGTAAAATGAATGTAAAAATGAGTAAACAGTTATTTTTTAAATATTTGTTTGGTTAATGTTCATGAATGACATTGACAGCATGATGTAGCTATAAATATTGTAGTTATGAGTTGTTTCTTTATGCCCATTTAGATCCCTGTCTAAATGTGGTAAATGTACTGCTGATATATTGACCACTTGGATATGTGATGTGATGTAGATATTTGTTTAGTCTTTTCTGGATGCAGCATGAAACCCATTCTGTTGTGATGCTCTCTTGCACTCAGCACATAGTTATTGTGTTATACTATTTGTATTTTGACCCTTATAGTTCATCTGTAACTCCGAAAGCTGCAAAATGTATTACGGTCTGCTTTTTTACCACTGTGAAATTGCTGACATGGAAAAAAACATCAGATTTGCTACAAAGACACTTCGGAAGGTGTTTCAATGCAGTTTGTTACAAGCTTGTTTATAGGCCTTTGAAATTGTCACCATAAACCTGTGATCATAAATTATTTAAATGATGAAATTTGCTAAATGAACAGAGGATATATTTTATTTATACAGTGTTCAATTTTTACACTTTATTTTTTGTAATAAACGGGGAAAAAAATTTGAATACTTTTGTTTTTATTGTGTATTCCTTGTTTAGTGTGCCTATGTGATTTAGCATGAAGCCTGGTCTATGTGCTTTTAAAGTACATGTATAAAGTTGTCCTTTATGCACTTGTTCTCATATCTAATATAATAGTTACACTTGGTGTCAGTTCTCTCAACTTTGGTCTCTGTAATTAAGTATATGACTTGTAACAATACATATATGTTCTCATAACTTGCCAAACTGCAGGTCCAGTATTTGACAGCCAGGAATAGCACACAGATATCCCCTTGTTATAACTCTGCACTCCCAGTGTGAAGCAATATAGCACACAGCTATCCCCTTGTTACAACACTGTACTCCCAGTGTGAAGCAATATAGCACACAGCTACCCCCTTGTTATAACACTGTACTCCCAGTGTGAAACAATATAGCACACAGCTACCCCCTTGTTATAACACTGTACTCCCAGTGTGAAGCAATATAGCACACAGCTATCCCCTTGTTATAACGCTGCACTCCAGTGTGAAGCAATATAGCACACAGCTATCCCCTTGTTATAACACTGCTCCCAGTGTGAAGCAATATAGCACCCAGCTATCCCCTTGTTATAACACTGTACTCCCAGTGTGAAGCAATATAGCACACAGCTACCCCCTTGTTATAACACTGCTCCCAGTGTGAAGCAATATAGCACCCAGCTATCCCCTTGTTATAACACTGTACTCCCAGTGTGAAGCAATATAGCACACAGCTATCCCCTTGTTATAACACTGTACTCCCAGTGTGAAGCAATATTTTGGATAAGCTGTTTTTTCACCTGAGTTTTCGAGCATTAGCTTGTTTTGAATGCTTACAATGGAATGAAAGTGCTTGGGAATGTACATAATTTTGTTGTTGGGAGGAGAAGAGGGGGGGGGGGGGGTGTGAAGGAGAAGGACTTCCAAGAGGAAATAATTTCTGTTTTGGTAGTTCCTTTGAGAATCAAGAACAGTATAAGAGGCCCTGAATGTGTATACATGAAATAAAAAAGTGCAACATCTGCCATGAATATAAAGTAAGGAAGCTTCAGTATAAACAAATAAATAAACTATGTACAACATGAAGCATGTCTGTCAAAATATATATAGGAAATAAGAGTACTTGTCTGTCTTTCAGATGAAGCTGTCACACTCCCTCAGGCATATCATACAAGTCAGTTAACATGAGGTTATCCATGGGGCTGGTAACTTCACCATGTAGAACAAATGGCTGTGGAAACTACTGCTGCAAAAGTTTATGCTTTGGCAATGGCTTCCTCAAGGGGGCCATCTGCAGTGGTGTGGCTCCATGCTGCATAAGAAGTTAAAAAAAAAAATGGAGATGATGATTATTGTTATAAGGTTTATGCTTCCTATGAAATAAAAAAAAGAACTTACCTGAGTAGCTGTGACCGTACATTTTTGCGTCAGTCTGAAATAAGAAAACATGTTCTCTTTAGTAGATCTCTCTATTTTCCAATGAAATACAAATAACTTATCCTGGTTAAAAACTTAGACCTTATTGTTTGCATAAATCTGAAATAAGAAAACATAACCTCTTCAGTAGAACTCACCATTTTCCCATGAAATACAAATAACTTATCCTGGTAGCAACTTTGACTGTACCATTTGCATAAATCTGAAAAAAAAAAAAAAAACAATCTCTTTACAAGAACTCGCCATTTTTCCATGAAATGCAAATAATTGATCCTGGTAACAACTGTGACCATTATCTTTTGCACGCATTGCCCTGGAAATCACAGTAAGTAT
Organism: Oreohelix idahoensis; assembly: GCA_024509875.1. Classification (NCBI taxonomy): domain Eukaryota; kingdom Metazoa; phylum Mollusca; class Gastropoda; order Stylommatophora; family Oreohelicidae; genus Oreohelix; species Oreohelix idahoensis. The sequence goes on from JAMPIV010008007.1 coordinate 226,786, forward strand.
ATTAATCACATGATGCCATCTCCTAACCAAGAAGCTAATAACCCTGAAGCGGAAGAAGGTTCTGGCTCATCCTCTGGGGAGATAAGTGTTGTCCTCAGGTCATCAATTCAAGATGGCTACAGTTCTCTTCACTTGCCCCTGCATCGCATGTCTACCAACCTGGTGAAGAGATCAACTGCTGGCACCAAGAGCACATCAACCCACAGCTCAAGCATGGTACCCTGTTTCTCTGACATTGGCTTGTTGGTGAAAAGAGTGAAAAATGTACGTGTTGGCTTCACACCAGAAACTTGTGTCTAGTGGTATAATTCCCCGGGGTGAAAGGGAAAATGGGGGGGTCATACACAGTACTACAAAAGCATTATGTAGGCACTGTTTTAAAGTATCCAATTGTTAAAACTACTCCTCCATTAAATTTAATTCATCATCCTCATCTCCTGTTTTTGTTTCTCCTGCAGCTTCCACACACCCCCCCATTGCAGGAAGCCTGCATCAAAGCCCATGCTTCTGGAGGGTTGTTTTCTATAGTAATTTGTTTTACATAATGAGGTTCCCAGCCCATACCCAACCTCACATCTACAACATGCCTGAGAGAACAGTAAACCTATTCTATCTTTGTCTCTGGGAACTACATGGGACATTAAATTTAGATATCTATTTTAAATACTAGGTGCAGAAGTTTTCGTGATTAATTTAATTTGATAATGATCGTGTTTCTTGAGGAAAGCATTTATAAGATCTAATACTTTCTAACAGCACGTCAGAAATAGAGGTTTATAGCTGGAAATTACCTGTTGTCCTCATCAATATTAGCATATCTAACTTTTTAATTTCAGTGATAGTTTTTGTAATTAATTTAATTTGCTAATGTGATTGGTTAATGATCAAGTATCTTCAGGATAACATTTATAAAGTCGAATACTTTCTATCAGCAAGTAAGAATAAGGGGCATCATGGTTGGAGATAGCCTGTTATTGCCATCAACATTAGTATCCCTAACATTTTAGTAATGGAGGAATCACTTCTGGTAAACATATGAACTTCATATTAATTCATGCAGTCATCATTGCATCACCATGATTTGCTGACCTTACCTGCTGAGAGCAAGTCCAGGACTTAAGCAGTGAAGTCATTCTTTAATCACTGCTGTGTATTATTATGTGTTATATGTGCTCTTTCATTATTTGAAACTTTGACATGAAAATATCCTTTCATTGTGTGAGTTGGATATCAGTAAAAATACCCTTTACCAACACCTGTAGGGAAACTGAGATGTGAATAATTTTGTTTAAAAGGCTGCTTGTTAGTGCCACACAGCATGTTTTTGCATAAACAGTGCTATATTACAAGAACTTATGTTGTAGATGGAGAGAAAATTAACTAATGACATACTGTAAATATTCAGTTATTCAAATATCGCAGCTTTGCTGTAAACAGACACAACGCAACCAACGTCCTTTCCAGGATGAACAAAGAAGAAGAAGAAGTTATTCTCTATAATCTGTACAATTTTTTAAATACTAGAGTTTAAAACATACAGTGCTGAATAATTTACATAACTATACATAGTAACACATTTATTAACATGGAATAAGAATTTAGCCAGGCAAAAAAAAAATCTATAAGAGGGGTGCAACACGATGAAATATTCACCTTTCTCTGAAAGTGGAGGATAAGAATTCTATATTAGCATATGAAAGTCTCAGCCAAGATGAAGCTAGCAATGCCAACCCTTGTGCTGTGTTAACAATACTTACTCCCTAAAAGAAGGACATATTACCACACCTCAAGATTTGTTGCCAGTATTCCTTGAAGAAGCAAATGGCCAGGTGATGATTGTAGTCCTCATGGGACAGAAAACTTGCCATAAGCCATGAGAACAGAAATAATCTATTTTAATAACAACATACTAGATTATTATTATTGAGCTGACATATATGAATCATTTTAATCCATCTTAAATGTGCAGGACATCTTAAAATGATCAAGTGCAGTGATCAGTTTAAAAATCTGGGATGAGAAAGATTTCCAGCAGAAGTCATTAGCATTGGTGAAACTGCCAGAAAAAAATGCTTGCAAACTGTGCAGCAGTAATATATGGAACATAAGACTGTAAGCTTCTGTAAATCTAAATTACTTTCACTACTTTCTTAAAAATTGATGATGTCAGTTTATAAATATTTATCATGACAAAATTAAAAGTTAATACTAATCCATTGATTCACTGCAGAAGAAACAGCATTAATGTAGAAACATAATAGAAGATACATTGTTTAGGACTAGGTCTTCCATTCCTCATTCCATTAGGAGTGTTTATTCTAGTGCTCAGTAAAGTGTTCTATCCTTATTGATCCTTGCCAAATTTAATGTTATTATTTTACAAATTAATGCCATTAATTAATTAATTTTATAACAAATGCATTATTTTGAATTAATGTATTATTATTTTTTTAAAGAATTAGCTGCGGCTTTGTTCATTTTCATGTCTGCGAACCTCCATTTAGTGATAGGTGTACCATATAAAAAAATATCTACAACACATGCTGTATAACATCTTCTACACCACTATATGTCATCTAGAACACACTACAGGCTAGCAAAATATCATTCTTCTAAACACACAGTAGGAATCAATAAAATATCATCATGAATAGGTCCAACTCCGACTCTCAAAATTTTAGAAGTGTAACTCTGACTACAGATTTTGACTCGTCATATGGCATAAAATTAGAAGTTGGAGTCCGGACATTTTTTACAAACTCTGACTCCACAGCACTGCCAAACAGACAGAATTTCTAAAATAGTCAAGATCTCTGCATGTTTAAATATGACGGAGCAGTATATCTATAACACTTCGGGTCAGCAAAATATGTACAACACTACACTTCATGAGAATATCTACAACAGAACAGAGCATAATATTGACAGTACTACATAGCTGAATAATTATAGCCCTACTTGTTAGCAGAATATTTACATTATTACAGGTCAGTAGAATATCTACAACAAACATGTTAGCAGAATATCTACATCGCTACATTTCAGTGGAATATTTCCAACACAATAGAGCAGAATAATGACAGCCCTACAGGTCAGCAGTATGTCTGCAACACTTTAGGTCATCAGAATATCTACAACACTACAGGTCAGTAGAATATCTACAACATTACAGGTCAACAGAATATCTACAACAGTACAGGTCAGTAGAATATCTACAACACAACAGAGCAGAATATTTACAGAACTATGGGTCATTAGAATATCTGCAACATGACAGTCCAGCAGCACATAATAATAGCCCCTTCAGTCATAACTGACCATAGGTATGTGCCCCTGTGGTGACAACCTTCAGCTGCTTATTTTCCTTGTGCTCCTTTTGATGTTTTCTCCTCTCTTCTGCTTCTTGTGTGAACTTTTTGCCGAATCTGAGGTGGTGCCGTAAATAGCATTGCCACTTGGTGTGATCGGCAGCTTCATCTTCCCTCGTTGCTGGATTTATGACCAGTGCCCTCATTTCTCTCTTGCACACATCTTTGAATCTCAGCTGCGGTCGCCAAACTGTTTTTTTGCCATCTGCCAGTTGTCCGTACAAGATATCTTTCGGGATGCGACCATCTTCCACCGGCGGACATGGCCAAGCCAGCATAGTCTGCGTTGTCTAAGCAGTGTATACATGCTTTGAAGGCCAGCATGTGACAACACCTCTACATTTGTCACTTTATTTTTCCACGAAATGCCGAGGATATGACGTAGACACTGTAGATAGAAGGTATTGAGTCTTCTTTCTTGTTTAGCATAGGTTGTCCATGTCTCACTGCCATATAGAAGTGTGCTGGTGACGCGGGCGTTGTATAGCACGGCTTTGGTCTTCGTTGCGAGTTTGGAGTTTCCCCAAACATGCGATGTGAGGCGAGCAAAGGTAGCTGCAGCTTTGCCAATGCGACTGTCAATTTCTGTGTCCAGTGAGAGTTTGCCATTGATGGTTGACCCCAGGTATGTGGAGTGGTGCACCACTGCCAATTCATAGTTATCGATAGTGATAACTGGTGCAGCACCCACATCCTGACTAAGCACATTTGTTTTCTTTAGACTTATAGTGAAGCCAAAGTCCTTGCATGCTTGGGTGAAGTGATTCAACAAGCTCTGAAGCTCCTGTTGGCTTTGTCTGACGATTGCAGTGTCATCAGCGAACAAGAAGTCTCTTATAGTGACCATTCTGATTTTTGTTTTTGCCTTCAGCCTTGAAAGATTAAACAGATGGCCATCTGACCTAGTGTGAAGGCATATTCCTTCAGTTGCATCTCTGAAAGCATGTTTCAAGAGTAAGGCAAAGAAGATCCCAAAGAGGGATGGAGCCAGAACGAAGCCTTGTTTAATGCCACTTCGAATGTCAAAGGGTTGTGACGTGCTTCCAGCATACTGAACTGTTCCCTTCATGTCGTCATGGAATGACTTGATCATTTCTAGCAGTTTAGCAGGGCAGCCTATTTTCAGGAGGATTTTGAAGAGTCCATTCCTACTAACCAGGTCAAATGCCTATGTGAGGTCTATAAAGGCGACATAAAAAGGCCTTTTCTGCTCTCTTAATTTTTCCTGAGGCTGGCGGAGAGAAAAGATCATGTCTGTTGTTGATTTACCACCTCGGAATCCACACTGTGACCGTGTGACTCTGTATATAAGAGCTCAGCTAACTTGTGTAGTCGCATTAAGATGACTCTGGCAAAAACCTTACCAACAATACTAAGAAGAGGGAGCCGCGGTAGAATAGTGGTTAGTGCACTGGCTTCCTAGCGCAGTGGTCTATGGTTCGATCCCCAGATGAGGCGGGAATTTTTTAGGCCACAAACGGCTCCTGGGTCGACCCAGCCCCAAATGGGTACCAGAGCAACTCTGGGAAGGTTAAGGTGGCCGGCGTGATGCCGACCACATCACCCCTAGTGTGCCGACGGTCAAGATAATATGGGCCTAACACCATATTCCCAATATGCCTCAATGGGCGTGTAACGGGTTCCTTTCCTTTTTTTTTTTTTTTACTAAGAAGAGAGATGCCTCTGTAGTTATTGCAATCACTTCTGTCTCCTTTATTTTTATACTGTGTTACAATCTTGGCATCTCACATGTCTTGAGGAATAGTTGTCTCTTCCCAGCACTGGCACAGCACCCTATACAGGGGATGTAATAGCGTGCTCTTACAGCATTTGAATAAATCGAGAGGAATCCCATCACTGCCTGATGCTTTTCCAGAGGCCAAGCTATCAATGGTCTTGCTGAGTTCCTCTAATGTTGGTTCAGCATCCAGCTCCTCAATAGTTGGCAGACATTTGACAGCATCAAAGGCTGCAGGTGTGTCGGTATTTTCTATAGCGTAAAGCTCAGAGTAGTGTTTGACCCACCTCTCCATTTGCTTACCCTTATCGGTTAGCTTCTCCCCGCTGATGGTTTTTATCGATGCCGTCCAGGGCAGTTATTGTGTCAGACTCTCAGTCCATGCTTTGGAAGGTCCAAAGTGAATGGCATTGGCATGAATGGAAAATATCCATAGAAGCCTCAAATCTTCAGGAACTGGTGTGGATCTACTGTCCTGATCATGCATGGGTACGCGACAAAGAGAGAGCTGACAGACTAACTTCAAAAGCACCCATAGTGGGGACACATAATATGGATAAGGGAGAAATACTAAAGACAATTACTGATCACCTTCTAGAAAGACACTGAATCAACAAGGCTAAGATTGCTGGAATTTGGCATCAAACGTAAGACTAGCAGAGATGGACATAGGAGAGGATACATATGTCATGTATACTTCTTCTTCGTTTTCGTACACTCTCAGACGTCTACTTGAATGTTTTCAAAGAAAGCAGTAGTCAGTTTGAGGCTATCTGAGTCTCCGTAGAACTTTTCCACAAATGGTACTGGTGTCGGCCATATGAACTTTCTCTGTTCCGTATATGTAGGGCAACTTTCAAGCAGATGTTCAGCAGTCATTTTATCAGTGCCACAGTTACACTGATAGTTAGTTTCTATCTTTAGCTTGTTGAATTGATGGTATCTCGATCGTGATACAACAATAACTGATTAAAATGTAACAATAACTGATCACCTGTGGGTTTGCCCAGTGACTGTAACAATAACTGATTAAAATGTAACAATAACTGATCATACTGTAACAATAACTGATTAAAATGTAACAAACTTGCAAATTCCACAACATGACTTTGGGCCATAATCTAGCAAGGCAGTGTTTATTCATTACCCTTCTGTCTCACGGTGAATGATGCCTCAACTGGCTGTGTATGGTGTTCCCGTAAACGGAGCTTCCCAGATCTGGGCAGTTGTGTCTCGGCTCCGATGACGTTCAATAGTGCAGCCACCTTACTGCACTGTTGGATGGACATAAGGTATAGCGTACATATAGGCGTGAGGTGGCAGGGAAGTTAATCTGTAAAAATTGCTAGCTGAAAATCGGATGTGTCAGGCTGAAAGGTGCAGATATTGCAGCCTAGCTGTAAACTACGACACAACATACCGCACAAAACTAACAGCCAGCATTGTAAGAGAGAGATATGGCGGAGAGTGAACACAGACAAACAACAACAACAATATATTACCCTTCAGCTCTAAAAGGAGCATAGGCCACCAGCAAATGCATGCAAAATCTTCTTGTCCTGTGCCATCTGTACAAGGTTTTTCCATATCTTTGACCTTCATGTCTATCTCCAGTTCCCTTCTCCATATGTTTTTCAATCTCCTCTACCTCTCTTACCCCTGGGAATTCACGAACAAGGATTGTCTTGTAATGCTATCAACAGATTTCCACAATGTCTGTCTTATCCTTCACCATCGTCTCCTTCTCATCTCTAATGCAGTATTAATGAATTGTTAAAAACTACAGCATTATTGATATTTTTATATTTCATATATTTTACTTTAGTATCCATAAATGTACGTTAAACAAATTTAGAATTGTTAATGGATCATTCACTGAGACCAGATTCTGAAAGCTTATCTTAACTTTATACTAGTGTGACAGTACCTCATTAAGACCATCAATCCCACACTGAATACAATAGTTTTCCTCATTTGTTGTTGTTTACAGTGCTACTTCACTAAATGAGTCATACTCACTTCAAATTAAATAAATAGTACCATTGTCTATTTATTTTTTTATGTATTGTTTCCAGCCTATTTAATCGTCTGCTTTATACCTCATTTATAACAACTGCTGATTGCCAGATAGTTTTTCTTGCAAAGTGGCAAAACAGATTCAGCCAAAGAAGTTTTTAAGAGTAGCATTACAATTACCATTTTACAAATTTTGTGTGTGGTCCTGTAGAAATATAATCATGAGCTTTCCTGGCAATATATGTATGCACTTATGTATTAACAAACATCCTGCTGTGTTTGCTTCTTGTATATAGAATTATTAAATTGATATGAGACTAGCTTGTGTTTACCACATGAACATTTAGCATATAACTGAGCTCTCACATTTTTGTTTTCATTTGATTTCAGTACAATCTGAGAGCGACTATAGCCAGGCAACATCAAAAATAGAGAATTTAGTCCAAAACAATATCAGCAAGTGGATGTTTGTCACAAGACACTTGTTTCTTATAAAAGTAGCTTAAGTATGAAATAAATTTCTTCACATTTTCTGCCTTGACATTTTCATGGGCAGGTTATAGTTGTTATTTTAATTGTAACTTCATTGACATTTTTTATCAAAGCCAAAGTGATTGTAAAACTGATTTTGTAGCTAATGAAATACAAATGTTAATGCCTTTAAAGTCTCTGTTCACTGTCTTTTAATGAATAAAATGTTATTGTAATGTTTTGAAGTATCAGCTTTAGCTCTATAAACGTTTTTTTTTAAAATTGTCTTCTAATTTTTCAGACAACATTTCAGGTATTGTCCTTTGTGCAGCCATCATATTTTATTAAATTGGCTCATATCTATGTCTTTGTCTGTTCTAATTTATCATATGTTATGAAATTATAGCTTTAATATATTGATGAAATTGACTTCCTGTTTAGATGTCTCGTCTTCTAATTCCTAAGCATTATTGGGTTGTTTTTTTTTTTTGGCTGTTACATAATTGCACCATACTTTTCTTAATCATCTCTCTGTGACTGTTTACACATCGTGAATATCATTTCTTAATGGCTAAATGTATATTTCTTCACCTTGACCAAAATACGATCTTAATTTGTTTTGTATGTTCGTTTATTATTTCAGTTATTTGTCTGTGTACTACTTTATTTTTGTAAACATATAAGAAATATTAAATATTTGCAGTGGTGCATTCAGCAGTATATAACATTAGTGAGTGTTTGCCACAGATTATGGTGAACTGGCTAATTGTAAATATATGAAATAAATGTTTAATGTAAAAAAATGTATTCCTCATATCTTTCTTTTAAACCAGGAACTTGATGAAACAGCTTTGATTATTCAGCTTGCACCGCAGCCTTTATTTATGTACTGTTAAGGGATTCATGAATTAATTAAATGTGCACCCAGTAGGCTCTTTAAACAAAAAAAAAAAAATAAAATAAAAAGATTTAGCAAATTACTGTAATATATATCCAAAATCACCTGTGTGTTACCGGGGCCCGAAAGGGGAGCAAAGAATAGTAACACTGTTCCCTTCCATGCGTGTCGTAGAAAGCGACTAAGGAGGGTTGGGCATGTGGCTGGTTACCCCATCCTGTAAAAAATTTAAACCACAAAAAACTTCAACAAATATGGATAAGTCAATTAAGGAAAATAAAACACAGCCATCCAAGACAGGGGAAGGTCCTCTCGCAGGGAGGCGTATGATGCAACACAGAGAAAGCCAAAAGGAGTCTGTGTTGCTGACTAACCTTCTTTCTTCTAGGAGAACTTCCAGATTTGGCACCTGGAATGTTCGGACATTAAACAAACAAGGGAAAGTGGCACAAGTAGCAGCAGAAATAAAGGAATATAAAAATCGAGGTTCTGGGAATGTGTGAAACAAAGTGGAAGGGGGTAGATAGGAAGAAACTCATCACAGGTGAATTGGTGCTGTCCTCAGGACATGAAGATGAAAGTTCACACCACAGTGAAGGGGTAGCTCTTATGTTATCTAAAGAAGCACAGAAAGCACTCATTGAATGGGAAGCTGTTGGACCCAGAATAATAACATCTACTTTTAAAACAGCTAAAAAGAAAATACATGTAAATGTCATCCAATGTTATGCACCAACTAATGACAAAGAAGAGTCTGTGAAAGAAGCATTTTATACTAGACTACAGGAAATTATGGGAGACGCGGTAGCATAGTGGTTAGTGCACTGGCTTCCTAGCACAGTGGTCTATGGTTCGATCCCCAGATGAGGCGGGAATTTTTTAGGCCACAAACGGCTCCTGGGTCGACCCAGCCCCAAATGGGTACCAGAGCAACTCTGGGAAGGTTAAGGTGGCCGGCGTGATGCCGACCACATCACCCCTCGTGTTCCGACAGTCAAGATAATATGGGCCTAACGCCATATTCCCAATATGCCTCAATGGGCGTGTAACGGGTTCCTTTACCTTTTTTTTTTTTTTTTACAGGAAATTATAAAGTAAAAAGAAGAGACATCACAATTTTGATGGGTGACATGAATGCAAAGATAGGTACAGTCAACACTGGATTTGAAGAAGTCATGGGAAAACATGGGCTAGGAATAATGAATGAAAATGGGGAACTATTCTCAAACTTCTGTGCTTCAAATCAACTGGCTATAGGGGGAAGCATGTTTCCACATAAGAGAATACACAAGGCAACATGGATATCACCAGTCCATAGAACAGAAAATCAGATTGATCATATATGCATAAACAAGGAGTTTAGATCATCATTGCAGGATGTAAAGGTATATAGAGAGCAGATGTGGCATCAGATCACCACCTTCTAATGGCCAAAGTAAAAATGAAACTCAAGAGATATGCAACAATGAAAAATTATAGACAACAATTTAATGTAGGACATCTAAGAAATCAAGAAACAAGAGACACATTTGCAGTCACAGTATCCAACAAATTCCAAGTGCTCCAACAGCTGGAAGATGTAGAGAATACAGAAGACTATTGGCAGCAGGTCAAAACTGTATGGAATGAGACATGTGAAGAAATACTGGGGAAAAGGGAACGACAACAAAAAGCATGGATAACAACAGAAACCATCAATAAGATAAAAGACAGAAAAAACAAGAAAGCTGATTTAAACACAAGCAAAACCAGAAGTTCCAAAGCCAAGGCTCAAGAAGTGTACACAGAAGCAAACAAAGAAGTAAAAAGAAGTATCAAAAGAGACAAGAGGAAGTATATTGAGGAGTTGGCAAGAGAGGCAGAAGATGCTGCAGCCAAAGGAAATATGAGAGAACTGTATAGCAGCACAAAGAAGCTAACAGGGAAATACTAGGCAAACAAGTTGCCTCATAAAAGACAAGAATGGAAAACTGCTCAGCAATATACAAGAGCAAATGAAGAGGTGGACAGAATATTTTGAGGACCTTCTCAATAGACCAGCTCCACAAAACCCCCCCGGACATCCAGCCAGCAGAAGAAGAGCTACAAATTAACGGTGAAAGACCAACGAAGGAAGAAATAAAGAAAGCCATAAAGCTTCTAAGAGATGGAAAAGCGTCTGGACCTGATGGCATTCCAGCAGAGGCCATCAAAGCAGATATCGACACAGCTACAGAGATGTTATATAAATTACTTGGTAAAGTCTGGGAAAATGAAGAGATACCAACAGAATGGAAGGAAGGATATCTGGTTAAGTTGCCTAAGAAGGGAAATTTACAAGAGTGCACAAATTATAGAGGAATAATGTTACTATCAGTGCCAGGAAAAGTATTAAACAGGATTATCCTTGAGAGATTAAAAGAGTCCATAGACAAGAAACTGAGAGATGAACAAGCAGGTTTTCGACAAAACAGATCATGTACAGACCAGATAGCCACTTTTAGAATAATAGTTGAACAAAGTCTGGAATGGAATTCACCACTATACATCGGATTTGTGGACTACGAAAAGGCATTTGACAGTGTAGACAGAGAATCACTTTGGAAATTGATGAGGCATTAAGGAGTTCCCCTGAAGATCATTAATTTAATAAAGAAAACATATGAAGACATGACATGCAGAGTTCTTCACGAAGGACAGCTTACAGAACCTTTTGGGATAAGAACAGGAGTGCGACAGGGATGCCTCTTGTCTCCATTTCTTTTCTTACTAGCAATAGACTGGGTTATGAGATCATCGACAACACACAACAGAAATGGAATCCAGTGGACTCTGACTAAGCAGTTGGATGATCTGGATTTTGCTGATGACTTGGCTCTTCTGTCCCATAACCGTAATCAGATGCAGGACAAATTAAAAACACACGATGAGAGGTCACAGCAACTGGGTCTGAAAATACACAGGAAAAAGACAGAAATAATGAGAATAAATGCAGGTAATGGTAACAGGGTTGAACTTGAAGAAACACCAATACAAGATGTAGAATCATACACATATCTTGGCAGCAATATAGGCAAAGTTGGAGGGACAGACTGATATCAAACTAAGAATATAGAAAGCAAGAGGAGCTTTCATTGCATTGGGAAATATATGGAGATCAAGAGAAATCGGATCCAACCCGAAAATAAGAATCTTCAACTCAAATGTTAAGTCAGTCCTATTGTATGGCTCTGAGACATGGAGAACAACAAAGACAACAACAAAAAAGCTACAGACTTTCATAAATGGGTGCTTGCGTAGAATAGAGGGATTAAAATGGTATGACAAGGTTACCAACGTGGAACTGATGACAAGAACTAGACAAGTGCCAGTGGAACAAGAGATGAGAAGAAGATGGCGATGGATTGGACACACACTGAGGAGACCTGTTGATAGCATTACAAGGCAGTCCTTGTTCTGGAACCCCCCGGGCAAGAGAGGCAGAGGTAGACCAAGAAGCATATGGAGAAGAGAGCTGGAAACAGAGGTGAAAATGATGAGGAAAACGTGGAAAGAACTTGAGATGATGGCACGTGACAGGAGGACTTGGCATGTGTTTGTTGAAGGCCTATGCTCCTTTGGGAGTGGAGGGTTATGAATGAATATCAAAAATATGATGCTGCCTGCTGCATAAATACTGAAATAAATAGAGAGAAATAAGAAAACGTGAGGTTTGTGAAAAAGAAAATATGTCACTGGTAGACACCTGAAAGTGAGAAAGAAAGTAGGAGGACAGCAGAAAAAGTGACAGGTTCAAGCCAGGTTCATCTGGTGATGCCATCTTTCTGTGAGAGTTAACATGCTACAGAGTATTACCCACTAAGTACTCTTTTTAAAAAAAAAGTGTTATTGCTGGGATGGTTGCTTTTGTGACATAACTCACAACTATAATATATTAGCCCTGAACAATGCAGGCATTTTTAAAGATACAATTACTTCCAAACATAATTTATGGACATTATTGCTTCAAAATTTTCTAACATTAGCTAGTATAGGGTCAAATAAAACACGATATACTCATGTCTAGTACACCAAAGGCGAACAGGAATAATAACAAATGACACTTGTGTAATATTGTCTTCAAAGATGTATGGATTATTTAAGTCTAAAATAGGTGTGAGTTATGCCTGTTCTTCTACTTTTCTGTTGTTGAGTTCCTAATCGTTTCTTTCTTTCTCTCTCTGTATCTTATGTGTGTTTAGCATTCACTTATTTTATTATATGTTTATGACACCTTGAGTTTCCCTCTATTTCTGTGCTAACACAGTAGTTCCTGACACTTAACCAGTGCCATTCCCTATTACTCTTATTCAACTATGATCCACTAGACTTGATTACTATTGCCTTTATCTTGTTTACTATTCAGCCTATAGTTTTTAATTAGAAAGCTTGGAAGTAATAGTGTGGTATAAAAGTGCGTGGATCATTCAGATCTAAAATTCCATAGTTGTAAGTTGTATGTTGTGTCGTGAAAGTGATTAACCCAGAGATAACACTTTAGAGTAGTGCTTAGCTGGCCTTCCTTCGCAACACGTTCACTTTCACAGCATGGTGTGGCATCATTCAGATGGACCTGGATCTAATCTTCAGAATGTCTGTTACTTCTCTTACTTTTCTGTTGTCTATTATCTTCCTTTTCCTCTTCCCTCTTATGACTGCCTTCCATTTATTTGTTTCATTGTTCACTGCATACTGATCTGATTAATATTGGATATTGGACCATGGTTTCTTAACCCTGTGCATTATAGGGGGTCCATATACAGAACCTGAAATTTAAAATGTTAAGTTGTTTATTATGCTTTTATGTTCATTTTTTTCTAAGCAAGGGTGCATAGCCAGTATCTGACATAAAGGGGTTCTTGGCACAAAAAGGGTTAAGAAGCCCTGGTGTAGACTAATAAGAGTAATGTAATGGAAACATATGACAAATGATCAGGCTACATGTTAATATGTCATACACTTTCTGTATGTGTACTCTTTGTTTTGATTAAAGTATCATCTTCAGTCAGCACAACTGTGATATAATGCCTTCTCGTTGCATAGGTATGTCCCAAGCAGACTGTGTGGTGGGGGCAAATCACCTAGTAAACAGAGCCCCAACTATACACAGTACTAAAATATTTACTAACATCATTATGGGGCCCTCATTTATTGAGTTGAATTGGGGCCATTTCTTTATGCTGCTGGTACTTTCCCTTTAAAATTGTGTTAACAGTTTGGATATATTTTTATCACAGTACCTTTTTCAATGTCTGAGATTTGGGTAGTGCTTTATTTTTTTCTCTCAGTGTTTGTTGTTGATTTTTTTCAATCCATTGAATTTTGTTTTGTGCATGGGATACCCGGTTCAACCGCATATGGGTTATAATTTGGGTATATAGTGTTCCTTTTTTCTATATAGTACCTTTCTTTTGTTGTTTTTCCAGACTACAAATTCTCTGGTGTTTGGTGTGGTGTTTTCTAAGGTCTGGTGGTGTATCTCTTCCTTGTTTTTGAGTATATCTCCCATCACCCTGTTCTCATAGATTTGGACACAGTATCTTCTGTTACTTTAATGATTTGAATACAGTGCTTTCTATTACCTCTGTGATTTGGATACAGTACTTTAAGTTACACTGAGGTGACCAACAATAGGAAGTAGGAAAGTCTTATTCAGATAAAGGGAAACATGGCCACTGTTGCAGCCAGAAGGTCTTCTTTAGAGACGTGATGCATGAAACAGTACAGAAAAGAAAATGAGAACTAATCTAAAACCATTTAAAAAAAAAAAAAAACATATGCATCACTGTGGTAAATCCTGGTCTGAAATCCTGCTTAGAAAATACTTTAGCCTGTCTGTATTTTCAATGCAGGATTTCAAACCAGGATTGACCGTGATTCAAATCTTTTTGTGTTTTGTTTATATGCATTTCAATTAGTTCTGTCTCTTCTATGTGGTTGTAATGTTTCTGTCCTTTATTTAGTAAGAATTCTCTGCTTTACTATCTATTTTTGTTCAGCTCATCATTTTGTACAGTTTTACTGCAATCCACTCATTTTCTTGTTACCTATTTCTGTGAGACAGCAATCAAAAAGCTACAGACTTTCATAAATAGGTGCTTGCATAGAATAGAAGGATTGAAATGGTATGACAAGATCATTAATGCTTACCTGTCAACTTGTAAGGAAAGGGATAATCTGTACAGGAATTTTAAATTATTGTCCATGTTCAGGGATACAAGCAGTTTGTGCAGGTTTTTTAAGTGCCGTTCTAATTTTAGTTAAAAATGTGGACATTTGTTTTTTTTTGTTTTTTTTACTATTTTTTAAAATGTTCATCTTCTGTATTGTCTTTTGTCCTCGTAAGACGAATCACCTTTTTTCGATTTTTTTTTCATACCCATCCATTGTATTAGAAAAACTGTTGTGTGAGGTTTTTTTAAATTTTTTAAAGTTTTTGTTAATATTAGGTACAGGTTTTTTTTTACTTTGTAAAGATTTTTATCTCAGGAGGTTGATAGGGTAAGCAGATATGGAATTAATGACAAGAACCAGACAAGTGCCAGTGGAACAAGAGATGAGAAGAAGACGGTGAAGATTGGTAAGGTTGATGATAATGATAAAGTTCTGTGAGCTCATGATTTTGTACAGTGCCAACTGCTACTTTAGTGATATAAATCCAGTCTTTCTATTACCTTAGTGGTTCGGAAATGGTGTTTTCCATTACATTAATGATTTGGATACCATACCTTACGTTGCCTCTGTGATT
Organism: Oreohelix idahoensis; assembly: GCA_024509875.1. Lineage (NCBI taxonomy): Eukaryota > Metazoa > Mollusca > Gastropoda > Stylommatophora > Oreohelicidae > Oreohelix > Oreohelix idahoensis. The sequence continues at coordinate 242,043 of JAMPIV010008007.1, forward strand.
TGGATACATTATGTTATGCTTTCTCTGAAATTTTAATATATTTCCTTGTATAACTTGTGTGGTTTTATACACTGTTTTCTGTTAACTATATTAAAGTTATGTAACAAAGTTATGTGCTAAATGACTGTAAAATATTACTGATGTTTGGTTTTAATTGATTATCAAGAATTAAATGAGCATAAAAATCATGTATTGTGTTTGAACAATTACGCAGTAATGTGCTGGAATGCTATTATTAAACCCCTTCATCTTTTATGATAAATAAAAATAAAAAAAATTCATTAGTTTGTACCAACAGGATTCCACAAGATTGTCTGGCATCCTATTCATCGACTCATTGCTTTGCTTTTGTCTGGGACATTTGACAATTTTGTATCACTGTGTTCAGTATCACACATGCCTGGCCTTAATCTATGTCACATGTTTTATTAAACAGCATCATCTTAATTGTCTCATGTTACTTGTACAAAGATGGTTGTTTCATAATTTTTGTTTACACTTGTCGCCTCATCTGAAATATTGTGTTAATATTAAACAAGTGATTTCATTTAAGTTTTCTAATTTTTATTCTAAGTTTTATTATTTCTTTTGCCTCAGCTAATTTTACACTGATAGTGTGATTTGTAAATTTTAATTTATTATGCTTAATTTGCCATTTATTTATATTCAGTCACAGTGGCGTACTAAAGGGAGTGCGAGGGGGGTGGTCCGCCCCGGGTGACAGCCAGAAAGGGTGTGCCATTGGACAGTATTATGATAATACTTACTGTTAAAAATATACTTGCATGTGTTGTTTTTTTAATGGCAGGAGGGTGCCTAGGTAGGATTTTCAGTGTTCTTAATAAAAAATAAAAAAAGTAATGATTGTGCATCTCATTTCAGTTGGATCTGATTTGTACTGTTACAATTGAAAAGGTAAAGGTACTCCCATAGCAGAAACTGCTGCAGAGGAGTGAAGTGTTAGAGACTTCAGCAGGGCCGTAGATACGGCGGGGGTTCAACAACACCACCCCCACCCTGCCTTTAGGGTTTGGTGAAAAACATGTGGGGAAATTATATTGTACCAAACATGTTTTGTGCCGACATTTTTTAATAACCCCCCTTTATTAAGTCCTATCTACGGCCCTGGACTTCAGCATACTAGCTTTCCTCTGTCTGTAAGGCTAATTACATCCTCACTGACTCTTGAAATCCCTTGGGAGAGCCCAGAACCAGAGCACAGTATTTTAGCTCTACTACATAGTTGGAGAGCCCCCTTGAATGGCGGGGAATGCTCAGAATGCTGCGCGCTTCTTACTCCTAGCTTGGGACTAGATGTGACGATCCTTTAAATGCAAGCTAAGCTGGAGAAACTGGGGCTCATAACTTCAACTCAGCATGTTTCGGAATGACAGAAAAGCCACAGGAAAAGCCTAGATCTACAGTGTAGATAATACCAAGGAGTCTTCAACTTGGTATTGGCTGCAAAAGAGCGAGAAGCTCAGCAGCCCTAGTTAAACAACAACAACAACAACTAGTTTTTTTCATTAATTTGGGTGACCAGTGTCCTTCCTCTCTGCCCTTGCATTCCCTAATTCTAGAACAGGGACAGGTACCAATTTACAGCATGGTAGACAGGAGCCTGACACTGGCCGGTTTCAATCCTGAACTGTACTCCAAAAAGAAAGTGTTTTAACCACTTAGCCAGTTGGACGTTCTGCTGATACAGTTATCTCATCGTATTTTATCTCATGTTTGTTAATTCAGGGACAGTGTCATTTGAACTAATTTTTGTATGCAGTGACTGCATCAGCACAATATAGTTTGTGTCAGTTCAGTTTGAAAACATACAAGTTCAGTTTGTTTCCAATTAATTTTTACGGTAATGATGTCGTACCAATTGGCAATGCTCTATACGGCGCCACCTCAGATGGGTGAAAAGAAGCTCTCACGGCAAGCAGAAGAGAGGAGAAAACGTCGAAATGGGCACCAGGAAAATAAGCAGCTGAGGACTGTCACCTCAGGGACGCATTCCCATTGTTAGTTATGACTGAAGGTAAGGTGACCAGACGTCCCGGTTTTTCCGGGACAGTCCCGGTTTTCAACCATTTTTGATAATTTGTCCCGACTTTTTTTCGATGGAATCCGGGACGCCAATTTGTCCCGGTTTTGGACGAATTTGCCAATTTGGTATAAATCTCACAGATTAAAAAAAAAAAAAATTATTATTCCGTGGCTGACTTGAGGGAATTTTTAATTATTAGTGAACTGGCGCCGAAACAGCACAAGAGGTTGTCAGGACTGCGAATTAGGTTTGTAGTTCCAATGTGATATTCGCAGTTATTTGAAATTTTAGGTAGTGGTAAAGTACCAAGACTTTGCGTACGGTATACGTTTATTTAATTTAAACGGTGAACTATTTGTGCATATTTTGTTATTGTTGTAAGAAAATGGTACCAAAGCGTAAATGCAGTTTCAATGAAGATTTACAAAAGGAATATCCGTTTATTAAAAAGAGTACATCACACTTCAATGTACGATGCAATATATGTGCCTCCGGGTTTTCGATAAGCCATAGTGGACGTGGTGATATTAAGAACCACATAAGCAGTGAGAAACATAAGAGAGCCGTCGTTACAGCTGCATCAAGCTCGTCGTTAACCACTTTCTTCAGAGCTGATAAAATTGGTGACCAAGAAGAGCAATTAGCTGCTATAGAAGGCGCCTTTGCATACCATACAGTGCTACACAATCATACTTTCAGATCTATGGATTGCACATCAAAATTACTTCAGGTTACTTTAGAGCCAAAATTTGCATGTGCACGTACGAAAACAGAAGCCATTATTCGAAATGTCTTGGCACCCAATATTCTAAATGAGTTAAGGTGTGACCTAGAAAAGTCTACATTTATTTCTGTACTGACAGATGCATCCAACCACAAAGAATTCAAGATTTTTCCTTTGCTTGTCATATACTTTGATTTCAGTAATGGAGTGAAAATTAAAATATTAGAGTTAAAGTCATTGCCAGGTGAAACATCTGATATTGTAAGTAGTTTTCTTAATGACTGCATAACTGAAAATGGTTTAGACAGGAAAGTAGTTGGATTATGCGCAGACAACACAAATTCCAATTTTGGAGGTGCTGAAAGGAAAAGACAGAACAGTGTTTTCAAAAAACTGCAAGAAAACCTTGGACATGGTCTTATAGGAGCTGGGTGTGCAGGAGTTATTTTCCACACCATTGTTCGAACAGCTGCAGATGTACTGCCTGTTGATGTCGAGCTGATTATTGCTAAAATGTATCTACTCTTCAAATCATACACAGTACGAGTTGAAAGACTCAAGGAGTTTTGCCATTTTGTGGAAACAGACTTCCAGATGATCTTAGGTTATGCTCAGACTAGGTGGCTTGCTCTGCTGCTTGCTGTTGAAAGGGTTCTTCAGATGTTCCTGCCTCTAAAATCATATTTTCAATCTCAAGACAGATGCCCAGTTTTTATACAGACATTCTTTGAAAATCCTCTATCTGAGGCATGGCTTGTTTTTGTTCACAGTCAGGCCTCTCCATTCCACGAAGCTGTGCAAAAAATAGAAGGACAGACGGTCACTGTGTTTGAAATCATTGACAGCATCAACAGGTTGAAAACTATTTTGAAGTCCAAACTGGAAGACTGTTTCTTGCCATCAAGAGTTAAGCTAATCCTTGAAAAGCTGGAAATGGAAAGACTTCCAAAGGAGGATGTGAAAAAGTTTCATGCTAGCGTTTCTTCGTTCTATGAAACAGCTTTCAATTATTTGAATAAATGGGCTGCAAAAAATTTTCAAGACCTAGAATCCTACAGCTGGGTAACGCTTAACAGAATACCAATTTGGGCAGATATTGAGATATCATCATCACTAGTGATTCAAACATTACCTTTATAACGAATATGTCTATATGAAGCAGTTTGTTACTTCTCAGAAAATTAGTGAATGGAGTGCCAAAAAAACATTGCCACCACAACGTTGGATTGAAATGGTTTCCCACTTCAAAAACAATAATGTGACATTTTCAAATATTTTGAAGTTGGCTGAGTTTTTTTTTTCTGTCTACCTGGAACAAATGCTGCCACAGAAAGAGTGTTTTCTTTGATGAACAGCTTATGGGCAAGTGATAAAACACAGCTAGGTGTTGAAACTTTGAAAGCTATGTTGACAACCAAAGTGAACTGTGAGGAAACATGTGTCGAGTCTTTTTAAGATGCTGCTTGCAAAGAAGGACCTATTGATACAAATCCACTCATCTGAAAAGTACAGTAACTCAGCTTCAGGATTATTGATGTTTTTCTCTCTTATTAGTTTAAGTAGTAAAACTTATACAGTAAAATGTATGTTATTCAATGTTATTCAAATGTATATATAAAATGTATATTATTTAAATTGACATCAACTTCATTTTTCCGGGACATGTCCCGACTTTTGACCTTTTCTTTACCCTTTTGTCCCGTTTTTTTGCATTGAAATAGGTCAAATCTACTATTTTGTCCCGGATTAGGGTTTTCAAAATATGGTCACCTTACTGAAGGGGCTATTATTATTATTATTATGATATTCATCTTAGTTAAATATATCTGATCTTTGCTTATTACAGACCGTGTCATGTGCACTTACTTCTCAAGGTATAGTTACTGGGTCTGAAATCTGGTAGCATCATGTACCAGTCCATCCAGATGTAAATAGGTATCTGACCCTGCTCTTGAGTTAGGGACGGCAAAGGCAATGAGGTAGGGACCTAGTCACCCCACTTCAAAAAGCTAAGACCTAGTATGGTGAAGTCTCTCACTTCACTACCCTACATTAGTATTGTCTATTGAACTACCTTTCATCATCATCAAGTATCATGCCTAGTGGCGTTGGAGATCATGTTTCTCCATAACTTCCCGTCTCCAGTACAATTTATCAATTCTGTTGTTGACTTCTTTCCATGCCACGATGTCAAACTGTCCAGTATTTTCTCTCTTGGTCTTCCACTATCATTTTTTCCTTCAATCTTACCTGTTGTTACGATATATTCCAGCTTACCTGTTGTTGTCGGCGTCTGTGGCCTAATGGATATGAACGCAGTTTCATAATCCAGATATACCAGGTTCAAAACCTGCTGCAGGCGGTTTGGTAGCAGATCGCTTTGTGCGGATTTTTAACAATGGTATAAGCGCCGTACCGTTCAGAAAGCAGTGGCAAACTACTGAATGAAAAAAATTGCCTAGAAAAATCACAAACAGCCAATAAAAGCTGGGGTTGATTGCCACGTCCTGTAAAGGATAAGCAACTAACTTTTCTACCTGTTGTTACAATATATTCCAGCTTACCTGTTGTTACAATATATTCCAGCTTACCTGTTGTTACAATATATTCCAGCTTACCTGTTACGATATATTCCAGCTTACTTGTTGTTACGATATATTCCAGCTTACCTGTTGTTACAATATATTCCAGCTTACCTGTTGTTACGATATATTCCAGCTTACCTGTTGTTATGATATATTCCAGCTTACCTGTTGTTACAATATATTCCAGCTTACCTTTTGTTACAATATATTCCAGCTTACCTGTTGTTACAATATATTCCAGCTTACCTGTTGTTACAATATATTCCAGCTTACCTGTTGTTACAATATATTCCAGCTTACCTGTTGTTACAATATATTCCAGCTTACCTGTTGTTACAATATATTCCAGCTTACCTGTTGTTATGATATATTCCAGCTTACCTGTTGTTACAATATATTCCAGCTTACCTGTTGTTACAATATATTCCCACTTTCCTCTTCTCATAACATGCCTTAAAAAAAGTGGATTGCTTCTTTCTAACTTGTGAAATAAGTTTCCTTTGCGCATTGGACTCTTTCAGGACATCCTCATTACTCTTTTTGGTTGTCCATGGTATTTTTAACATTCTTCTGTAAAACCGCATCTCTGTGGCCTCTAGTGGTTTCCCTACTTGTTTACTAACTGTCCAAGACTCAGTCCTATATGTGAGGATTGGTTCTGTAACACTGAAAAACTCGCTTTCTTACTTCCATTGACAAAGAATTGTTGCATAAAATATTCTTCATTTTATAGGATGCTGTTTTTGTCTGAGCTATTCTGCTCTTCACTTCTGAGATGCATCTTCCACCCGTTGTTATTAATGTGCCCAGGTATTTAAAACTATTGACCTGTTTTAAAACTGTTCCATTTAATTTGATAGTGCATTCTGGGGAAGCCGTTTTGTTTGAGACGACCATTACTTCTGTCTTTTTGCTATTATGGCTGGGGCCTTTATTTTCACTTTCTGTCATTGTTGTATCAACCATTTCCTGCAGCTCCTTTTCACTTTGTTGCCATTATGACTGTATCATCAGCGTATCTTAAGTTGTTAATATTATTTCCGCCAATGATATTCCAGGGATGTCCTTTAAAGATCTTATTATATTTTCACTGTACAGATTGAACAGATCCGGTGACAGCACACATCCCTGCTTGACCCCCTTTTCTCAGCTCGCGAGCGCTGGCGGTCGCTGCCTCAAAAGACTGCGTGTGGTGATCCCGGTAACGGGCCCTCCCAGTTCATCGGTTAGCGAGGCAGTGGTTTCGTGCGTGTTTGGCTCATGTGTCTGTAAATCGCAGGTTCGGTCCTGTTGTGAGCAAGCCGTCGCATCTGTGATGCTGCACTGTAATTCTGTCCTCCAACAGGCCCAATTCTGTTCTTCCATTTTGAGTTTTCACCATTCTTCTTCACTTTGTAACTATATGTGTTTGCCATGTTTCTTCTCATTTGAATATATATCGTATTTGGTATTGTTGTGTAGGTAATTAAATGGGTTCTTTTTATGACGGTAAGTTTATTTCTTACTCCCACCAGTTTTACTTTCTCTGATTTTCCGCGATCACGTTGATTTTCGTTGTTTACGAAAATCGCTATTTTCGTGCACGCCTGTATGACGCGTCAGAAACGTCACGTAACGTGATGCCATATTTGGACACGCGGTCTGCGCGTTTTCAAATCTGATTGGCGTAGGTCGCTAGTTATTTTATTCTTCTAGCGTTTCTATTGGCCCGAGTGCGTAGTTTAGCAGATACGCGGGAGTGGTTCCCTGTGTGTATATATAGCCAGTTACACCTGGGATCTTTCTCTATATGAAGAAATAATTGCCGGCCGTGCACCTACGCATTTATCGTCTCCACTGTGGGGAAAAACAGCGGTAATTGGTATGTAGGAATTTTATTATCGTTTTACTTATTAGAGGGTTCTTTGAGAAATTCGCCGTAAGTAAAGTTCTTCGGGGTCATTAACTTAAAGTTATAGACAGTAGCGCCATCCATTATTATCTTTGAAGAACGATGTAAATGTAAAAGTGTGCATAATTCTTTCTAGGATTTTGGCAGTAGATAGGAGCGTGTGAAGTTATGAGATACACGTGTGCTCATAGTTGTAGAATGTTGTGTAAAACCACCATTTATTCCTGTGTATTTACCTATATAATTTTATTGGGAACTCCATTGTGTGTACGTTAATTTTATCGTGCCTTAAATGTGAGAAATGCAGTCGGAGGGTACAGATTTATGTTATCAATGAATTATACGGCTTAGGGGAGTAAATTATTCCTATAGCACGAGGTTTAATTTAAATTGGGGCTTAAGTCGGGAACCCAAGGTGTAATGGGAATGTCGGACAAAGGATTTCCCTAGTTGAAATGTTTGGACACGTGGTTAGCCATGCGTAACAACCACGTAACCCGTCAGACAGTGTCTGGGGCTTTGTTTACTTACCTGGAAGATTTAAGTTGAGAGAAGAAGGAGTGAGATTGAAGAGACACGTGGGCTAGTATTATTTTATGTATCGTTGTTCAGAACGAGAGAAGGGGAGTAGGAGGAGTGAGATATAAGTGCCACGTGGGTAGTATTATTTATGTATTGTTGTACACAACGAGTGAGGTATTGAGTAGGGGAGTTGTAAAGATTATGGGAGCTATATGTGTTAGAGATGCGTTATGTTGGAGTTGGTGTACATTAGACGCATTTTCTTTTAATTTCAGCGGGTCACGGCAAACAGTGGGGGAGCATAATTTGCCAATACAAATTATCCACGGCAAAAGGACATATCTCAGGGGTCAGAGGACTCGAGTTATCGTCAGAAGCAAAAGAAAAATAACCTACGGTCTCTTGCAGTGAAGTGCCCATGCTTTAGCGGGAACGGGGTTTATTTATCATAAAAACCCAGAGCTCGTCGCTATTATAGTCTCCGACAACGGCTCGTGGCCGGGAGACTGGTGTAATTGTATACAGCCAGAAATCACTGCTGTGTTTTCCTTTAATCCGGAGCGGGTTAAAAGTGGAAAATTATAGCAGCTATTCAGCAGCAGAGAAGTTTTCTACAGTGAATCAAGTACCTCATGCTTGATACCCGAACATCATCATCATCACCGAATTCAGGAGCAGGTGACAGGGTTACCATACCTGGGTCCTGAAAGTAACGAGAGAAGAGCGTAACGAAGACGCCGCATCATCCGAAGTCGAGTGTTAGAGAGACACTGAGACCAGGAGAGAGAGAGAGAGAAGGAGGGAGAGAATAGACAGGACCAGTAGGGTCGGTTTTATTATCCCTTTGACGGATAGACACTGAGCCATCGGTGTAAGCCAAGTCTATTATTGTAGCATTTCCAGTGGTGTTAGCGGCGCATATCGCCTAACAAGGTTGAAGTTGTGTAGACTTTCAGTGAGGAAGAGTCAACAGGACTGAGACCACAGAAATATTATTTGTGTTAGAGAGTGGAGGCTAAAGTTGACAGCCCCACATAATTAGAGTTGTTTAAATTACTAATCATATTATTGATCCCCAGCAGGGTGACAGGAGGAGTGGATGGACTTGGGGTTTTTCTAGTGTCTACCAATTTAATTGTTACTTTGTTTTTTTCAGGCCGTGCAACAGTGCACGCTATTTATTTGATTGATGTATGATGAAATTTTATGTTTGATTGTGTAAATAAATAAATATATATATACTGTATACTGGATCAGCTTCTACACTTTTAACTATACTTACTCTATGTTGTCTTTATAGTGGTGTCTGTGGTCGTTTTATACACCTTATCTCCTTGTGTTTGAAGGTAGTTAGAGGGGAGGGGGGGGGCGTGATTCTATGGCTTTTTCTGAAGTCACGAAGCGGCAAGGGGAGAGTCAAATCCTGGTTCTATCCCTTGAGCCAATAGTCTCATCTGTCCACAGGCATGTCATTTTTCATCTAAATTCTATCTTCTCAGACTTTCTCATACTAGGGTCTTGCTTTCATTCAGGCAAACTCTATAAACTTAAATCCACTTCGTAACAGCATCTCCGTATCGTGGCTCGATAACAGTCTCGAAAAAAAAGCCCCGCTCTCGCTATGAGTCGTGCGCTGGCAGTCAGAAAGCTGGTGTCGCTTTCGGCCCGTCCTGTCCGACTAGGGGAAAGTCTTGTCTGCAGGCGGCCAATGGTTCTCACAAGAATAAAATCGCCGGGATCCGCTCTGCACAGAGTTCTGTCTCCCTCCCCGCGCGAGAGGTCGAAGAAGACGCACGTCTGTCCGGACAGTTATCTGGTTGATCCTGCCAGTAGTCATATTCTTGTCTCAAAGATTAAGCCATGCATGTCTAAGTTCACACTGCCTCACGGTAAAACCGCCTCATTAAATCAGTCGAGGTTCCTTAGATGACACGATCTTGCTTGGATGACTGTGGAAATTCTAGAGCTAATACATGCTTACCAAGCTCCGACCCTCGCGGAAAGAGCGCTTTTATTAGTTCAAACAGGACATGAGGTGTAGCATCAAAATTATGACATGAGGTATAGCAAACTACCCTTGTTTCAGACTGTAACGGCCGCGCCGTTCCTCTGATCGCACCAGCAGAGGCATGTTGCATAGGCAATAGCTTGACCTCTTTATTCAAGTGCCCAACCTCATGCCACCGAGACTGTATTGAGGGGGGGGGGGGTACTCTCATATAGTCAGAAATGACTGAAAAGGAAGATAGAGAAACGTTCCTATTTGGCTGCTAATTCTTACAGCTGCTGTTTGTTGCCAGTACATGTTCTTTGGACTACCTTTACGTTTACTTAATACAGACGCAAAAAAAAAAACACACACACACACATATACACACACAGAGAACACAACATAGCAATACAAAACAAATACAAAAATTGAAATATTTAAATAAGTTATTGTGAATGGCCTAAGATTTGCAAGAGTCGGCGTTATAGGGTGATTGAAAATTCACTTCATATTTTAAATGGCTATTTCTCTTAATAATAATAATAAATTCTTTAAGCACCAAACACGGCGCATAAGGCAGAAACCAGTGCTCTCCACATTGTTCGTTGTGACGCCACTCCTCTTAGCTCTTGCACATTATTTAGGCCCAACGTTCTTCCTTCTCTTATTATTGTTCTTCTGAGTGTTTCTTTTGGTCTTCCTTTTTTCCTCTTACCCTCAGGAACCCAAGTGAGCGCCTGTAGTGGTATTCTGTTGTTTTGCATTCGTAGGACATGACCGATATATGACCATCGTCTTTTCCTTATATAGTCGGAAACATATTTCTGCCTAGAGTCTTCTCTTATTTGTCGATTAGTCTTGAATTCTTTCCAACTGATGTTCATGAGTTTTCTAAGACATTTGTTCTCGAATGTATTCAGCTTGTTCTCCAATGATTTTGTTATTTTCCAACTCTCACAGCCGTATGTTAACACTGAGATAACATTTGAATTAAACAGACTTAATACAACTAATTTATATGAAACAAACATCACAATAAAGACATTTAACTGCCATTTTACCACAAAAAGTGATATGTCACATCAACATTACCACTCATCAGTTTGATCAACACCTGACTTCATAGCGGCAAACAATTTTAGCTATCTCTTGTTAGGTCGGTTTGATCAACACATGATTTCATAGCGGGTAAAAAAAATTTAGCTGTCTCTTTGTCATGTCGGTTTGATCAACACATGGTTTCATTGCGGGAAACAATTTTAGCTGTCTCTTGTTAGGTCAGTTTGATCAACACATGATTTCATAGTGGGCAACAATTTTAGCTGTCTCTTGTTAGGTCAGTTTGATCAACACATGGTTTCATTGCGGGAAACAATTTTAGCTGTCTCTTGTTAGGTCGGTTTGATCAACACATGATTTCATTGCGGGAAACAATTTTAGCTGTCTCTTGTTAGGTCGGTTTGATCAACACATGATTTCATAGCGGGCAACAATTTTAGCTGTCTCTTGTTAGGTCAGTTTGATCAGCACATGATTTCATAGCGGGCAACAATTTTAGCTGTCTCTTGTTAGGTTAGTTTGATCAACACATGATTTCATTGCGGGAAACAATTTTAGCTGTCTCTTGTTACTAACGATGTTAGGTCAGTTTGTTGGCTATTTCACATTTTTGTTGTGATTTAGTATAACAAATAATAAAATACAACTTATTAGTCAAATAGCTGCAACTACTCATTCTTTTGACATTTGTATCTCGTATATCCAGTGGATACAAATAAGGATATAACATTTTAAAATAGGAAGTGACCTTTCAATCGCCCTGTATATCCCCCCCCCCCCCCCCCCCCGCATAAAGTGGCTAAGTAGGCTGTAGCAGAGGCGTCACTAGGGTGGTGCGGACCGCACCCGGGTGACACCATGAGTTACCTCACCGGGTGACACCTACCCTAGTGACGCCTCTGGGCTGTGGTTTTCAGTATATGTCACACCAAGAGCTGACGCTCAGTGACAGTGGATCAAAGTCAAGTCGTCAGTAAAAATTAGTACCCCATTTCAGCTGGTGACAGTTTGCCTCGTCAGACGGGCAGCCCATGGATGCAGGTCACCCAAACAGTATACTGTCAAACACTGTGTAATTATGTACTGTTGTTAATCACGTGACTATTTATTAGAGAACATACATCTATCAGAACCCAGACAGACAGGCAAGCATCACTCATGTTTTGCATGTGCTTTACGAGGCAAAAAAACCGTATAATGTTTGCAAATCACCTTCCGAGGACTTTGGTTTAGCAACCTTTGAAGAGGTCGTCTTAAGTCTCACAGCGGGATTGTAGACTGGGCAAGGACTCTGCTTTTAGGGTATCTTCGTATTCACGCGCATGGAGTCCTTGCCAGCCTAGTAAACTTCATATAAACCAGCTCTCTTGGTTGCAATGCATTTGATGAGTTTTTGTGAGTACATCTTAATCAATCAAAATGTTACAGCCAACTTTCATTTATGAGTTTCTCTTTCTGTGAAAAAGAGAGACCAACAGTTGAGAGAAAAAAAAATTGTAAGAAAAATGCACAAGTCTGATTGATGTGTTCCAGTTTTGTTAAATGTCTTAGGGCTATATTGGTTGAATGTGTGTGCGTGAGTGAGTGGGGGTTAACATAAATTTGAAATAAAATGGCATTACCTTGAAAATATGAAAAAAAGTATATACTGGATGTCGAGAACCATTGCTAATGAACAGCTGAATGTTTCTTAACGTGTTGGTGGAACTGTGCGTTTGCTTTTTTTTCATTTTATTCCTTCCTTTTCAAATTGAACAAGAACAAAAAATTGGTCATTCCGAACATTTCTCATTATATTTTCTGCATAGATGTTAAACAAGTATGGAGAGAGGATGCAACCCTGTCTTCTCTCCTTTTCACCTCAAACCATCCTGATGATACTACATATCAGCTCAAAATTCGGCCAAGCAATTTGAGAAGCGACGTAGCGATTTGAAAAAAAAAACCAAAAGCTGCGTTTGTTTATTTAGTGCTTCGATCTAGGGGTACTGATACCATTCTATGTTTATTAATATTATTTCAAGATACGTTAATAATTTCATGTGGACTTGGACTAATTAGAGATTCATCTTTTTATGTTTTAATTTGTATTTTAAATAAAAAGGTCAAGGTAGTCCTAAAAGCAGATACTGTCGTACAGGAGTGAAGTGTTAGAGACTTCACCATACTAGGTCCAGTATCGAGAAGTGGGATGAACTGTTCCCTTCCTCGTTGCCTTTTCATTCCCTAACTCAAAGCCAGGTACCAATTTACAGCTGGATAGATTGGAACGTGTCGGTACCGTGATTTGAACGCGGCACGTTTGCCGCGAGAGACCAGTGCTCTTTCATTGTGTCAATCGGACGCTTGTATTTTAAATAGGTGGTTTAAAGGCTGAATCTGAAGCATTGAAAAATGTCGCAAAACCCATCTTAGTGTTCCGCACAAATTCTCTGTCAGTCATTAACTCTCCAAAGGGGAATAATAAAACACCGCAGTGAAGCCTGCCAAGATCATTAATGAACGCTAGATACCAGTTCGACATCGTGAAAGCACAGTGCATTCCTGCTCTCTAAAATATAGAAGTAAAACCTAGAAACGTACCAAAGAGGGACGAAACAAACAACAAAGAGAGGTCAATATACAATGATCTGAAAGCAAAGATTTTAAAAATGTCTTTTAGGGAAAGTGGCAATTAAATAAATAAATCCTAGTTCACACAAAACAGACGTGTGTTGAGAAGACACCCGGCGATATTTACCAGATTATCATTAGGCCACTACACACTTAAATACTATCTACTCAAGTTCTGAAACAAGAAAGAGCACAAATATATGTTGACATGGAGGAGCGAACAAAATCAAATAGCAGAATATGCAGTCATCATAATGAAACTGGTATGAGGCATTGTTTGGCATAACATTATCCCCCGTTGTTAGTCGTGGGTTCATCTATTGCAGTGATTTTCAACCTAAGGGAGGCGACTGAATATTGGGCCGGGCGCAACTTTGCAATGGATCGCGCACCTTAGGTCCCCCTCTCTCGAATTCTTGCTCAATTCTTATAATTAATTTTTACTTGTCACTTTTAGTACATGGGTCGCCAGCTTCACTAGCTGTGACATTTGGTCCATGGTCGTAAAACAAAAAAAAAAAAAAAAGGTTGAGAACCATTGATCTAGGGTGCGTAGTTTTAGACCAACAATTAATTCGGTCCATGATTGGTTGGTCCTTGTTGTTAATTGTGCTTTGTATTGAATGGGGGGGGGGGCTACTGGGAGGTTGCAATATTTTCAGTAGTAGTCACCATTCAGTAGGGAAACTGTACTAAACATCACTCACGTCTATGGTGTCTGGTAAACTAATGCCCCTTTAACTCAGTTCTAGACCAATTTAAATTTAACTGTAAGTTAAGTCCCTTTGCCCAGTGAACCTTTGTTTCCAAAAACCATCGTCGTGTGTCATTGCTCATTGCTTTCGTGTTCAAGGCTCCTCAAATCACTGTCATTTGAGTGCCCGATACTTAAATCATTGGCTGTTTTCCCATTAGTCTTCCCATATCATAATTTAATTCGCTTCACATGGAGTGGCTGATTGAGGAAAACTACGTCAAAACACAGTCTTGCATCGGTGGTTTCTGTAGGAACTAGTGTTATATCTTATGCCCTGGAAGCCACTTTTGTTTGTGCATTTCAAATTTAGGCTGAATCACACTTTATGATCGGCCATTGGTTAGGGTTAAGGTCACGTTTATTAATTCATGCTTGTTTAATTTCGTCTGCGATTTATAATAGTGTAGTAAATTATGGTTAAGGGTTTAGCGTTAGAATCTAGGATTGGGATTAGAAAGAAACATAGTTGCTAGCGCTAGCCTTAACCCTAACCCTGTTAGCCACAAGATGGCCGACCGTGCACTAAAGTGTATTTGCCTCCTGACATTGGCACTAAAAACGATAGACTTAATAAGTATAGCCAGCAGGTGGGCTTGAACATACCTAAAGAAGACAGAGGTCATGACGCTCAATGTGAGCAACCCTGAGCCCATATCAGTAAGGAATTAGCAACTGGAACATACAGATGCCTTCACATACCTAGGATGCATAGTAACACCAGACGGCGGAGCAAGCAAAGACATCAACAACAGAACGAACAAAGCAAGAACAGCCTTTTTTAGTCTAAACAACATCTGGAAGTCCTCTCAGTACAGCACAAGCACAAAATTAGGATTATATCAGAGCTGTGTGCTTTCTGTGCTTCTCTATGGCGCGGAGAGCTGGAGAGTTACAGAGAAGGAAATGTCGAAATTGTCCTCTTTTCACACAACATGCCTAAGAAAAATTCTCCGAATCTTTTGGCCGAATACCATCACCAACCAAGATCTGCTTACTCGGAGCAAGCAAGAGGACATGCACACCATCATAGCTGGCAGACGCTGGAGTTGGGTTGGCCATGTTCTCAGGAGAGACCCCGATGCCATCACAAGAACAGCTATGCTATGGACCCCTGAAGGAAAACGAAAGAGAGGCCGACCAAAAACAACTTGGCGGAGGACTGTGGAGGCTGAGATGCAAAGAATGAACCAGAGTTGGGGCACTGTACGAAGGATGGCCACCGACCGAGCAAAGTGGAATCAATTTGTTGTTGCCCTACAAGACGCCACCAGGCGTAATGGCCACTGACTGCTTTGACGGTCGGCGGCTAAGGATCAAAGAAGAAGAAGGGAGCCGCGCTAGCGTAGTGGTTACAACACCGCTCTGGCGACCGGGTGATTCAGGATCAAACCCGGGCGACGGCATTTGAGGATTTTTCGTCGACCGGGATTTGGACTGGATTAACTCAAGACCTGGCGATGACATTTGAAGGAGTGTCGTCGACCAGGGATTGGCGGCTCCTGAGCCGACCCAGCTCTAATGGGTACCTCCGAAATCGGCGAGTATCTGCCTGAATGGCGAGGGACACCTGTCTCTGTACAAGAAAAGGGATACTCACGTAAAATCAATGTCAGGTTAGACATTAATAATAACCTGAGATTTCGCCTCGAGTATTAGCGGGCGTACGAAAAAAAAAAAAAAAAAAAAAAAAAAAAAGAAGAAGAAGAAGATTGGCACTAATGTGTCTCCACAACTTTCTGTCCGCAGTGTAATTTATCAGATCTGTTGACTTTTCCACATATCAAGATGTTTAAAAGGCGAGCCTTTTCTCTCCTCGTTGTTATTTTTTCCCAAACACTTTAACCTGTTGTCATAATGTTCTCACATCACATGACCGACAAAAGTAGACCGATCCCTTTAGATTCTGAAATTAATGAGCTTCTTTCAGGTCGTCCTCATTCTTTTTTTTTTTTAAATAAAATTTAAAATATATTACTACTCTTCTAAATGTCATATTTCTGTGACCTTTAGAGATTAAAAAAAAAATTGATTGTCCATGATTCACTCCAATTTGATAGGCTCGCTACTGTGTACGACAGAAAAATATCTTTTTTGATGTCAACTGACAATGATTTGGTGCTTATGATACATTTTATATTATGGAATTCTGTTTTTTCCTTCTGCTTTTATGAACGTCACCCGCCAAAACATGGTGGGACATAATTATGTCGTGCTTGTCTTTCTGCTGCATGTCCCCATGACGTTACTAATTCTCCTATGGTCATTTACCTGGATGCACTGGTCATGACGCTATGGCTTAAAAAATGGCACGGGAAGTAGTGAAAAACCAACCCCAATGAACTGAAATTTGACTAATTAACAGCTGTTGTGTCGCAACATGTTTTGTAAATGTACGGATATTTTTAAAAATCTTGCACTGGTACATATTAAAAAAAACAAAAAACACATAACACAAATTCAAAATAAAAGTTTCTATTACTCTGACTCAGAATAATAATTTAAGGGAGTATCGACTTGAGCGACTAAAACGGCCGAGTGACTGCATATGTAATAAACTCCCTTCACTATCTACTGCTAAATATAATTATAAGATATTTATTCATACACACCCGAAATACAAATGGAGACAATTCAAAAAATTGTGTACAAAATCAAACATCCACTATTATTAAGGATGGGACTAAAATGCGCGTTGTTTCAACAGGTGCGCAATGCAGTTCCCAAACCGTTAGTGCGTCTGAAAAATTGCTAGTTTAATGGAAAGAACCGATAACGCATTTCTCTAAAAGGGAATTCTTGAGATGCATCTTCAGTCAGATTATGTGTGCCCAGATATGTAAAGTCATGATATTTCAGGAAGCGCCATACCCCCTTTTTTTTTTGCCCTCACATTTCTCTTTTTAAAATTATTCAATGCAATATTAAAATTACAGAGGTGAAGGCAAGCCTTGTTTTGTTAATCCTGGCCTTAACATTCTGGTTTGTTTCACTTTCTTTATCAATGTTACTTCCCAAATAAATAATGGTATGCACTTTTTCAATCATCTGACAGTTGATCATTATCAGATCTCTTTACATATAATTTTTCCTCATTTCCAATATGTTTTTTAACACTTGTGTATTTTCATGTTCTTTGCTGCTTATAGCATTGCTCTGTTCCTCTTATTCTGCACGCGTGGTTGTTTGTGTGAAAGAAGAAATAGGTCATCTATAAAATCATGATCCCATAGTTGTTTCTCATGTATAAATTGAATTCGCGTTGTACTACTTTCTGTTATTTGTCTGACTACCAAACCCAGGACCGTGATAAAGATCTTTAGTGAAAGCAGACATCATTTTCTAATCGTACTGTGAGTGTAAAGGGTTCTGAGAGTTTGCACTTGTGGACAACTCTGCATTTGACCTCTTAGCTTAGTGTTTGGTCCATGCACAAGAAAGCTGATATTTATCTTATGCATTGTGTACCCAACGTGGGTTATAGTTTGAGCATATAGTGTTCTTTATTCTATTTAGCATATTACATTGTTTATTTTTCTTGTGTTGTTTCTTCCAGGCTGCAGTTTCTCTGCCATTTGTTGTGGCTATTTCTAATGTCTATTGTGTTTATGGTGCCTTTCGTCGTCATAGGCTTATCTCTATGTACCATGTTTGAGGGGTTTGTAGATTTTATTTTTAGTTGTATCTTTTTCCTGTCTCTTGTTTTATTGCAACTGAAGTTATCTTATATATCCCATACCTCACTCTTTCGACAGGTTAGGGACCAGAGCTATGACGAAAGTCGAAAATCGACGAAAGTCGAAGCATAGCCTTTATTTAGCTTACAAATGCGTTAGGACCGCCAAAAAACGTAAATAACTAACTATATAACACTTGCGAATGCGTGCAACACCTAGATAAACAGAAATAAACATAAGAATAAAGAAAATACAGTAATAAATAAAAAAATACGTAAATAACATCTTACCTTAAAATCATTCTTTAGCAAGTAGACGATGAATATATACAGTATATACAGTTTTGAATGTTGGTAATTTAGGGGGATTCTAGACTTAGAAAATCAGATGGAGAAAATTGAGGAGGCTCATCTTCAGAACTGGAGGATTTCAATCTAATTCTTTTAGGAGAAGGGCACTTTGAAGGAGATCTAACAGGGGCTGGGGCTGATGTTGATCGCTCGGAATCTGAAGAGTTAGAGGGAGGGGTGACTGAAGTTAGTTGTGGCGGTTGCGTCTTGAAAAAGGAGAGCAAGGATGTTTGCCTCATTGGTGTCTTCTTCCTGTCCCTAAGAAGTTCTCTGTAACAGGCTATTTGGTGTTCTAACCCACTATTTACTTTAGAACTTCTGCCAAAATTGGGATCCACCCTTTCCCAATATGCAATTGCGTCCTCTATTTTGGCCATTCCAACCTCCAGTTCTTTGGTGGTCATCTCCTTAGGCTGAGCTGTATCTTCAGGCATGGCTTCCTGTTCATTCAACAGTTTTCTTTGTTCTACCATCGCCAGTAGATCCTCTCACTTAGGGGCTGATCATGAGACTCAAGCAGCTCTCTAACATCTTCAGCCTCTACTTCCAGTTCCAGCTGCTGGGTCATTTCCACAACATTTGAAGTGATGGCCTCCACTGTTTCTTCAAACCTTTCAAAGTCGTCCATTAGGGAAGGAATCAACTTTTTCCAAGCGCCTTTCAGATTGGATTCTTTAACATCGGCCCATGCATCTCTGATAGTTTTGATGGCATCAAGAATATTGAATCCTTTCCAAAATGCTTTTAATTTATTTTGTTTAGGCCCCTCATCAACATCAGCATCTAGTCCAGCTATAGCCTTGGCAAACGTCTGTCTGATATCTCATCATGTGACGTATTCTTTCCAGAACGTTGTCTCCATTACAGCTGCTCTGAACGCATCACGATTCTGGGCAAGTCGACCTGCATCAGCCAAAGACAAGTTCAGACTCTCTGTGATGTCCTGGGTCCACCGTCGTCTAGGTCGACCCCTTCCCCTTTTTCCAGGGACCATGCTTTCCATCACTATTTTTTCCAGACTATTATGTCTTTTTATATGACCGAAAAATGTCAGCTTCCTTATTGCGATGGTATTTAAAAGCCAATGTTCCTGTATGTTTAGTGAGTGCAGTACTTCTCTGTTGGTCTTTTTTTCTGTCCAGGGTATTCTCAACATCCTTCTGTAGCATTTCGTTTCGAATGATGTAATCTTTTTTGCAACTGTTTTATTGAGTGTCCAAGTCTCGCAGCCGTATGTTGCTACTGGGAATATACATGCTCTGATCAGTTGTAACTTTGTTTCTTTGCTTGTGCCTTGCCATAGGTTTTTCATCTGTATTAGTTTATGTGAAGCAATTGCAAGTCTTTTTTTAATTTCTACTGCACAGTCGCCAGAGCTGTTGATGATTGATCCTAAGTATTCGAATTCATTAACACTTTCCAGTTCTTCGTTATCAATTTCAATTTCTGGTTTGGTCTTTACTTTGTCTGTTGTCGATACTTTGGTCTTCTTTGTGTTTAGGTATCGATTCTGGGCCTCGCTGTGTTTTTTGGTGGACAGAATTAATTGTTCAAGTCCTTCTGGGTTGGTCGATAGGAGGACTGTGTCGTCAGCATATCTGATTTCTGGGATCTGGTACAAGCCGATGTTAAATGAGTCAAACTCTGTGTGTTCTTGGTCATCTCTTACGTTTCTCATGATATTCTCGGCTTAAATGTTAAACAGGTAAGGGGAAAGGGTACAGCCTTGTCTTACTCCTTTCTGTACTTCAAACCATTCTGATGTTTCCCCCTCTATTCTTACGGCTGCCTGTTGTTCTTGGTACAGCAGTGCGATGAGTTGTGTAAGGTGGTTTGGAAATCCCATATTTTTCATAATAGCCCATAACTGCTGATGTTGTACACAGTCTGATATAGTAAGATTTAAATGATGAAATTACTCCTTGGTCCATAGCTGCAGCAAAGAAGTTGTGTTTGGAGGCAGAAACACAACTTTAATTTCTTTGTGAGCCTCAAGCACAATTCTTGGGTGGCTTGGAGCATTATCCAAGAGCAGTAGGATTTTAAAGGGAATATTCTGTTGTTTGCAATAATCCTCAACTGCAGGCTTGAAATTATCAGTGATCCAATTTGTAAATAATTCACCAGTCATCCAGGCTTTTTTTTATTGGACTTGAAATGAACTGAAAGGGAAGACTTTAAATAATTTTTCAGGGCCCTAGGATTCTCAGAATGATAAATGAGCAGAGGCTTTAGCTTGCAGTCACCAGCTGCATTAGCCCCTAGCAACATAGTAAGCCTATCTTTGGCAGCTTTAAATCCAGGCATTGATTTTTTCTCTTTGTCAATAAAAGTTCTGGATGGCATCTTCTTCCAAAAGAGGCCCGTCTTATCTACGTTGAAGATCTGCTGCTTTGTGTATCTAACTTCTTCTATAATTTTTTCAAGCTCCACTTGAAAAGCTCCTGCAGCTGCGGTATCTGCGCTAGCTGATTCTCCCTTCACTGCTATATTATGCAAATTTGACCTTTTCTTAAATTTCTCAAACCAGCCCCTGCTAGCTCCAAATGTCTCTTCAGCTGATGTCTCTCCTTGTTCAGCCTTCATTGCATTAAATAAAGTTTGTGCTTTAGCCTGGATAAGATCTTGGCTTAGAGGAATGTTGTGGCTGACTTGGTCTTCAATCCACACATTTAACACTTTCTCCATCTCACCAATTAAATTGTGCCTCTTTCTAATAAGTTTGGTATGCACTGGCGTAGCGTTTTTAATTTCCTCTAACACTTTAGCTCTGTTCTTTACAATTGTGCTAACTGTAGTGCGAGGTACACCTAGCCTGCGGCCTATTTCAGCATTTAAGATGCCTTGTTCATTAAGCTTGATTAGCTTAAGCTTTTCTTGCAAATTGAGAACCTTATGGGTTCTTTTAACTTTGTCACTACACTGAGGACCCATTATGAATATATTAAAGCACAAAAATAAGTAGTACTGTATAGGGCCTAATCACACAAAAAAGTACAGTATGAAAACTGTACACGTGTCTTATAATCACGATATGAACACTGTCATTAGACTGTTATCACTAAAATAACTATGAACTGTTTACAGTATTATCACAAAAATAATATTGTATGAATAGTTTTGTTATTTTAATCACAAAAATAAGTAGTATTAATATGACCAAGACCCTACTCCACCTCCATGTGGTGGTCCTGGAAACAGACTGCAGTCTGGCTGAGTGAGTATGGATCGAAGAGGGAAGGCTAACCCGGTCCCAAAAATGCCGTGCTGAAGTCGGATGTGTCGGCCGAAAGGCGCAAATATCGCAGCTTCGCTGTAAACGGACACAACGCAACCAACGTCCTTTTCAGGTCGAACGAAGAAGAAGAAGAAGAATATGTTTAATCACAAATATAAGAGATTCAATGCGGACAATTTTAAAAAAAACAGCGCATACCGAACGACTTCTATTCAAAGACTGAATGACGAAAGAAACAAGATGATGCGCGGTGGTGAAGAAATGCGACGAAAGAGCGAAGCGAGCGACGAAATTTGGAAACGTGGTTATAATTGAAAACCGACGAAAGAGCGAAGCGACGAAACTCGAAGCGACGAAAGTCGAGGTATGGGTATATATATATATATATATATATATATATATATATATATATATATAGGCGTCCTTAAAGTACTTGGCACCCGGGGCGTATCTTACCTTTGACACCCCCTCCCTCCAGTAAAGAAACACACTAGTATGTACAATTTTAACAGTAAGTACTATATTAATAGTGTCCGATGGTACCCCCTTCCTGGCTGTCACCCGGAGCGGACCGCCCCCCCCCCCCCGCACCCCCTTAGTACGCCTATATATATATATATATATATATATATATATATATATATATATATATATATATGTATGTGTGTGTGTGTGTGTGTGTGTGTGTGTGTGTGTGTGTGTGTGTGTGTGTGTGTGTGTGTATTGGGCGCTTTGGATTGGTAGTTGTATTGTACTTCTCATTCTGTAATTGTTTGGTGATTATTATTTTTTATGGGAGCCGCGCTAGCGTAGTGGTTACAACACCGCTCTGGCGACCGGGTGATACAGGATCAAACCCGGGCGACGGCATTTGAGGATTTTTCGTCGACCGGGATTTGGACTGGATTAACTCGAGACCTGGCGACGACATTTGAAGGAGTGTCGTCGACCAGGAATTGGCGGCTCCTGAGCCGACCCAGCTGCAATGGGTACCTCCGAAATCGGCGAGTATTTGCCTGAATGGCGAGGGACACCTGTCTCTGTACAAGAAATAAAGGGATACTCATGTAAAATCAATGTCAGGTTAGACATAAAAAATAATAACCTGAGATTTCGCCTCGAGTATTAGCGGGCGAACGCAAAAAAAAAAAAAAAAAAAAATTATTTTTTATTTTTATTTTGTGTTCATTCTTTACTGCTCTCATTCGCTAAAAATAATTAATTCTTATTTTGGTAATACACAATGTTATTATACTGAGTAGCTCCCTGGGTAGGTCAATTTGTAGTACAGTTTCTAGCGATGGTGAGTTTTGTGCTTTTAAATATTCTGTGAGTGATTTTCTTCGCTGTTCATATTTTTTGCATGTTAGCACATAATGTGTGTGACCTCTTGATAAAAATCTCTAATGTAAATGTCTTCAAGACTACCATTATATCTCAGCATTTGTCTTATTACTTGTTGCTATCCGCTGGTTATAGCAACTTAACACAATTTCAATGTTAAGTTAGTATCACATCAGGCATTCACAACTAGAGATCAGCAGCTGCGTTCGTCCCTAGATTGGGGGAAAAATGTTATCTCATTATCTCCCATTGTCCGTAGACCGATCCTCTTCTCCTAGTCCAAAGTGGCTGCTAAATTGGTCATTTCGGGGAACTTGACTGATGACTCATCCGGCCTGATTGACTGTGCTAGGCAACTGTCGCAAGTGTACGCATTACTTATTTATTTAAAGTCACATCTTATGACCTATGCTACTGTTTGGTTTCATGTCTTCTGAGCACATACTAGGAGCCAGGAGCGGACTGATAGTGCTCGAGCCCCTGGTCGAAAAAGAATCATTTACCCCGGATTACATAATCCACACTGATTACTGGTTCTAAATGTCTAAATGCCAGCTATGCGCCCTCGGTCCAGCGCCCGAAATGTTCAACGCCTAGTCCGCCCCTCCTAGGAGCTATGAATCCAGCATTATCCTTCAGCTCCCTTGGAGCACAGATCTTCAACAAATTCGCGCCAAGCCTTCCTGTCCTGTGCCATTCGTCAATGTATTTCCACCCCTGTGTCCGAATAGGGAGCAAATAATAGAAACGTTGTGCTCTACCAGACATGTCGCAGAAGACTACTAAGGAGAGTTGGACATGGGACCGGCTACCACATGCAGTAAATACTTTAAGCCAAAATAAAATCTAACATCAGGAACAACTTATCCAAGGAGCTAGAAATAGAAGCATTATATTTACATTGTGCTACCCGTGAGTTCAAGGTACACGCATATGTTATTAAATGCTAGCTTTACCGGTGCAGACCATCTGCGCACTTGAAATTTGTTGTTTATATAAATAAAAAATTTCATTACATACACAATTTTTCGATTGCTTAATTTTCTGCTACAGTAGTTAGAGTCTAATAATCTATAATAAGTTTTCTTAACGCGAAGGATCAACTTATATGCGCTCTTCACTAAAAATAACTTAGGTGAATTAAACTTTGTAAAAAGTCTGGCCTTTTAACACACCAATGGTCGTAAAAAATGTTAACAGTATTGCGAATTGTTTTACTTTTAAGTTTAAATGGCGTTCTAGTACCTGATAGAATAAGGAGTATTCCGGGTTATGAGAAGTTTCTGTACTTGTATTATTAACGTTTGCTTCGATACACTTATCATTGCTGTCCAATAGCTTCCATTTTACAGCTTCCCCCTTTATTATGTACTTTGTCGTGATCTTTCTCACATACCGTTCATCTCTGTGTGTTTATTTATTATTTTTCTGACGTGTTCATTGTCCCCTTTGTCATTTTCTTATAGTCTGTCGATACTTCTCACTTTTGTCTCCTTCATTGTTTTAACTGTCACTGACGAAATGTATCATCCGAACTACCAGGTGTTTTGAGTGTATTGTAAGGCTGACTAAATAAAGTTATTATTACTACTGTATTACAATTTGTTGCGATATCTTCCAAGTATTACAGTAGCCCCCACTTTTTTTACTTACACAAAATCGAGATATGATAACTCTGCATATCTTTGTTGAGAGCGATTCGAGGGTTAATTCTTGTCCCTGCTAGCTCCTTATGGAGCAGCTGATTCTATTGCAGGAACCTACTCCAAAGCTGATTTTGCGTCGGTAGCGTCTCAAGAAGTATCTTTGACATTATGGGCTTTGCCAGTCCCAGGTACAGCCTCATGTTAGTTGTCTCTCACGACGTTACATGAAGGGGCAGTAGGCCTCATCTTTCTTTGTCTTTCTCAACCATTTTTTTTAAACTCCTGGCCCCCTTCTGAGCCTCATTAACATCTATGGCCCCCTTCATAGCAGCTGTTAGCTGAAAAAGGTACTTTACCATCTTATTGTGGCCCCCCTTGAAATATAGCATGGCTCCCTGTATGTGCCACGTTGAGAACCACTGTTCTAAGAGACCCACTTGAAACTACAAGGGAGATTCGTGGGTTTAGTTCATGTTTATTTTTCTTTTGTAAACCAATGGTCGATAACTCTGCAGAACCAATACCTGATGTTAAAGCTTCAAATATCATCGTTACCACGGCCTGCAGGAATTATTTGTAATGGGGGGGGGGGGGGGGGCATTAAACAAAGACCATGGTGTTTTATTTATCTACAAGACAAACTGGCTTAGATTAGAGAATCTAATTTTAATCCTGGCTAGTCTAATGGCTAAACTGACTCTTGTTACTAATGATCTTTACCCCCAGAAAACTCGAAACTACCGTACCCCCTCTGGGGTAATTTACCCTTGGTTGCCAATCAGTGCTCTAAGCCAGTGGTTATCAACGTGGGCCATACCATATTTCGAGGGGGCTACAGTAAGATGGTTAAGTACCTTTGTTCCAGGTAACAGCAATATCAGGTGGGCCACACAGGTAAATGAGGTTCAAATGGGTGGTCATGAACTAAAGAAAGTTGAGAACCCCTGCTTTAAGCCACAAACAAAGAAACAGTACAAAATGTACTCCAAAACTGTCGCCACCACGAAAGGAGCAGGATGGCAGCATCGCCTTCTCCCACCCAGCTGAGGGAGAAACTGTCTGGTGACGAGCGAAGCCTGAGACATCGTGCCAGCTTTATAAGAGATAGTTGTAGTTATTCGAGAGCGAACGACGACGGAGAAGAAAAAGTGCTCTAAGCCATTCTATTTGTTAGACACGAGTTGAACAAGTGCTAGAACTAGATGTGAGCGGTCGTGTTCAGATGAAAAAAACATGCAAGAGAAATTGATTTGTCTGCTACAGACAGTGTTGACACAGAACAAGGAATGACATAGGGTTTCCCCACTTACTCTTTCATCTTGTGAATATTAAACCTAAGTAGCAAATAGACTGGCCTCAAACTATGTTCTTTCTTTCTTCCTTTCTTCCTTTCTTTCTTTCTTTCTTTCTTTATTATTTAGTCGCATGGATGGTTTATTATCTGTTTCCTATTGAGCGCATGGAATGAGGCCTAGCAACCTGTCATAATATATATATATATATAATGGTATTTAACACCACCTGCATCCGCCCTTAATTCGATTTGTTCTCGATCTTTTTGGAAATTTCCACAGTGATGTTAAATACCTGTACTGTTTACTGAAGGAAATTCATTTCAACAATACACCTATATTCCTTGACTTTGCCACCAATGTCGTATATCTTTCTATCTCTCATAAAGTCTCTGAATCTCACAGGTGGCTTTTATTTTCGTACATTCCCTTTTACATGTGCACGTTTTAGAAGAAAAAAAAATGGTCCTCTTCTTCTAGTCATGGTTTGAAGCTCTAGGTCTAGTTTATCTTTAATTAGTTCATGGTTTGAAGCTCTAGGTGTAGTATATGTATTTAATTAGTTCGTGGTTTGAAGCTCTAGGTGTAGTATATGTATTTAATTATTTCGTGGTTTGAAGCTCTAGGTGTAGTATATGTATTTAATTATTTCGTGGTTTGAAGCTCTAGGTGTAGTATATGTATTTAATTAGTTCGTGGTTTGAAGCTCTAGGTGTAGTATATGTCTTTAATTAGTTCATGGTTTGAAGCTCTAGGTGTAGTATATGTCTTTAATTAGTTCGTGGTTTGAAGCTCTAGGTGTAGTATATGTATTTAATTTGTTCGTGGTTTGAAGCTCTAGGTGTAGTATATGTATTTAATAATTTCGTGGTTTGAAGCTCTAGGTGTAGTATATGTCTTTAATTTGTTCGTTGTTTGAAGCTCTAGGTGAAGTATATGTATTTAATTATTTCGTGGTTTGAAGTTCTAGGTGTAGTATATGTATTTAATTATTTCGTGGTTTGAAGCTCTAGGTGTAGTATATGTATTTAATTATTTCGTGGTTTGAAGCTCTAGGTGTAGTATATGTATTTAATTATTTCGTGGTTTGAAGCTCTAGGTGTAGTATATGTATTTAATTAGTTCGTGGTTTGAAGCTCTAGGTGTAGTATATGTATTTAATTTGTTTGTGGTTTGAAGCTCTAGGTGTAGTATATGTATTTAATTAGTTCGTGGTTTGAAGCTCTAGGTGTAGTATATGTCTTTAATTAGTTCGTGGTTTGAAGCTCTAGGTGTAGTATATGTATTTAATTATTTCGTGGTTTGAAGCTCTAGGTGTAGTATATGTCTTTAATTTGTTCGTGGTTTGAAGCTCTAGGTGTAGTATATGTATTTAATTAGTTCATGGTTTGAAGCTCTAGGTGTAGTATATGTCTTTAATTTGTTCGTGCTTAGCTCTTTTACTTTCTTCGAGAATCTGCCGTGCAAGAGGCGTTGAGGGAGACTGAAGAACATATGGGCAAGAGAACTGGAGACAGAAATGAAAGGAATGAGGACGACATGAAAAGACCTTGAGCTGATGGTAGGGGACAAAGAAAAAACTTGATCTACGATTGTTGAAGGCCTATACTACTGGGGGGATAGTGATAAAGAAAGAAGTAGCTGTTGTTTCATTTGCTCCATTTCTTACTTATCTTTAACATGTCAGTCTGTGGTTTACTTCGTTGTATGCTTTTGTTTTGTTATTTCTTTCGTCGTCCTATTCTCCGATTCCCACTGAGGATTCCTGGACAAATACTGCGTTACTGCTGATGATGCTGTTAGCCTGTGTACCTAATGTGTGCCCAGTACACACACAATTGAGGATTCCTGGACAAATACTGCGTTACTGCTGATGATGCTGTTAGCTTGTGTACCTAATGTGTGCCCAGTACACACCCAACGTTTTGTCCTCATTTCGTGTTCCATTGGTATTTGTCTGGTTCTGTCCATCGGCTCCACATTGGTTATCTTGTCACACCATTTCAATTCTTCTATTTTGAGCGTTAACCCTTTTATTAACGTCTACTACTTTTTGGTTATCGTTTTTCTTGCTCTCAGTATTTCATAGTTATACAATAAGAATGGATGTATGCTAGAATTGAAAGTTCTTACGTTTGTGTCGGACCTGATGTCATCTGAGTTCACATATTTCCCAGTGTACTGGAAGCAGATTTGGACTTCTATATCATTCTGTTTTCGTTTTTTCCGATTTTGCTTATGTTGCTGCCAAGATTTAGGTTCGTGCATGAGTCCATGTCTTGTAGATGAAATGTGTTTTTGCTTATGTTGCTGCCAAGATTTAGGTTCGTGCATGAGTCCATGTCTTGTAGAGGAAATGTGTTTTTGCTTATGTTGCTGCCAAGATTTAGGTTCGTGCATGAGTCCATGTCTTGTAGAGGGAATGTGTTTTTGCTTATGTTGCTGCCAAGATTTAGGTTCGTGCATGAGTCCATGTCTTGTAGAGGAAATGGGTTTTTCAAAGAATACTAGCTACCATTTGACGCGTTCATTCAAAGGATTTTTTTTCTTTGGAGCCACTTGATTACCTGCGGGCGTTTGGTATTTGTGGCATAAGGCAGTTGCAACTCTTGAGTTTGAGCTGCAGTAATGTTACACGGGCAGAATTCAGAAAAAGAATTCAACAATTGTCAGGAGGCACGTTGCTCGGTATGTGGGTTGTTGAACGGCTTCTAGATTTAAAAGGTTAACTGTAAATATTTAAAAAGCACCCGTGAACCAAAACAGGCGGTTGTCGATCTTGGAGAGGTGAGGTACTTGCGGAACAGCCATTTGTATAGCACACCCCTGAGCTTTATGATCCGACACTTTTGGAGATGGAGGCGCATTAATTTCTCCTCTTCTTGTGGATTCAACTTTTTTAAATCAAAGGTTAGAGGAGATTTCCTTACACAAAACAAACGGAAGACTTTGGCGAAACTACAGTTGTATTGTTGCTTGTACAGTCATGAAGCAACTACGCCAGTGTTAAGAAGAAGCATATTATTCACACTAGAAGGAGAAAATCCAGGTTTTTTTGTAAGGAATGTTATGAAAAAGGGAAGCTGGAATCTATTGTGACAACAGGCAATTTAGGAGGAAAAAAGATAGAGGTCGACAAAAAGAGAAGACAATTGACAGTTAAATATCGTGGCATGGATAGAGGTCAAAAACACAACTGATAGCAAGCCCTGAAATTAGGAACTTGTGGACAGGCATGGATATATATGCCAAAGTCATGGCACTTAGAGAAGAATGAAAGAACGAACGAGAAGTATGCAGTACGTAAAATCACTGGCACTCCGTACATGTAAATTATGCACGTTCTATAACTTGTATCCCGTGTAGTTGACTGGGGTCTCTGACAAGGTCAAGGATGACTATTACAACTGCTGCCTCAGGCATGTGGAAAAAGGCTACTGATGCGAGGTTGTACAATGGAGCTGGCGATTTCATCATGTGGCACAAATTGCTACAGAAACTACCGCTACAAGAGTACATGAATGCTCTAGCATCAGTGCAGACTTCTCGCAAGGAAACCAGCTGCAATTGAAGCGCCATGCTCCATAAGGAGCGAAAGTGGAAATATTGATGATGATGAATTACTTGGTAATTGTTTTGTAAATGAAGTTCATTCTATACTATTAAAAATCTTATCGTCCGGTTTGGCAGAGTGGTTAGCGCGCTTGCCTGCCGCGGCAAATTTACCAGGTTCGAAACCTGGTGGTCATGCTCCAGTCTATTCAGCTGTAAATGGGTACCTGACACTGCTCTTGAGTTAAGGAAGGTAAAAGCAGAAACGAAGGGATCGGGTTACCCATAGCTCATCAAGGTAGACCTAGCTTAATGAAGTTTCTAACACTTCCCTCACCTACGGCAATATCTGTCATAAGATTACCTTTACCTTTAACCCTTTATTTATAACCGCCAGGTGGATTATTTAGTTCTGAAATAAGTGAGACTTATTCTTCTAACTTGGAAAGACGGGGTTCCAAGGTTAGTGTTGCAGAGTAACAATATTTTAATTAGTTTATTCAGTGTCTCGTCTATTTTCTTTTTACAGTTCTTGTTCTTGAGAACTTGGAAAATCATCTATTTGACAGAACTGTTGCCTGCCGACTTTTTGGGATTGTCCTGATTGTTGTTCGGAGCCGCGGTAGCACAGTGGCTAGTGCACTGGCTTCCTATCTCGTTGGTCCATGGTTCGATCCCCAGTTGAGGTGGGATTTTTTTAGACCGCAAACGGCACTGTGGTCGGCCCAGCCTCATGAATTTAGTACTAGAACAACTCTGGGAAGGTTAAGGCGGCCGGCGTGACGCTGACCACATCCCCCTAGTCTGCCGATGGTCGAGAAAATATGGGCCTAACACCATATTCCCAATATGCCTTAGTAGGCGTGTAACGGGATCCTCTGATTGGTGTTCAGGGCTACCCTAAGTCCCGTGAGATAACCCAGTCCTCGTACTTACACCAAAAGGTAAAGGTGTTCCAGTAACAGAAACTAACGTAGAGGAGTGAGATGTTAAAGACTACACCATATTAGGCCTAGCATTTTAATGTGATTGGGTGACCAGTTCCATTCATCGCTGACTTTGCCTTCCCTAAGTCACGAGCAGAATCAAGTATCCATGTACAGCTAAACTAGACTGGAACGTGACACTATTAGGTCTCTATCCTCGAACCCGGTTATAGTGCCACGAGGGGAAAGCACTCTATCTCCGAAACCCAGCAGCTGAAGGTAAAGGTGGCCCGATTGCAGACACTGTCGTGAGTGAAGTGTTAAGCTAGGGTTCCCATAATGTTTTGTTTAAAAACCGGGACATTTCCAAATTTTTACCTAAAAAACCCGGGACATTTTGTAAAAAAACGGGACATGTTAAAAATTAAGGTAAAGCACAAATAAATCTATTATATATTATATGTTGCACTTAAAATAAGATACTGGTATAAAAATACACACATTAACTAACACAACTTCCACTTTAAAAAAGAATTCTAAATTACAAACATACTTAATTAGAAAAATCGCACCTTTAAAAAATACACAATAGTCAAGTTTATATTTCAGATTCATCAGAATATTTATCAGATTTATGGGCCTATTTTAGAAGTTTTTTTTCTTCTGATATTTGGACATAGAACTCAGCACAAGAGAAATCCTTAAAATGGGTCTATATAATGGTTAAAGCTTTCACTGACTCAATTTTAAGTCTGTTTTTTTTTTTCGTCTGTCCAAAGCGCATTTATTAATGAAAAAAACACGTTCAACAGCTGGACTGCAGGCAAGAGAGAGAGCCATCTTGTCTTGCTGTTACCCAAAACAGTTTTATATTCTGTATTGGTGAATTCGCAAAATGATTTGAGTTCCTCAACTCGTACACAATAAATGTGGAAATGCTGGTAAATCTTGTTAATTATTAACTGAAGATCAATAGGTAAGCAATCCGCAGCAATCTGCACAGCATTATGTATCACATGTGCAGGACAACCAATACCAATTTAATTGTTCACAGTGTTTTCTTGCATTTTGAAGTACAGATTATTCTGTCCCTTTCTCTTCTTTCCACCAAAGTTTGTATTTGTATTATCTGCTGATATAGTAATAACCTTTTTAAGGAGATCTGACTTCTGTAACACTTCCAACACATAAGAAAATAACAGTTCTGAAGTTTCACCGCCTAAATTAGCTAACTCCAACACCTTCACCTTCACACCTTTTGCTGCTCACTGAACACTGTTTTGGACGACTTTCGAATTTTTGTTCGAGATTCAAACCGAGGGTCCACTGTAACCGGAAATTGATAAAGTAACACTACTAAAACACGGAAAAAAATCCGTTATCCAAAGATTTTTTTTTTCAGGAAGGACCCTTAAAAAGCGGGACATTTGGAATAAATTCGGGACACCGGGACATTTTATCAAAAAACGGGACTGTCCCGGGAAAAACGGGACGAATGGGAACCCTATGTTAAGCACTTCACTATACAAGGTCTAGTTTTATGAGATGGGGTGACTAGTTCCCTTCCTCGCTGCCTTTACCTTCCCTAACTCAAGAGTAGAATCAGGCACCCATTTACAGATGAGTGGATAAACCCAGTAGTGTCTTATTTTACTCTCTTTCCACCCCCCACGACGAAGATGAGCGGTTACATTGTTAGGAAGCATCTTTCTTGTCACAATAAAATGGAAGCGTCCCCAGTCTATTGCTTTTTTATTTTATTTTAAAAGAAATGTGGGTAAACTAAAGATTTTATAATAAAAACAAATATAAAAAATACACCGAGAAGGAAAACCGCTATATGTATGGGTGTGTTAAAGAGGAAGGAGAGGCAAAGAGAGAAAAATAGAAGCCTCTCTGCGTTAAATTAGATAGCCCTCAAGTTTTAATCTAGAAGCCACTAAAAGACTCCAAGCCGTGTTTTGTGAGCAGATTAGGAAGCCTTCTAATTGAGACTTCAAGCTGCTTTCTACAGCTATCAAGCTTCGGTCTTTTCGTGCGCTCTTTTCAAATCCGTTACTGTCTTAAATGTCCTGTAACTTATTTTGAACCAAGCCTGCCGTTTTAAATGTTCATTTTTTCTTACTGAAAACCGCCTGCTTATCTGTTGGTTCTTCTACTACTTTAAATTTCAACTCTTCGACAGTCATTCCTCTTCCCTCCCCCATCTTGCATTGTCGGCTATTTCGTCTTCACAGGAAAATGTACTTTCCATTCTTTAAATAAATAAATATTACACACATAAATGTATGTTTCAGGCACTCGTGAGAAATAAAGAAGTAGAAAACTAGATAGAGTGGAAGTTGATACAAATATGTGATAACCATTGGCTGATAGAGTGGAAGTTGATACAAATGTGATAATCATTGGCTGATAGAGTGGAAGTTGATACAAATATGTGATAACCATTGGCTGATAGAGTGGAAGTTGATACAAATATGTGATAACCATTGGCTGATAGAGTGGAAGTTGATACAAATGTGATAATCATTGGCTGATAGAGTGGAAGTTGATACAAATATGTGATAACCTTTGGCTGATAGAGTGGAAGTTGATACAAATATGTGATAACCATTGGCTGATAGAGTGGAAGTTGATACAAATACGTGATAACCATTGGCTGATAGAGTGGAAGTTGATACAAATATGCGATAACCATTGCTGATAGAGTGGAAGTTGATACAAATGTGATAATCATTGGCTGATAGAGTGGAAGTTGATACAAATATGTGATAACCATTGGTTGATAGAGTGGAAGTTGATACAAATATGTGATGACCATTGGCTGATAGAATGGA
The DNA here is from genome assembly GCA_024509875.1 of Oreohelix idahoensis. Lineage (NCBI taxonomy): Eukaryota > Metazoa > Mollusca > Gastropoda > Stylommatophora > Oreohelicidae > Oreohelix > Oreohelix idahoensis. The sequence goes on from JAMPIV010008007.1 coordinate 275,087, forward strand.
AGTTGATACAAATATGTGATAACCATTGGCTGATAGAGTGGAAGTTGATACAAATATGTGATAACCTTTGGCTGATAGAGTGGAAGTTGATACAAATATGCGATAACCATTGCTGATAGAGTGGAAGTTGATACAAATGTGATAATCATTGGCTGATAGAGTGGAAGTTGATACAAATATGTGATAACCATTGGCTGATAGAGTGGAAGTTGATACAAATATGTGATAACCATTGGCTGATAGAGTGGAAGTTGATACAAATATGTGATAACCATTGGCTGATAGAATGGAAGTTGATACAAATATGTGATAACCATTGGCTGATAGAGTGGAAGTTGATAAAGAGATTGTGCAGAATGACGGTTTGTAAGGAGCTTTCGTAGATTATATATGTATGGGAGCCTTTGAAGAATGCATAAGAGCTGTGAAAGATTGCCAAGTTGAACAGACATTACTACTGAATGCTATATAGTTTCAAGAGGTACGGAATGCCATGTGTATTGAACGAATCAAGGGGGAAAACCAATTAGAGTTACATCTTGCATCAACATATTGCACATGAATGTTTGAGTCTTAACAGACTTTATGAGATCGTAAGGACAAGAGGCTGTATTTAGCCTATACGTTAGTTGATGAACCTCAGAACTATTACATGGGCTGTGAAAGATAGATACGTTTGTTGACGTCTTGACCTATATCTCCTTTACGCAGCGAGATGTATCGAGAATTGATAAAAATATATGTTGAAATCAGAACAAGCAGATGCAGAGAGAGAAAAATAGAGCGACAGAGAGGGACAGAGATTACTGTATTTACCTTATCGGCATTGTTTTGTGCATCAACCATCATTTGTAAGTACACTAATCATCAGTGACATTATTAAACACTACTATCATCAGTGACATTATTAAACACTACTATCATCAGTGACATTATTAAACACTACTATCATTAGTGACATTATTAAACACTACTATCATCAGTGACATTATTGAACACTACTATCTGTAGTGAAGTGAATCTGTATGACAACACGCTCAAAAATTCCCCGCTCAAAAACTAGTTAATGTGTTTTTAAAATCTATAAATAACTACAGTATTTGAAATTTGTCTGAGGGCCCAGTCAAATTTACTGCCAATAATTTCTCTAGTATATTTGAATTTGTCTAGGAAACAAGTCAAAAGTTACCGCCCACCCAAAATTTATCTAAGAGCATAGTACCAATTTAACAACCAATCAAATCGTTTCCTTTTCTTGTAGTGACAAGAAAATTTTGGTTGACGTGGAAATAATGTCTATTTTGTGTTTTTGACCGAACGTAGATAATTTATTTTTTAATAACTAAAGAGAATTAAAAGGAAAGGGATATCTCGAATTATAGCGCTGATATTGCTTAACACCTAAACATAAAGATTCCCTCATAATAAAATTATATTAACTTAGAAAAATTTAATTTAGTGATATTTTCTCATCAGGGTAATGCCCAATTTAATTACTTAAAAATTACCCAGATTGAAATGCAAAGGAATAACTAAGGGAAAACTATATAGAACGATAGAGAGAAAATGGGCCGTTTAATTATCACTTTTGATAATTAAAATCAGTCCACTAATAACTATAATATAAAATATTCAAATATGGTCAGATTATACAGACACGCTTAGAACCGCATAAGTACTAGTCTCAAAAATTAACTTTTTGACTTTTCCTCTGATTGATCGGGTGTAGTTCTATAAATATTAACAACCTTTTGTGGTTTTCCGCCATTAAATCATAAAAATTACGCCGAGCTGACGTATCCTAAAAGACAGTATGACCAAGACTTTGCCGTTTGAACTGAGGGAGCAGTGCTAAGAACCCTTTTACGGCCAGTCAGCTTGTGTGTGTGTGAACGTATTTACCTGAGGGTTATATCACGAATTTACCTCGTGGCTGCATTAAAGTGAGAAGAGGAGCGTGTGGGAGTTGAGAGCTCCATATAAAGCCTGGAGATAGACCCCATCTTCTCAGCCAGGAGTCACAAAGTTGGTGATCCTGACTACTATTGAGAGAACAGCAGCAGCAACAGTCTAAAGTTAAGTCCTTTAAGAAGGCAATGTCAGTTCATCCAAACTCATTCACCCAAGAAAACTTAAACAACGTTGTATGATGAGAGTATCAGACCTTACAGTGTAGGACTAGTAGCATTATCAATATTAGGAACAGGAACTGTGTGTGTAGTCATTCCAGTGACCCCTTTACAGAAATGGGACAGATTTTCCAAAATATTTATTTTATTATGTAAATAAGCATTTTCTTGATTTTGAGAATTCCTGACCAAAAAGATTGAGGTTCAGGACAATTAAATTGTACAGAAAATTTCATACAGCCTTGCTTAACTAATTTTGTTAAAGTTGAAGTTCTGTTTGAAATAAATAATTAATTATATTAAATACATTCCCCTAGACCCGTAGCTAAATCAATTTGGGATCAGAAGAGGTAGCGGTTAGGGACTCAGAGTACATCATCATCATCTTCTCTGAGAACTTACATAGCTTGACCCCACTTTGATATCTATACACCCTTGCTCTTTTCAGAGAAGGGGGTATTACTTATAAGACCAGTCTCTTATCTGGCACTATCCTGGTATCATCTGATACACCTATTTGTCCAGGATAGCCCATCTTTTAATAACATCGAAACCTCTTATGACACTATCATCAGTGACATTATTAAACACTACTATCATCATTGGGAGCCGCGGTAGCATAGTGGTTAGTGCACTGGCTTCCTAGCGCAGTGGTCTATGGTTCGATCCCCAGATGAGGCGGGAATTTTTTAGGCCACAAACGGCTCCTGGGTCGACCCAGCCCCAAATGGGTACCAGAGCAACTTCTGGGAAGGTTAAGGCGGCCGGCGTGATGCCGACCACATCACCCCTCGTGTGCCGACGGTCAAGATAATATGGGCCTAACACCATATTCCCAATATGCCTCAATGGGCGTGTAACGGGTTCCTTTACCTTTACCTTACTATCATCATTGACATTATTAAACACTACTATCATCAGTGACATTATTAAACACTACTATCATCAGTGACATTATTAAACACTACTATCATCATTGACATTATTAAACACTACTATCATCAGTGACATTATTATTATTAAACACTACTATCATCAGTGACATTATTAAACACTACTATCATCATTGACATTATTAAACACTACTATCATCATTGACATTATTAAACACTACTATCATCAGTGACATTATTAAACACTACTGTCATCATTGACATTATTAAACACTACTATCATCAGTGACATTATTAAACACTACTATCATCAGTGACATTATTAAACACTACTATCATCAGTGACATTATTAAACACTACTATCATCAGTGACATTATTAAACACTACTATCATCATTACGTTACAGCTGCTCAAGGAGCATAGGCCTTAAACAAATATATGCCAAGTCTTCCTGTCCCGTGTCATCAGCTCAAGGTTTCTCCATGTTTTCTTCACCTCTTTCATGTCTGTATCCAGTTCTTTTCTCCATGTGTTCTTTGATCTCCCTGGACCTCTGTTAATGTGGGTATTCTAGAACAAGGACTGCCTGGTGATGTTATCGACATGTTTCCTCAGTGTGTGTCTTATCCATCTCCAGTGTCTTCTTCTCATCTCTTGTTCCACTGGCGAAGATAGGTATCTTCTTCTTCTTCTTCGTTCGTTCTGAAAAGGACGGTGGTTGCGTTGTGTCTGTTTACGCCTAAGCTGTGATATCTGTGTCGTGAATTATTCTAATCCCCATATATAAATTAAAACGTAAATGCAAAGCCTAACAAATAAATTTAATAAAAGGAAAGAAGAATGGTAAAGAACAGTGCTGTCACAATGACCGTACTCGAAATCCCCCTTGTTTTCTACTTCGTCTGCAAATTGTAACGCTTTCACGTTGATAGTAAAAGCCTACTGTATTATTACCCGCTTTCTTCAATGAAACGTGTACTGTATCACGCAGGCTGATCAATAACCTAGATTTAATATTTCATTCATTCCATACACGGCGTAACTAAAGACAGATGGACTAAAGGATAGAGAGAAGGGAGAGGCAGAAAGCCGAACACGTGCAACACTAAACACGCGTCGCGCGATACACAATTGCTGCCATCACGCGTGTAAGGCCACATGCACTAACTTTATTTCAAATCGACAGTGATAAAATTCACTACCCTTCCCAGAGTTAGGTTTTAAAATCCTGAAAAACGCTTATTGGGAATTATGACATTATACCGGTTTACGTTTGAAAACATTACAGTACCCAGACAGCACATCTTCGAAACAGGAGGTAGAAGAAATGGCATATTTTGAACGCAGCATATTAGCTCTATTAAATATATATATTTGGGTTCCTTAGGCTTTGCTGACAAAGAATATGTAAAACGTTACGCAAATAGTCTAGGAATTACCAAGTTATGGCCAAAATAAAATAGTGGGGGTGCCTGACAGCATGAAATCATTTCTGCTCATAAAATTTTTTTATAACGTGTTTGAAAAAACATTACGTACGGAAATAGCCTACCATGTTAACTCCTATGTGATTGGAGCGCAACAAATGAAAGACTAAACACGATTGGTCGGACTATAAATACTATCTTGTGTTGTCAGGGGAAACGTGAGAAAGGGGTACTTTTTTGAAAAGATGTGTAGACGTGGTGTGATTGGTTAGAGCTGCGAATATACACAATTCAGAGCGTTAGTTCGAGACCACTAGTTCAAATGAGCTTGATGAAGCAACAGTGCGTTGAAGCCAGCTCATAATTTTGCTAAATAAAAGCCTGGAACATAAGCAGATGGGAATTTGTGCCAGTATTTGTGCCAGAATTCATTGCTAGTCAACGTATCTGTGTTTATTTCCATGAATTGTGGTAGGTTTGAAATATTCAATATATTTTAATGAAAATTGAATGTAAATTGATAATTTATGTCTGTATATATGTGTGGTTCAGGAGCGAACATGATGTAAAGCCTATAGGCTCCAGCCTGAACAGAAGGTGTCGGAGGAAAGTAAAACTGCATGGAATGGACAAACAGTACACTGACACCTAGATTATTAACTAGAAAGAAATAATGCTGGAATTGCAGAGGCGTAGTAACCATTAGGGAGGGAAATACTGGTATAAAGTATTTCAGATGAAGCTGACAGTTGGCCTAACGCTCTGAACTCAATGTTTGTGATGTATTGTGCTCAGTGTAGAAATAGAGTGTAAATTAGTTGTGACGTAGAAGGTACAACCTTCTTGTTTCAGGGACCGTGGTCTTAAAGTTATTGAGCAGCACCTGGTCAGAGCTTTGCTGAAGCCAGAAGTGGACAGCATACTCCTTGGTCAATATAGCAACCAGTGGGGTGGCTCCAGAACTCATTACAGTTATCGAGCAGAGGAGTCTTTTACTGCAGTCATCACGCAAGATAAGAGAGTGTGGCCATGGAGCTCAACATTATGTACCCCCATCTTAAAATAACATTGTAACATAAAATTAAGAGGGGAATTAAATTGTTTTAATACCAGGAACTGAGAACATCTCCAATACTAGTTCTAATAGAAACAAACTATTGAAGTCATGATGACAAATACCAACAGAGCTTGAACAAAACAAAACCAGTATTACCTCATATTATCACTACACAACTGACACACATAGGATACCATTTATAATATATGTCACTACAAGAATCATATTAATAAATTCTGTACATATAACTTGTAATTAAAATTGATTGTGATTCCTGGTTCCCTTTGTATTTGAATCAGGACACATATACATTCATTACAGCAATGAATACATATTGTTATTTGAAAAGTTATCAGTGACTCCTTTAAGATATCCTCTTAGAGTGTTTTATGTATGTGAGTGTCACAGTGTTGTCAAGTGTGGTGGAATAAATTTAAATTGTTTATCTGTCTGTTGTTGTTATGACTTACAATTCATCATACACATACCCTAGACATATAACGTAGTCATCACACTATTCCAGAATAATTCTGACTGAGGTATACATATGTGGCAGTAAGTAAGGTTATCTATAATACACTACTCTTATTAGATATAGATACCTTCACAGCTGATCTCAGTCAGTACACTAAGTCCCCTATAAATATTTATAACATCCCATTTTACCACAATCTGCACCTTTCGGTCGACACATCCGACTTCTGCACGGCATTTTTTAAGGACCGGGTTTGCCTTCCCATTTCGATCCATGCTCGCTCAGCCAGCCTGCACTGCTGCAGACTGTTTCCAGGACCACCACGTGGAGGTGGAGCACGGTCTTGACCAGCTCTGGTTCGCTGGTCCTGACGCAGGCAGTCAAGCTATGAGTCGCTGACTGCATTCACTATTGCTGCATCTTGGGGTCCCTGAAGATAGGTATGACGGTACGGTTGTGCGATCTCAAGTCCACTCCGGCAGGATTGCATTACATTCTCGTGCGAGTGATATTTTCTTATTTTTCTCTCCCTTGTCATTATTATGTGGTATATTTTATGCACCATTATTTACTCTCTACATTGGATCAGTAGGGTGAAGTCTCTAACACTTATCTCCTCAACTTTTTGTGTTACGCCATGTTTACTGACCCGGGCAGCGATAATATTTTATCACGTATTATCACGCTGGCCATCTTTTCAAAACGACTGTGCCTGTTTATTCAAGCTCGCATTGTGCACGGTCTATGAATAGAACCCCATATTGTGTGGCTAATCTGGCAAAACACAGGTGGTAATGCGTAATTTGTTTCCGCTTAGACCATCCCTATGTGTAATTATCTCATATAATCTGTCTGGAAACTCAAGATTTGTAGACGTTACGCCAGGAACACATGGTCACAATATGGTGAGAGGTAGACAGGTGGAGCCGGAAGTCTGACGCAACGAAATGACATCACCGTAAGAAGGCACGCGTGGATATTAAATTTAATATTTTGAAACACGTGAGGGTATTTTTTTTTAAATTTGAAACGCCCCTACCGACGTAGTGCTGAACGAGATTTGATTGGATTGGTTCATTTTGAGGAGCTGAAATATACAATGTATTTTATTGGCACACTAGTCGAAGTGCAATCTGTGATTTGTACTGAGGATATAGTGTGATAAAAACACAGACACAGATCACACAGAGAAACTGCAGCGCACAAGTCATATCAGCGACTCTTAAAAGTCGGGAAGAAAAAGGAGACATTGGACTAAAAAATTCCACAACTATAAGTAACAGATCGAGTATTGGGTAACTTTGGAATTCACAAGTAAACCCGCATTTTTAATACAAGACTGGAAACTTAAAGAGACCAGGACTTTAATTAACAAGGCTGGAATCCTAGGAATTTGATCACAAGTCATAGAAGAATTAAACAAAAGTTTTCCCAGGCCAAAGATTTCGCAGAACATCCGTCGTCAGAGGAATTAACTCTAATTTCCCAGACCAAGTCATACAGGAATTAAACAAACGTTTTCCCAGGCCAGAAATTTGCAGAACACCCGCCGTCAGAGGAATTAACTCTAATTTCCAGACCTAAGTGATTTTGAAGCATCTAATACAGAGCTGTGTCCAGTCTAAATTTGTGTAAGGAGATTGTGTATTCCCAAAATTTTGGGATAAGTGTAAACAATTTATTTACTAATGTAAATTTTACAGGTTTCTTGTTTAGTGGTTATAAATGAGGCTGGCAACCTCAACATATGAAAAGAGTATATTCATGAACCACTACAGTAAGCGCTGGTGATTGCTTCTTGCTAGTCGTGCGGGAAAATCCGACAGCAGAGGTGACCCCAAGATTCCGACGGGAGTAGTGATGAGTAATGATTGATGATTACATCACATGTGCCTAAGGTGTAACATATTATCTTGTGAGATTTATGTACCTTTTTTTAATTGTAATTCAAGCAAATGATTGTTCACGCTCTCCAGACACAATTTCCTAGTTAACACCCAGAGGGATATTGGTGAATTTTCATATTCCCTGAGTTACACTGTGTGCTCGGGAATTTAATTCTTCTGAGAGGTTAACATTGGTGGGGGGAGCGCATGACAATGGGCCTGTTAGTTTGTCGCTAACAAATGTACTTAGCAGGCATTTGTTCTTTCTATTTGTCTAAAGTGCGTGGTTACAAGCCATCAGACGATTTGTGGTACTAATGCCGCTAGTGTGAGAGAAAAGCATTCACCCTAACCGCCTACAGTGGAAAGGAATGTGGAGAAGGCTTTCGTCATCACAGAATTGATGAACCACAGCTGCAGGACTCCCTTATAAAAGTTAAGTGCTTGTAAAAAGGTACCAGCAAAAAAGGACTTTTGATATATCTTCACCCTAAATCTAAGTGAAGAGAAAATTTGATTCCAATATAAAATTCACCAGCATTTTATTTATTTTAAACTGTTAATACTAACTGATTATTAAATTTGTTATCTGTTGTTTTAAAACTAAACAATCATAGTCGATTCAGTTTTTTTATATGTATGAAAGCAAACGTATGAGCCAGGTTCTTTAATATATATATAAATACCTAGACATATATTTACCTCTAAACAGAGCTATTCCTTATTAGAGGAATTTCGTTGGATTACACCAACTGGGGGCTTGAACGGGCTAAAAACCATTGCTTAAATCCTTCACAAAAGGCGACAGACCAGAAATAATGCGTTAACAATTGTTCAGCCCAATTCAACATTGTTCGTGACTTCTGGAAATATCTTGTGAAACTCCCTTAAGGTAGAAGTGTCACTAATCTTCTATCTACATCTCTGCCTATGTCGTATATTTTATCAGATAGGTAATAGATGTTTATAGTCCTGTCTGAGCAAAGGTGATAGTGATAACTATGTGAGAGTAAGGTGTAAGAAATAGTTTTTTCTCACGAGGTCATAGTGTAAGAGAAAGGACAGTCTCTGGATTGAATAATTTCTCTAATCCAGCCTATCTGTACGACTATATTTAAAATCAGACGAACTTTCTCTCCTTATACAAAATACAAGTTACACTGCACCCACGTGCTCCGAATTCTGTGACAAATACGCACAAACGTGAAAACAAACCATGGATAACAGATAGGGTAGGGGTTGACCAACACAATAACTAAAGGTTTATTAAGTTTATTTATCACTAGAACTTTACAACATAAATCATATACATCAATAGATCATGGTTTATAGACAAAATAAAAAATTAATCAAATAGGTTCTCCCCTCTGGTAAAGGAAAAGAAAAAGAAGATCCCAACAGAGGTTAATTAACCCAAAAGATCAAAAGTTAACAATAAGTGTATGGAATAGTCAGTAAAGAAAACAAAGAACAAGTTCCTAATTAATCTATCCCGTAAATACTCAGGTTAGTGAGAACAAAAGAAAAGATTTGTATGATAGTGGTAACAACAGAAAATTATGTTACTCTCTTACAGTTCATTCAATCCTTCATACTGTGGCCACATTCATATTCGCTTACCCAGTAGTTGTCGCAGGCATTCCGTGGAAATAAACACTAATAAGTAATAAGACTATTCAGTGTCATATTAATTTTTGCTAAATCCAGCCCCAGACTAGCCGTAGTTGCTGACTGCAAATTTCACGGTAGTCGCTGGAGTTGGTGATTTAATTGTTTTCCTGGATAAATACTGTATCTCTGCCTTTAGTTGGTTGGAGTAAGGTTCATACGTGGTGATCGCCGACATAGGAGGAATAATACATATATATTTCCTGTGTTGTCTAGTCTCTGGTTGCTGAGACACTATGTTAAATTACACAAATGTTGCTGACAATATATTTTGCCACAGCTGGCTGATGAGATTTATATAGGTAAAATCTGGTATAGTTCTGGTCCAGTTAACATTTACAATTATTGTTCTAGTTTGGTCTCTCTCATAAAATGAAGAAAATGGACCGCACCGGTCATAGCCCGAAGACTCAACAATATTATAAAGTTTCTGGTTGCTTATACACTTATAAGACCAACGGACCATACGACCATAGTTCATAAGACATAAGTTCATATGACCATAATTTCATATTTTTGATCAGCCTAGATTTTAGGAAAGAGATATAAACATTTAACCAAAATATCAATATTATATCAAACACGTGTTAGGGTAAGACCTCTTTAACCACTACGTTATTAAATTAGATTATAAACCACAAATGTCTAGCTTATCCTATCGCTTTTAACGCGTGATATGAACACTAGTCATTTATAATATTACACAAAATGGATATAAGTAAGTAATATATACCGTCAGTAGCCAGTTATTTAATGTATGTACTAGTCAATTATAGCATCTCTTTCTGGGGAATAGCGAGTAATTAAATTTACGTTACAGCTGAAAAAAATTAGCTATATGTTATTTAATACGCTATTTAATTTAACACAGAAAATCCCAGTGAAATATAATGAAAAAACTTTTAACACACTAAATCACTTAACGGCTAGTATATAAATTACCGCAAACAGAGAAAGATGGAAACAGCTCCACGAATCTAAGCATTCACTTTGTACAAAAACTCTTAGTATATCGAGCTAGTTATTTCAGAAAATTCTCTGAGCAACTGATTATGACTTTGGGGGAGACGGGTATATATCCATAGATGCCGTTCTTTCGCTCCTTAATGCGAAAGTCGCACCTACTGCCCCATCGAGGCCAGCTCCTTGACGTGGAGATGGGGCTCAAGTACAGCCATCAGCGGCTGAAAAACCAAGACTGGCCAGGCCCTCCTACACTCGAGCAAGACCACAGTCTGCCCTAGCAAGTCAAGGTGCTGAAGACGGAGGCAACCAGCCAAGAGGCGCACCACAGCAATCAGGATGCCACGCACATGCGCTATGGAAGTATGCCTATATCTGCAAAACGTTATGGCACTCGCCCTGTGACGGACACCCATGCAGGCGCAGTGCCGGGCCCTCTGCCTCGGAAGGGCCCAACCCCTACTACTGGGGGTCCTTCTCAATTGCCCCGTGGAGCCAGGAGGCATGAGAATAGTGCTACTGGCCAAGCAAAGAAAAGACCATTTAAAATAATGCACTGGAATGCTGAAGGCGTCAATAGTAAAAAAGACGGCTACAGCAAAAAATTAGAGCTCGAAAATATCTTGAATAACTACAAAAGACAGTGAAGTTTATACAAGAAACAACATTGCAGATATAGACAATATAGTTCAAGCGAACGAAAGAAGAAGAAGAAGAAGCACCTACGGCCAGGGCCGGGCACATCTACGGTTCGATTCCTGAATGAAAGGTTTTTTCTTCACCTCTGCCGACCGACAACCTCTGGCTTGTCTTTAATTCTCCCCGCCTGGCGCATATCAGCTACGTAAGTTAATTCCCCTGAAAATGTAACAATCCAAAGTATGTCTCAGACTTATCGCCCTTGATTCTTCAAAGAAACTATTAACGCCTGGCCTCTGCCCGCGTGTTTCCCTGATCAAAGAACGATTAAGCCGTGCTGCGCACTTCGCTCTGTTCCACCGTGCTTAATTGCCAGACGGCATGCGTGTTAATTGCGATAGTGAATCAGGCGTTAATGTAGCAAAAAAAAATAAACCTTGATGGGGGGAGGGGGGGGAAGGTTAATGTAGCCAAAAAAAACCCCCTAGATATGGGGGGGGGTGGAATGGGGGTGATGGGGGCAATAGTGGACGGTCACTGCTGCACTATTTACATATGTGACAGCCCAGAGTAATCTTGCGCGCAGGTAGATACCTTGGAAGCCAATAGTAGATACTCTTGAGTTTTGGTCCCTGTTGGACCACTACTGCAAAGCAGGGGAGGCAATCCGTGACAATAGGCATAGACACTGAAGGGAGTGTCAAAAAAAAAAAAAAGTTAACAGCAGAGATATAGACCGGAGAGAGCTTGATATTGTAAGTGGGCAATGACCATCAAGCATAATCAGAAATAGTGGCATTGATTCGAGGTGTATTTGTTTCAGTCTGTGATTTATTGTACTTTGTAGTGATTAAATGAAAGTCAAAACAAAAAACCTGCAATCCTCAGGGTAAGTAAAATAATATGTTCACTTTTACAGAACGCGAACAATTTATTCAGTATCATAATATTTTGCTGGACTCAAAAGACTTGCATTTTTGGTGGACAGTTAGTTTTTGTTGTTGTTGTTTTTTTTTTAAATATTGACAGATACTGCAGCAATTCTGTCTCCTTCAATATCATAATATTTATTATAGTTGTCAGTGCCCTGGGGGATTTCCAAGGTGGTGCCATGTCTCGTTTAAGCCTTCCCCCCTCCCCTCCGTGCTGTATTGTATTGTTCTCTTATGAGGTCAAATTTCATACTATAGAGTTGGATCACACTATAATTTCAGCAATTATTTTTTGGAGTTTCGGCGCCCTCTGAAAACTCCGACAGGTGCGGCCACACAGCTCAAGAGCCCGGCTCTAGTCACGAGAAACTAAATTATCCAAAATACAACCCAAAAGTAAAGTTACACTTCTGACTCAAAAAAAAAAGTCCGTAGACTTAAACACGCGGTACACTAAGAACATGTAATGGACGCTTCAACTTAGATATAAAGTTTGGAGGAGATCCAGTCAAAGTTTTAGAGTAACGCCACGAGTAGGAAAAATAGACACCTGTGGCTTCCTTTAATTACACCCCATAACCCCCATTACCACAATATGGGATCGTTGTTGAAGATATTTTTGTTATCGTCGTCGCTGTTAGCATCCCATTTGTTGCTGTCGGGTTGTCGACATATGTGTGAATCACACTTCTGGCTGGTACCACAAGGTGTAACAGTGTATGAATGGGAGTTGGAGACACCGAGAAAGATGTACTCTTTTTAACAGGCATATCAGTACTGGCAACATCTGAAACTGGAGAACTCCCATACACATTTTTATCTCTTCTGGAGAAATTTGCTGGCAAGTTAGCGTTTCTTTCTCATTATTTCTAGATCTGTCAACGTTCATATTAACTAGCTTGTTATACTCTGTCTCGTCCAGTTGGTTTTTCTTCATGATGACAGATCCTATAGAAATATCCCGTGATAGAACATTTCCCTGTATCGAAGCAAACAATGCCAACTCGGTACTCGCAAGTGCACACTCCAAAGAATTTAGACTCCATGAACTCCGTTCAGACACTGAAAAATCTGAAACACTTGAGAAGTGGCAAGAGATGAAAATCATGTTGTTCTTCATGTGTCAAAGCTATCAGTCAGACCACTCTGTAAACTGGTTTGGTTTACAATGGTTTACAATAGACTGTATACTAGAAATGGAAAATTAAAAGAATTTCGCAGCGTATATCGTTGTAAACATCGGCCCTTGATACATCTGTACTTAGTTTATCTTTAGCGGATCAATATTCAGGCACAATTCTGAAGCAATTTGATTGTGGAAAAGTAGCTGCAAATTATTTTTTAAAATTGTTTTGATCCACGAATCAACCAACTCAGAAAATGTGCCACCCTGAAAAATGGCGTTCGTGTCCCATTAGTAATTACGACACTTGCAACTCCTGGGTTTTTAAAACTCATTATACAGATTGTTCTCGACTTACGACTTACACTTCTTACGGCCACACTTACTTACGACGGCCATCCCACTATTCCTATTATATATATTTTTTTCCAATTATTTCCGACTCCTGATGTTCAGGCCTGCCATCAATGGTACCTATACCTTGTAGCGGTATGGCAGCTTGCGTGCCCTGACAACCCCCAGAACTATGCCAGCGGGAGTTTTACTCCTGGTAGGTTCAACCAAGCTGGACAGGTCTGTGCGGGTAGGGGTCAGACAAAAGCTGGTACCCTGGTCCTTCAGGTTAGGGGTTGTAGCTCAAGGCCGACAACCCTGCCTATGTAAAAATCTGAAAAAATAAGGAAACAGCAAGAAATGGAAAAACTGTGATCTGGGACGGATATCCGGAGTCTCAGGCTCGTATGACTGTCAGTGGTGAAAGCCGAAAGGAAGCTATTTGCATGAAAATGGATGCCCGACCACAAAACATGAAACTAGAATTGGATTCTGGAACGTCAGAACCATGAATCAGGCAGGAAAGCTGAGGAAGACCACAGCAGAGATGAGGAACTACAGATTACATATCCTGGGAATAAGTGAGAGCAGATGGACCGGGACGGGGAGAATAAAAACTGCTACAGGAGAAACATTAATTTACTCTGGTAGAGAGGATGGCCAGCACAATGAAGGCATAGCCATTATCCTGAGAAAGGAATAGAAAGGTTATTACTGGAATGGAAACCCATCAACAACAGACTGATAAGAACAAGATTAAAAGGGAGATTCACCCACACTACAATAATGCAATGATATGCACCAACAAATGACAGCGATGAAGAGATCAAGGACAATTTCTATCAACAGCTACAAACGGAAATCGAAACAGCACCTAGGTACGATCTTATTATAGTAATGGGAGACCTCAATGCGAAAGTTGGTACACACAATACTTATAATGAAAGAGTAATGAAGAAATGCGGCAGTGGAACAGTAAACGAGAATGAGGATAAACTAATAAGCTTCTGCAGCATTAACAACTTGGTCATTGGAGGAACACTTTTTCCACACAAAGACATGCACAAGTTAACGTGGGAGTCACCAAACGGACGGGCAGAAACCAGATAGACCACATTGTCAATGGTAGATGGGGGCATGCATTACAAGACGTGAAAGTAAGAAGAGGTGCAGATGTGGGAAGTGATCATGACCTTGTAGTAGCAAGACTGAAGGTGAAACTCAGAGCTGCTGGACCAATTGCAATAAAACAGAAAAGACATAACACCATGAAACTCAAGGACCCCCTCACCAGAAAAGCTTTTGTGGTTGATGCAAAGAGACGAAATGAAATTGCCAAAAGCCAGGAAAGTACAGCGACTGATGATGTTGACCAGAAATTCAACATCATTTCAACAATATACAAGGAAAGCAGCGAATCATGCTTGGGATTCCAGGAAAGAAAGAATCAAGATTGGATAACACAAGAAACGTTAAACAACATAGCGATGAGAAAAGAAATGAAAAGAAAGAAAACAGAAGCAAAGTCTCCCAGGTTAAAGGAAATGTACAGCGAACAGTACAGTCATCTGGACAAAGAAGTAAAATGTCAAACCCGTGCCAACAAAAGGAAATTTCTGGATGACCTTGAGAATGGGCCCTCCACTTACTTTAGTGGTGGGGTTAACAATCTCTTTCCCAGCAGGGGAAATTACCCGACTGAACCCGTATTAGGGAGTCGGACTGATAACAACTGCCGTACGTTGGGATTACCCCGCTGTAAAGGGGTCGCTGGTTTATCCGGCCTTTATAGGAAGGCAGGAAGGTACGAGTAATTCCAGGCTGATGTCTCAGAACTCTGTCGCAGTGAACCCGGTGTTGCTGTAATGAAAACATAGTCAAAAATCACTGATCATCTCGCCAAAATAAATCACTTAAGGTTACTACGTGGCAAAACAAACAATTGTCTACACAGGTACAGAGTAATTATTCACAATCCTTCCCACCCCTGCGCTGGCCAGTGTTGACCTGGTTTCGCAGTTAATCTTTCTCTTCCCTGCTCACCGACCGGTCAGCAGACAAACAAGCAAGTAAGTGCCGGGCGGGCTTACTGCTAAACTAGCAGCATTGCATAATCAAGTTACCCGCGACTTGCGCTGGGGAGGGAGGGAGGTTTGGTAGGTAAACGTTCCTGCCTCATGTACTTGGTGGGGAACTGACCTTACATCGCCTCAGCCCGTTCTTGCTAACGCGCAGGCATGTAAACAAAATAGCAAGGCCCGTTCCATGTTATTTCACTGGGGCAATGCTAAATCCCATCCTATATACATGCATATTAAATGACACAACGTATAAAGCTACTCTTGGTAACCTGCTACACGTATTATACATAGTACAGAAGTAATCAATTAAATTAAAGGTACATGTTGTGAAACCAATTATACAGATTCGCCACGTAGGCCAGAAAACCAATCTCTAATGGTTACCCTCTGGGTTAAAAGAAGTCCCTCTACATAACGCTTAGTTACATAGTTACCCTTAGAGGCAAAATTATTCTTTTAATTAAACACATCCTGTATATATATATATATATATATATATATATATATATATATATATATATATATATATATATATATATATATATATATATATATATATATATATATATATATATATATATATATATATATATGTGTGTGTGTGTGGGTGGGTGTGTGTGTGTGTGTGTGTGTGTGCGCGTGTGCGTGTGTGTGTGTGTGTAAATTCTATGCATAGGAGGGTTCTCAAAACTTCCATGAAGCATCTTACGTTACACAACCGTTAGGCTTTAAAATGAAAACCCGTAATAGGCATACAAACACAACTTATTTTACAAGAACTAGCTATAGCTTCTTGGTGCAGTTGTGCGATGGCCGTACTATAAAGTTGTTAGAGCCCACTATAATAACGTATTCTGACTAAGAATAAATTCCAAGTATAATTATAACACTACCGAGTTACTTAAGGACTCTTACCGAGACTGTCAAGAATTTTCCACTCTAATAAGCTAGCAAGCTTGGACTAGGTCTCTACCTCCTCACGACAGGAGTTTTATGACTGAGGCAATTTAGAGACAGCAGTAGCCTACATATATATAAGAATAGGGCACATGTGTTTAAGCGTGGGCTAACACGTGCGCGGGGAATGCTGAAAACAATCATAATTACTAACCAGAGATTTCCCCTGGAAACGCAACTTCAAGAGGAATTTGCGCAACAGAATAACGGCTATTATGCTGTGCGGGTCCCAGATTTTCCCTGGCATCAAAACACAGGGAAGTTTTTGGGACCGCCTTCCAACAGCGCAGGTGTCTCGTACGCGATACGAAGTCACTCTTACGCCCGGGTTGTCGCATAACATGATGCAACAGTTACAGAACTCCGTGCCTAGTTTACCGGCTGTCAAAGACTAGGGAATTTTTTGCCGCTCACCCTCAAAAACTGAGAGTCGGGATTCTGACTCGTGGTCAAAAGAGCTCTAAAGAATGATGCTGCTGTCCGCGACAACGAGTCCGGGACGCGTCAGTTATCTTCTACCAACCTTACAGAACCGGGGGAGTAAACCTATCAGATTCAAGAATGACAAGTCAATTACCCCGCTTATATCGACAGAAAACGACAAGAAGTAAAATGGACGTGGCAAAAATCAGAAAGAAATAGGGGGGTTGGTAGCTCCATCGAAGTGCCCACATTTTATAACCCATTTCGTCACAGCAATCTAAATTTCGAGGTGAAAACAGGAGTACGACAGGGATGCCCATTATCAACAACTTTATTATTGACAGTCATAGACTGGGTGATGCGCCAGACAACAGAGGGCAGTCTGTGACGAAGCAGAATTCGCCTTCTTTTCTCTTTGTCAATCTTTTATCTTTCTTCATAAGAGTTCACTCATTCCGTTCTTATTTTTAGCAAGTCAACCACTTGTCTAAATCAGTCGCTCTCTTCTGTATTCTTTTCAACGAAAATATTTCGCTCGTTGTTCCATCTTTGGTTGAACTGGAAAATTCCTTTCTTGCTCAGTCATGAACTTCTGACCCGCGGTCCTGTTTAACATGGGGTTTCCCCTGGGAATAATTACTATTCTAGCCAACAGGATGCAGTGTTGTATAGTCATGTGACTTTTGACCTCAGCAACCAGTTCCCAGTTAATTTACTCGTCTGAATCAGAATGCCAAGTACCGGCCAGTGTGTGGGTATGTTTGAGATGGGACAAGGGTAACAACAGGTCACGTCCACCACCCCCATTTAAATTTAGCAGGAATGAAACCCGGCAACCTTGTAGTGAATTTAAGGGCATTCACGAAGCATCAGCCTAGACTGGGAGACCGGCTTGAAAGATTGCTCCCAAGAAATACAGAGGAGCCCGGTCCATTTTAAAACAACAGATTGGCTTGGCTGAGCGCAGTAAGTGATCTATTATTGTTAATTTGAATGCTGGAATAATAATCATATGTTTATTTACAGCATATTGTTTCAGTATCTTTTGTTAGACAAAGTTCTAAATGTACTTTCATCTTCACTGTGACAGCAATTAATGTCCTTGATTTTGTACAGGAGACTACGGCACTATGTACACTGAAGGTTTCATCTACGAACTACCCTTCTCATGGTTTATACTGAATGATTTCTACTGTATGATTTCAGCCATGATTATTCTTATCATATTTTAATCCTGAACTGATTTCTGAAATATCCTTATTATGTTTTAATGTGTTTATGTGCATGTATCCTATGCACGTGTCAAGACCTTAGTTATACTGTGGATTTTAACACATACCCACTTTCATACTTGGCTCGTTCCGCTAGAAGACGACCACAGCATACACTAGGTGACAATAAGTACAGGTAAGTTCCCTTTTATTAATAAATGCACACACGGAAGCCACACACGGCTAGCAATACATATGAAATACAACTCAACATAAATGCCAATGCAGCTTGCACCACTAACAACTTAATCTATCAGTATCATACCCACTGATATGGCCCTACTGGATGAACACCACAATTATTTTCGCTCACCGGCGAAACCCTGTGCTATGACAAAGCAATACTTAATCACAAAGAACTCATCATCAACGGCCTAAGAAAAATGCCACTAGATAATACACCATCACTCTAGAACTATGCAATATAATCCACACCGCATGAAGAAATGGCAAGCACTATAACTGAACAAGAATGGCATACACTTCCCAGCAAAAATTATGACAGGGAACATAAAGGCGACCTGCACCGGACGCTGGCCAGAACTCTACTGCCTTTTTGCTCCAGAATTTTTGTTCACTTCCCTTCCGGTCAGCTGACCAAACGGGTTTATACATTATATCAATGTTGTCATCTCAGCGTGACCAACCTGATATTTCGGCGAACATATCGCCGTGACAGCAGGTATATGAATGCTTATAACATAAACATAGAACTATGTAAAGATGGGCAACAGCACTGTAGCCATTGTTATGAATGAATAATTTAACTGACTGTGAGCCGATGGTTCTCAAGGCTGAGACCAGGAACACACTCAAATAGATTTAATGCTCAAGTAGCAAAAATGTAAATCAGTGGTTCCCAAGCCTTGGCCACAAGGACCCCCCCCCCCCCAACAGGTTTTACGGCAGCATGGGAGACTATATCCCAGTGGTTCTCAAACCATTGGTAACAGTGACCCCAAATTGATTTGACAAGGTAGACCAGTGGTTCTCAAACTTTTGATGACCACAGCCCCCAAACATCACAGTTGGTGAAGGTAACTGCCCATAGGTTGGAAATCACTGCGGTAGACAAGCCAAATATAGGTTGAGATCCACCGGTATGCTTTTAGTATCAGTTATGTCATAGTATTTAAGATGGATAATAGATAGCTCATTGTTGATATTAGGGACGATGTTTTAATGTTATTTCTGATAGACGGTTAGCGTCCAGGAGATATGGGAAATGACTTCTCTGGCAAGACTACTAGTGGAGCTTGAATTGTTTGTCAATCCAGTCCTACCAGGTTGTCCTACCAGGAGAGCTAACCATATGCAGTGTTCTCGAGGGCAGACATACTCCATCACAGTTGGGGATGAGCCCTGTGTCAAGACAGAGGAAGCAACCTGCCATCCTCTGAAACCCTAAAAAGAACTTGCCATACTTGACCTGGAGTGCTGGGACAGATTGAACCTCCTGGCAACTAGACAACATAAATTCAGCAGCATCTGAGATGAGTAGTTTACAATGCCAGCAAAACCACTACAGAATAGTCAAATTGTCTTAGGATGCAAAATTCATTCTGACATTGTTCAGAACCATTCATAGATTAGTGAACATAGCTTATAGTTGTACATTTGAATATATGTGAGAATCTATCTTCATTTTTGTAAACGTTACATAACAGAGTATGTTGTTATTTTTCTTGTAGTAATTAATTGGGGTGTATAATTTTTAAGTAATTAAAATGTACACCCTGGGGGGCCGAGCCGTAATTGAATAAACACTATTGGGTCGGGATATTTTTAATGTGGCTGGGCACCAAATCTCTTATCCAACTATATGTACTATACATAGTCCTTTGTAGGATTGTGGTGAAGTGGGATGTTATAAATATTTATAGGGGACTTAGTGTACTGACTGAGATCAGCTGTGAAGGTATCTATATCTAATAAGAGTAGTGTATTATAGATAACCTTACTTGCTGCCACATATATATATATATCTCAGTCAGAATTATTCTGGAATAGTGTGATGACTACGTTGTATGTCTAGGGTATGTGTATGATGAAGTGTAAGTCATAACAACAACAGACAGATAAACAATTTAATTTATTCCACCACACTTGACAACACTGTGACACTCACATACATAAAACACTCTACAAGGATATCTTAAAGGAGTCACTGATAACTTTTCAAATAACAATATGTATTCATTTCTGTCATGAATGAATATGTGTCCTGATTCAAATACAAAGGGAACCAGGAATCACAATCAATTTTAATTACAAGTTATATGTACAGAATTTATCAATATGAATATTGTAGTGACATATATTATTAAAAGTATCCTATGTGTGTCAGTTGTGTAGTAGTAATATGAGGTAATACTGGTTTTGTTTTGTTCAAGCTCTGTTGGTATTTGTCATCATGACTTCAATAGTTTGTCTTTATTGGAGATGTTCTCAGTTCCTGATATTAAAACAATTTACTTCCCCTCTTAAGTTTATGTTACAATGTTATTTTAAGATGGGGGTACATAATTTTGAGCTCAGCTAGCCACATCAGCTTATCTTGCGTGATGGCGGCAGGAAAAGACTCCTCTGCTCGATTTCTCCCCTGTGCTCTGGAGACACCTCACTGATAGCTAAATGGACCAAGGAGTATGCTGTCCGACTCTGGATTCAGCAAAGCTCTGACCAGGTGCTGCTCAATACCATCAAGACCACGGTCCCTGAAAACAAGAAGGATGTACCTTCTACTTCATAACTAATTGATACTCTAGTTCTACACTGAGCACAATACACCACAAACATTGAGTTCAGAGCGTTAGGCCAACTGTCAGCTTCATCTGAAATACTTTATACCAGTATTAACCTCCTTAATGGTTACTACGCCTCTGCACTTCCAGCATTATTTCTTTCTAGTCAATCATCTAGGTGTCAGTGTACTGTTTGGCCATTCCATGCCGTTTTACTTTCCTCCGACACCTTCTGTTCAGGCTGGAGCATTATAGGCTTTACATCATGTTTGCTACTGAACTACACATATATACAGGCATAAATTAACAATTCACATTCAATTTTCATTAAAAGATACTGAATGTTTCAAGCTTACCACAATTCATAGAATAAAACACAGATACGTTGACTAGCAATGAATTCTGGCACAATTACTGGCACAAATTCCCATCTGCTTATGTTCCAGGCTTTTATTTATCAAAAATATGAGCTGGCTTCAACGCACTGTTGCTTTATCAAGCTTATTTGAACTAGTGGTCTCGAACTAACGCTCCTAAGTGATTATATCAGCGAGTCTGGCCAATGGAGCCACGTTTCGACAAGTGTTTGAAAAAATTTTACCTTCCTACGTCTCCCCTAACAACCAAAGATAGTATTTATAGTCCGACCAATCGTGTTTAGTCTTATATTTGTTGCGCTCCAATCAATTTGGAGTTTACATGGTAAGCTATTTCCGTACGTAAGGTTTTTTTCAAACACGTTATAAAAAAATTTTATGAGCAGAAATGATTTCATGCTGTCAGGCATCCCCAATATTTTATTTTGGTTATAACTTGTTAATTCCTAGACTATTTGCGAACGTTTTACATATTCTTTGTCAGCAAGCCCTAAGGAACCCAAATATACAAATGTAAAAGAGCTAAGTGGCTGCGTTCAAAATATGCAATTTCTTCTACCTCCTGTTTCGAAGATGTGCTGTCTGGGTACTGTAATGTTTTCAAACGTAAACCCATCTATTGTCATCTTTTCTAATAAGAGTTTTTCAGGATTTAAAAACCTAACTCTGGGAAGGTTAGTGTTTTTATCACTGTCCGTCCGAAAAAGTTAGTGCATGTGGCCTTACACGCGTGATAGTAGTAAGTGTGTATCGCGTTACGCTTGTTGGGGTGGCATTAATAGCGAGACGCGTGTTCAATTTTGCATGCGTTCCTGATTTTCAGCCCTCCCTTCTCTCTATCCTTTAGTCCATCTGTCTTTAGTTACGCCGTGTATAAAATGGAATGAATGAAATATTAAAATTAGGTCATTGATCAGCTTGGTATCTCAATGTTTTTGCAAGAAATACAGCACACGTTTCATTGAAGAACGCGGGTAATAATACAGTAGGCTTTTACTATCAACGTGAAAGCGTTACAATTTGCCGACGAAGTAGAAAACAAGGGGGATTTCGAGTACAGTCATTGTGACAGCACTGTTCTTTTACCATTTTTCTTTTCTTTATTACATGTATTTGTTAGGCTTTATATTTACTTGATAATTTATATATGTGGATTAGAATATTCCACGACAAGGATTTAGGATAAAGAATTTATCGCCTAGAGAATATCCTGTTTAGATTCACCAGAATTCTCTTTTAAGTAAGGTTTCTAGTGGACTAATTCCCGAGGAGAGACAGTTTATTTAACCTGCAGTGTGGAAGATTTTATTCTAGATATCATCTTTTATTCTTCCATCAAGTCTGTCACCTTCTCCTTCAAAATTTCCCGTCACACAGTCCAAGAGGAATTAGATGGACAACATTTTCCACACTGGAAGACCTGGAATATGCAGATGACCTTGCACTACTCGCACATTCACATCAACACATCCAAGAAAAAACCGATAGACTGAATAAGAATAGCCAGGCAGGTGGGTCTGAACATCAGTCTGAAGAAGACAGAGGTCATGACTCTCAATGTGGACAATACTGAGCAAATAACAATAAGGATTCAGAAGCTAGAACAGACAGGCACATTTACATACATAAGATGCATAGTAACACCAGACGACGGAACAAGCAAGGACATCAACAACAGAATGAATAAAGCAAGAACAGCCTTTTTTAGTCTCAACAACATCTGGAAGTCTTCCCTGTACAGCACAAACACCAAATTAAGATTATATGAGAGCTGTGTACTTTCTGTGCTTCTCTATGGTGCGGAATGCTGGAGAGTAACAGAGAAGGAAATGTCGAAATTGTCCTCTTTACACACAATCTGCCTAAGGAAAATTCACCGAATCTTTTGGCCGAATACCATCAGCAAACAAGAACTACTTATTCGGAATAACCAAGAGGACATGCACACCATCATAGCTGGCAGACGCTGGAGTTGGGTTGGCCACGTCCTCAGAAGGGACCCTGATGCCATTACAAGAACAGCAATGCTATGGACCTACGAAAGAGAGGCTGACCAAATACAACTTGGCGGAGAACTGTGGAAGCTGAGATGCACAGAATGAACCAGAGTTAGGGCACTGTACGAAGGATGGCCGCCGACCAAACAGAGTGGAAGCAATTTGTGTGCTTTTTTTTTTTTTTTTTTTTAAACGACACCACCCTTTAATCGAAAATATAATAACCAGGTCATGCTTTATTTTGCTTCAACAACACTGTCGTGGTTGAGTTAGAGTGTAGAGTATTTGTCGAGTTGGACAACAGTAGTGAAATCGACAAGGGATAGTGGACTGACAGAGTTATAGCTTACACTTTAGATAAGGTGTAAATAGGAGATGGACTTGAGACAACCTGGAAGAAGATTTACCAAAATGATCTCTCTCTCCAAGCCTCAACTCACTTATGTCTGTCTAAGCACCTCCTGCTCTCTCTCTTTTCTCTTATCATACATAGAGATTATAGTAAAGAGCTAAAAATACAAATATGGATGGAAAGGTCGTGAACAGCGCATTAATAAATGTGTAAAATTTATTAAAGAAGAAAAGCATGAAAATAATGCATATTATCACAACAACATAAAATTACATCAATAATCAAATATTCATCAATAATCCTATACACCAACAACCACACACACAGATCACCATTCATAAAACCTGTAGAACACAAAGAGATAAATAATCGAGTGACAGTCCTTCGGTTTTCGGGGACCAGCTGAAGTAACTCCAGTAAGTGGTGTTTTCGTATATATCCTCCATCGGTGATGGAATTAACCTGAATAACATCACTGTATAGGCGCTATCTGTTTGCCCGCTATCGTTGGTGAACCCCCCCCATACTGCCGCGAGGTGGGCAGGGTCACGCCGTTAATCTCCTGCTGACCAACTGATTGAACTGGGTTACAGCCTGTCCGCTTTTCGGGGACCAAATGTACTAGCTCCAGGAAGTGAATTACTTGTAGATCCTTCGTGAGGGACTAGCCTACAAAACTTTCTTTGTTGGTGCTAAACGTTGGTGACTCCCCTTATAGCGTGAGTGGGGCTGGAACTCTGTCCATAGATGGCTGCTCATACGTGCGAGGTTTTAAGTATCCAGGAAATACACCAGAAGAAGTCACTTGAGGACAAAGAGACCCAGGCTCGCTTATCCGGCGCAAGGCTCCGCTTGGCTGTAAATCCTGTTTAAACTGGTTTGGCTGTGGTTTGCTGAGTGCCCCGTTTAGGCACAAAAAAGGCGGGTGATATGGAATTCTGCTATAGGCATGCTGAGCGGGTTTGATATTCTGGAAGCCGCAATGCACTGGCTGGTAATCCAATAGGCGAGTAGAGAACTGCTACTGCGTTTGGCGATTCCAGATTTTGCGTTGGCTCCGTTGCACTGCGTGAGCTTAACTTGGCGTTGACAAAAAGGGTTTTGATTCAGGAACGGGGTTGACGATTCGTTGCTAGATGTATACAGAAACCCTCTAGATCGAAGAGTATATGACTTTCTTCGCCTGACTGAAGTCTGCTCTAGCGATTCGGTCTTCCTGAAACTGAGACCCAAAAGAGACACCTTTTAACTTCAAGCAACGCTAAAATCACACTAACTTTATACAGAAAGTTTCGCTCCACTATGGGATTAGATTTATTGTAGTTATTGCTATGATAGTTTAGGGCTGTCTTTAACCATGTCTCCTGTTCCTTAAAAATATCAATTATCAACACGCGCCCGCATAGGCTTAATATCTTTTGCACACCCAGATACCTGTCAGTAACTGTTCTGACAGCAACAATCTACTCCTCTTCTCCCAATCTCAACATACAGGAAACCTAACCTGTAGTTACAGTTAAATGAATATGCTTATTCATCTTACAACATTAAATGAATTTACATAAACAGATTACAGCATTTGACATGACACAGATAAATCGTATGTCCCCTTGGTGAAATATATTGGCATTCCAGAATGAGTACGTAGACAATGCAATGTTCTTGCTATAATGATACAGTTGTGGCTAGATCATAAGATATAATTATATCTATGCCTGGTGACTGCTTTCAGTGAAAGTTATAGACTAGTGCCTAGCCACACAAGTAAGCATAAAATGGTCCTCCCTTGCCACTAGAAGTATCTATCAAAAAGGAATAAGTGACTATCTCCTATAATCCAGAGTTATTACCTGCATCTCACTATTCAGTTTCTAAGTGCACCATCCACACCTGACATTATCTTACAGAAATGACAGTTAATTTTGCTGACTCTTAACCCAATGGTAAGCATTCGTGGACTGATTCTACGCCTAATATCTGTTATTGTAAGTTTAACATTTAACCCATGATAAACCGTAACAGTTTAAGCACCACTTAATAGGCCGTAGACAGCGCTACCTTATCACTGAATAAAATTACTGGGAGAAGTCCTCAGAAATAAATTCACTTCCCTAACAGATATATATAAAAGCTAACATGAATCTAATATTATAATTATAAGATATGTCAACTCACCCCGAAAATGACTAGAACATAGGCAAACACATTCTAGTACTGTGTTAAAGTTTGCCTTATCTCATGATGGTCATCTACGGGCCAGGAAAATTTACGAATGTCTTTGTCTATTAAAACCAGTCTACTCTTATAGATCACAAGGGACACTCCTCCCGAACACCTGGCGTGCGTATTTTTACAGAAGTTCGGCGAAAGACGTAATCTAGAGTAAGACAAAAGAAATCGTGCGAAAGTTCCCCAGGTAGAGAAATGCAGAACATTATGCTCTATCTTGTCTAAGGGGCGAAAACCCAAAGACTGACCGCGATTGTTATCTTCCCCTGAAACAGATCACACTCGTTACCCAGGCCTCAAAGGGTACCAACCGCTCGTCATCAATCGTTTTAAAGCGACCAGAGAAATTCCCCTGTTGGGACCACAGAGGGTACCCGCCGCTAACGAACCGTTTCTTTCACAGAAACCGTCTTTGGCTCGTTCTAACACTTAAAGCGGACCCGAGAAATGTTTATCTGGTCGAACGTACCACAGGTGCGTTTTGACGTAACACTATCGTTCGCTGACCGCTACAGGCCGGAACGTAACCAACCTCGGGTGGGGTTTTCGAAGGTGAAAAATGAAAGAAAGAAGAATACAAAATGACGAGGAAACCCAGGACATTTAAAAAGTAATCAAATTATGGACAAGATGGTAATTTAAATAGATTATCGATTCATCGGGTGACACGTGACAAGTGCCCCCCCCCCCTTTGTAAAGTTCGAGGTGGAATACGGACAAAAAAAATGACAGTAATCTATCTTTTCCATCGATTGTCCGTTACCTGTTATTGAAAACAGAACATCCAATACTCATAAACTAAATACGTTTCCAATTTCTGTCTGTCTGTATGCCTAAGCTCCGAGTTCATTTTTTTTAGTTCTTCCCTCTGTCTAATAGGACGTTCATCGAATGGGATTTTTGCGAGGCCAGTCGGCACTGACTGAGGCCTTCCGTTTGTCCGTGTGAACCTGACCTTGCTTCCGATGGCAATTTCGCTTGTGCCTGTTTTTATGGTCCGGAAAATTTATCCGCACCTGTTTGAGAGGTTTTTAATATCGGCCCTGCCTGAACTCACTGGCCACTGCGTAGATAATCCGCCTGTTACATGCAGTGTAATCATTGATGGGCTCAGAGCTGCTTATGTATATATTTTAAACTGTCACGGGCGTGGACTTGAAATAACCCTCTTCTAATAGCTGCAAGTCTATAGGGGATTTTTTTCGCGCGCGTGTAACCCTAGTTGGTGTAAATAAAGCCGTTCGTTGGCCGAAGAAAATGCTAGCATTTTTCTTCTGCCTCTCCACACCTACTGTCCCCTGTTTCGGTGGGAGCATTGATCAATCTTCAGACCTGAGTGTCGTCTAACAGGTGGATCTGGAGCTTTTCCTTGCCTTGCCAGTCCACAAACTAGTGGACTCTGGCTTGGTCAACGGAAATGATCAAGTTGCTCTGTAATGGCCTGGCGGAGGCGACTACTTTGCTGTCCATCAGTGGGGTTGAGACCACTGGAATAATGCGATTTGAATGAGAGAACTCAGCTGCCTGAAGCAGAGAGTAATCGATCGCATTCTGCGGTTCTACTAAATCATAACAGATCTCCGTAGCTTCTATCCGTGAAGACAGATAGGTAATATCTGCGAGTTGCATAGTTTGTTGAGTCACTTTCCCGTTACTAGCATGACGTGAGCCAAGGCTCTCAACAATGGCTCCTTGTACAGTAGTAAGGCAGCTTTTCTCACTGTCTTCTGCCCTGAGAAGTGTAAGAGACTCAAATGGAACCATGCTCCACTAGCTTTCCTGGGGGCCAAGAAGGAATTCAACGCAAGGATAATGCGTTGGGCCTTGCTATTGAGTGTTTATTCCTTCAAAGTGGAATATATTCCAGGAAAACAGAATGTCGGAGCTGACTTCTTGAGTAGAAACTGGACCACGGAGGAAGAGGAGAAAATCGACGATGCCAATCATCCTAAAGCTACCGATCAGGGCAGCTTCATTGTCATAAATGAAACATGAAAACGAGTTTCCATGTCTCAAAAGTGGGGACGATTGTGACGTACGTCTAAGTATGACAAATGAATTTCCCTGACTCGATGGATGATAACAGAATATTGGCCTCTCATAACTTTAGAACCCCTGATCATCTGTTGTAACTTTTCCCGGCATGCAGCATTTCCACGAGAACCTTACACGCTGGATAATTAATATGTAGCCTGCTATCTTATGTGAACGTTTGAGATCGCATGGCCTTTGATGGGAGGTTAAATCCCGCCCACAACCATTTCTCAGAACGATTTATAGCAATCTTTTCCTTAACGCCGGCCCAAAAGAGGACGGGCCACAGACTCACTCCTGTTTCTAGAGCAATAAACAGCAGATCATTTCTTACCTGGCTGTCACCCCGCCTGGTGGGAGTTGCCAAAGCTCTCAGAACAGCGGTACCATCAAAGACAGACAGATCTCAGAATTCAATCGCAGCGGCACACGATCTAAAGAATCAGGGGACTTTCAGCTCACAGAGTTAGCTTCTCGGAAAATTTTCGCACTCTTATGCGAGCAGCCTGAGACGGAAGAAAATCGGTAGACCGGGGAAAACGAAGGAATCGCAGCGGTTAACACATCGGCGAGGTACCTCGGTTTTTGCTCAACTTCAAGAAAGGTGCGAAAATCTAACACGCCCTATTCAAGTTTCATTCGATAAGTATAAATAGAGTACTCCGAAAAACTGCATTTTATCGTTCGCTCTGACAGAATCCTAGTTGCACTAGCATAGTCGGATTCCTGCTGGATTTCATCTACCTTCGTGACTATTGGAGTGTATTCTTTCTGTGCAGACGGTAATTTATACATTAGCTTCGAGTGATCAGTGGTCGAGTTATTTCAATTGATTTCAATGGATTGTGGTGTAAATTTAACCTTATTAAATAAACCCATTTTCAAAGTTCTAGTGCAAACTAATGTTACAGCTAAAAGTATTTCCTAATACAATTGACGCGTAAATTTATTTTGCAGACGTTAAAGAGAATTATAACTTTAATACAGTTTAGTTCTGTATAGATAGATGTGCTTTTAATTGTTTTAACTCACGGGAAGTTTTCCTGATTTGTTAATTGACGACGCTAATAAGTAAATAGGCTAACTGTAATTTATCGCGTCAGATTATAATATGATTTGTAATGCATTTCTTGTTTTGATTATCTTTCATTCAGAACGATCATTCAACCTGCATCCCAGCAATTATTAATTATATACAGAGTTCTGCCAAACTCAATTCGATAACTCCAGTAACATATGAACTTTTTAAAGCTAAACTTGTGGCGACCTGTAATGGGCCCCGCTCCTCTGAACGTAACTGAGAATAAAGCCATTCAAGAAACACTTTAAAAATACTAGTTCATATAGAGTCCTTAAAGAAAACTGGAAGCAGAACATATTTTATTCACTGCCCCTATTTGTGAAGAAAAAACATCGATCTACCTGAACACTGTCTGTCACGTATATTCAGTGGATTTTCCCCCCCCCCCCCCGAAGAAGAACTTACCTCAGTGTTTTTCTTAACTTGTGACATTACGGACAAAGGAAGTTATCTCCACCAGCTGTGCCAATTTTAGGAACCCCACCATACCTCACGCCTAGCCAAGTGCCTGTGCCTTTCTTTAGGAACTTTATCTAATAAACAAACAGTACCGTTAAACTTCAACGTCCAGCGATTTCGGGACACTTTGTTAACTTCAACAACCCCCAAATCTGGGGCTGTACACGGAAGAAAAATACTTTTACCTAAGCCAAGGTTTAGTGCTGTTTTTTTTAATGTATTTCCTATGAAGTGCCAGAATTCACCTTTCGGTACGTCTGCGTGTGTGTTTGTGGGGATGGCCAGCCCTAGTGTGTTTTTTTTTTTAATGAAAGGAGATGTATCTTTTCTTTACCCTTTTAATTAGTTCGACCTTGTACTAAGGTGCATTATATTCCTTGTACGGGATCTCTCCTAGCGGGATTGGGTAATTGTGTTCATTCCCCCTCCCGTAATATTTGTTGATTTAAAGGGAGAAAATTGAGAACCCTAGCTTTTCCTCTACACCCTCCCCCCTTTTTCTGTAGCCCCTTGCCTCAGAGTAATAACTTTACCAGTGGGTTAAATTGCCTATCTCTGATCACCCCCCCCCCTTTCTTGTCTTTGGGACCGGGTTTTGTCTGTTAGTAAATATAAACGGGAAACGGTGGATGGGATATTTCTCCTCAAAAACCTCTCTTCCCTTGTTATATTTGTATTCTGTAACCTTTGATTTTTGACTGTAAATGTACAATTATTTGTGACTCCCTTATAATAATAAAGATATTAATCTTTATTTGTGTTGGTTGTCAGTTGGCCTAAAACTCCAAACATTTCCATCTGTGTAGGCTGTATTCATGTACGTTGAGCGACAGAATCACCAAATCGGTGAGTGCGCCTGAGCGACTGGAACTGACAAACAATTGTTTGTGCAGAAGAGAGATAGGAGTAGTCTGTGAGAAAACAGATATTGTCGTAATAAGAGACTGTCCTTGCTCCTTCCCAGCGCTTGTGAATCTACTACCTCATTCTCCCAAATCCTTATTCTCACAGAGCCTTCAATATCACTTTACACTCTAAAGGGACCAATATTCATCAGCACCCTCTCAGATAAAAATTACGACAAACACCTAAATACTAACTCATCATCACTAACCTTCGGTTCTCTGAGAAGCACTGGCCGTCAACAAATTCAAGCCCAATCCTCCTGTCCTGTGCCAAATCCTCCTTTCCTGTGCCAAATCCTCCTGTCCTGTTCCAAATCCTACTGTCCTGTGCCACATCCTCCTGTCCTGTGCCACATCCTCCTGTCCTGTGCCACATCCTCCTGTCATGTGCCAAATCCTCCTGTCCTGTGCCAAATCGTCCTGTGCCAAAGCCTCCTGTCCTGTGCCAAATCCTCCTGTCCTGTGCCAAATCCTTCTGTCCTGTGCCAAATCCTCCTGTTCTGTGCCAAATCCTACTGTCATGTGCCAAATCCTCTTGTCTGTCCTGTGCCACATCCTCCTGTCCTGTGCCAAATCCTCCTGTCCTGTGCCAAATCCTCCTGTCCTGTGCCAAATCCTTCTGTCTGTCCTGAGCCAAATCTTCCTGTCCTGTGCAAAATACTCCTGTCCTGTGCCAAATCCTTCTGTCCTGTGCCATATCCTCCTGTCCTGTGCCAAATCCTCCTGTCGTGTGCCAAATCCTTCTGTCCTGTGCCAAATCCTCCTGTCCTGTGCCAAATCCTCCTGTCTGTCCTGTGCCAAATCCTCCTGTTCTGTGCCAAATCCTCCAGTTCTGTGTCAATCCTCCTGTCTTGTGCCAAATCCTCCTGTCCTGTGCCAAATCTTCATGTTCTGTGTCACATACTCCTTTCCTGTGACAAATCCCCCTGTCCTGTGCCAAATCCTTCTGTCTGTCCTGTGCCAAATCCTCCTGTCTGTCCTGTGCCAAATCCTCCTGTCTGTCCTGTGCCAAATCCTCCTGTCCTGTGCCAAATCCTCCTGTCCTGTGCCAAATCCTCCTGTCTGTCCTGTGCCAAACCCTCCTGTCTGTCCTGTGCCAAATCCTCTGTCTGTTCTTTGCCAAATCCTCTTGTCTGTCTTGTGCCAAATCTTCATGTCCTGTGCCAAATCCTCCTGTCCTGTGCCAATACTTCCTGTCTGTCCTGTGCCAAATCCTTCTGTCCTGTGCCTATTCCTCCTGTCCTGTGACAAATCCTCATGTCCAGTGCCAAATCCTTTTGTCCTGTGCCAAATCCTCCTGTCCTGTACCAAATCCTCCTGTCTGTCCTGTGCCAAATCCTCCTGTTCTGTGCCAAATCCTATTGTTCTGTGCCAAATCCTCCTGTCCTGTGCCTAATCCTCCTGTCTGTCCTGTGCCAAATCCTCCTGTCCTGTGCCAAATCCTCCTGTTTGTCCTGTGCCAAATCCTCCTGTCCTGTGCCAAATCCTCCTGTCCTGTGCCAAATCCTCATGTTCTGTGTCAAATCCTCCTTTCCTGTGCCAAATCCTCCTGTCTGTCCTGTGCCACATCCTTCTGTCTGTCCTGAGCCAAATCCTCCTGTCCTGTGCCAAATCCTCCTGTCCTGTGCCAAATCCTTCTGCCCTGTGCCAAATCCTCCTGTCTGTCCTGTGCCAAATCATCCTGTCTGTCCTGTGCCTAATCCTCCGTCGGTTCTGTGCCAAATCCTCTTGTATGTCCTGTGCCAAATCTTCATGTCCTGTGCCAAATCCTCATGTCCTGTGCCAAATCCTCCTGTCCTGTACCAAATCCTTCTGTCCTGTGCCAAATCCTCCTGTCCTGTGCCAAATCCTCCTGTCCAGTGCCAAATCCTCCTGTCCTCTACCAAATCCTCCTGTCCTGTGCCAAATCCTCCTGTCTGTCCTGTGCCAAATCCTCCTGTTCTGTGCCAAATCCTCCTGTTCTGTGTCAAATCCTCCTGTTCTGTGTCAAATCCTCCTGTCCTGTGCCAAATCCTCCTGTCCTGTTCCAAATCCTCCTGTTTATCCTGTGCCAAATCCTTCTGTCCTGTGCCAAATCCTCATGTCCTGTGCCAAATCCTCATGTCCTGTGCCAAATCCTCTTGTCCTGTGCCAAATATCCTGTCTGTCCTGTGCCAAATCCTCCTGTCTGTCCTGAGCCAAATCCTCCTGTCCTGTGCCAAATCCTCCTGTCCTGTGCAAAATCCTTCTGTACTGTGCCAAATCCTCCTGTCTGTCCTGTGCCAAATCCTCCTGTCTGTCCTGTGCCAAATCCTCCGTTTGTTCAGTGCCAAATCCCCCTGTCCTGTGCCAAATCCTCTTGTCATGTGCCAAATCCTCCTGTCCTGTGCCAATTCCTCCTGCCTGTCCTGTGCCAAATCCCCCGTTTGTTCTATGCCAAATCCTCCTGTCTGTCCTGTGCCAAATCCTCCTGTCCGGTTCCAAATCCTGTCTGTCCTGTTCCAAATCCTCCTGTGTGTCCTGTGCCAAATCCTCCTGTCCTGTGCCAAATCCTCCTGTCTGTCCTGTACCAAATCCTCCTGTCCTGTGCCAAATCCTCCTGTCTGTCCTGTGCCAAATCCTCCTGTCTGTCCTGTGCCAAATCCTCCTGTCCTGTGCCAAATCCTCCTGTCTGTCCTGTGCCAAATCCTCCTGTCCTATGCCATCTGCTCAAGGTTCTTCCATGTCTATTTTATCCCTTTCATTTGTCTCCAGTTCTCTTTATGTTTTTTTCTCCAGTCTACAAGGTACTTCCAACTCTTTTTTCCTAGGGATTCCAGATGTTTCCTCAATGTGTGTCCTATCCACTGCCAGGTGTCGTCATCTCTTGTTCCCACCTGCACAAAAGACTCACACCTTGGGGAAAAGGCAAAAATATGATATATATATATGCACTTGTCACACTCTTGTCATCAGTTCCACCTTGGTAATCATGATATATACCATTTAAATCCTATTCTATGAAAGCACCCATTTATGAAAGTTCAACTTCTTGGTTGTTGTTTTAGTTCTTTTCCACATTTCAGAACCATACAATAAGATTAACTTGAAATTCCAGGTGAAGATTCAGATTTTTGTGTTGATTTCAATATATTTCAAAATGCAGTGAAAGCTCTTCTTACCTTTAGCATTCTTATTTTGATACCACTTGTTCCTCCAACTCTGCATAATTTTCCAATTTAAGTTGCACTTTGCTGGTTTCGGCTCTTCATAAACTTTACAGAACAATAAAATAAATAAAAATGCATAGCAGGATCTCAGAGGTTAAAATTGTGTACATTCGTTCATTGTCACAATTTTAAAATGAATGAGCTAGGGCTCTGCTAAACAGTTTTCAATATGCCTGGTAATATTTAAAAAAAAATAAAAAAAAAAAGATTAAAAAGTTCAGACATTTTCAGACAAAAATATTCAAGAAATCCCTGTCCACAGACAAAAATCAAGAGATGTTTTTAGGACCGTACAGACTTAATCTAAAATTTCATTATAGCATAACTTTGGTTGACTGTTCTCTCCTGTGTGTAAAGTTTCTGCCATGAACAGCTTGCCAAGACTTTGAGCAGCAAACTCACAAACTTGTTTGCAGTAATTGTCCATCTGACCAGCCACCAGAGTACAGTCCAAACGTTGTAGTGTAGGCAGTGGTTTAAACAACTTATTGATGTCTTCTTCTGGCAAGGGTGGCCCCCCTCTCTGTTTTCGCTGGGCATTCTCTTGTTCCCGTTTCACGAGGTACTGCTGCTTCCTTCATCTGTTGCTGCTTGAAGTTGTTTCTCTGAAAGTTAAGATATTTGTTTGTGTCCATCGCCACATCATCAACACACTCCATAAGTTGACGTAAATTCTTCTCCAGCATGGAGCTTGTACCAAGATCAAGAGCAGAAAATGTTTGCTCTTTTCTAGTCTTTTCTACGAGCTCGCAAGGCAAGGCATTGACCAGATGAGAATTTCTCAGGACAATTGGAATCTCTTCAAACATGGTATCAAAGTTGATGCCATGCTTAGCCATGTTCTCTTGTGTGATGTCATTTTCCTTATAGAATTTCATCATGGCTGGTGTCAGGCGGTAAGCCTTCAGTGAGAGAAATCCCTGTGTCGTGCGCAGTGAATTATATATAAGGACAACAGATTCTTCTATAGAATGCTGGTAGTTGAACTGTGAGTCAAGGAGGGCACGATTGATAAATGACCCAAAATATGTGCTTTGGTACCAGCCAACGTGCAAATGGTCTACATTGACATGGCGTAGGTTTCTCATCATTTCCATCTGATACTGGACTGATACTGCATCAAAATCTTCATTGTGCTTGGGGAAGGGGAAACAATTTGTAATCTCAAGCCTGTTGTCCACGGCCAGACCAAGCAGGACACCCTGCTCCAAGTCTGTGCCACCAGCACCTTCCTCAAAACTGTGCTTTATAATCTGAACCACCTGTACTTGGGAATCAATTCCTCGTTGGTTGCTGCTGTGACTTTTTTTTTTTTCCCCTCGCACAAGGTCGCATATTTTTTCCTCGCATGAGGTCGCATTGGCACCCGCCCCAAACCCGGCTCTGGTCAAGACCACATGTCCCAACAAAGAAGACCCATTGACAAAATGTGTCACTGTAGTGATCTTCTGTGTTCTCACACAAAGGACCTAATGACACATGAATGTCACTGTAACTGGTCCCTTTGTCTAGACTTTTTTTTTTTTTTTTTCTCGCTTGAGGTCGCATATTTTTTCCTCGCATGAGGTCGCATTGGCATCCGCCCCAAACCCGGCTCTGGTCAAGACCACATGTCCCAACAAAGAAGACCCATTGACAAAATGTGTCACTGTAGTGATCTTCTGTGTTCTCACACAAAGGACCTAATGACACATGAATGTCACTGTACTGGTCCCTGTGTCTAGACACATGATCCTAGCCAAAGGCCAGATATTAGGGCGCTGTACATCTGACTTTTTTTTTTTTTTTTTTCCTCGCTTGAGGTCGCATATTTTTTTCCTCGCATGAGGTCGCATTATCCCCGCCCAAACCCGGCCCTGGTCAAGACCACATGTCCCAACACAAGAAGACCCAATGACAAACTGTGTCACTGTAGTGATCTTCTGTGTTCTCACACAAGAGACCTAATGACACATGAATGTCACTGTACCGGTCCCTGTGTCTAGACACATGATCCCAGCCAAATATTAGGGCGCTGTACATCTGTTTTTTTTTTTGTTTTTTATTTTATTTTCTCGCTTGAGGTCGCATATTTTTTCCTCGCATGAGGTCGCATTATCCCCGCCCAAACCCGGCCCTGGTCAAGACCACGCGTCCCAACACAAGAAGACCCAATGACAACATGTGTCACCGTAGTGATCTTCTGTGTTCTCACACAAGAGACCTAATGACACATGAATGTCACTGTACCGGTCCCCGTGTCTAGACACATGATCCTAGCCAAAGGCCAGATATTAGGGCGTTGGGTTTCACAGCGTTATTTGCGCTGTACATCTGACTTTTTTTTTTTTTTTTTTTTTTTTTTTCCTCGCTTGAGGTCGCATCTTTTTCCTCGCATGAGGTCGCATTAGTACCCGCCCAAACCCGGCCCTGGTTCAAGACTGTTTTGTCCCAACACAAGAAGACCCAATGACAAACTGTGTCACTGTAGTGATCTTCTGTGTTCTCACACAAGAGACCTAATGACACATGAATGTCACTGTACCGGTCCCTGTGTCTAGACACATGATCCCAGCCAAATATTAGGGCGCTGTACATCTGTTTTTTTTTTTGTTTTTTATTTTATTTTCTCGCTTGAGGTCGCATATTTTTTCCTCGCATGAGGTCGCATTATCCCCGCCCAAACCCGGCCCTGGTCAAGACCACGCGTCCCAACACAAGAAGACCCAATGACAAACTGTGTCACCGTAGTGATCTTCTGTGTTCTCACACAAGAGACCTAATGACACATGAATGTCACTGTACCGGTCCCCGTGTCTAGACACATGATCCTAGCCAAAGGCCAGATATTAGGGCGTTGGGTTTCACAGCGTTATTTGCGCTGTACATCTGACAGGGAGCGTGTGAGAAAATGGGTCTCGGATGTGAGACAGGGGGAAGTAATATTACATCGGGGATTTATGTTATGAGTTAAGGTCAGTTTCTAAAAATGGTTTAACTGTTTTGCATAAGCACGGGGTAAGTTATGGTAGTAAAGAAGAGACGGGGACTTTTAGTATTATTAAACAAAGGGTGACGACTTGTAATTATGTCCCTGGAGGGTTGTAAGTGAGTTGTTTGAAAAATAGTGCGAACTAAGCAAGTTCGGCACGGGAGTTAGTGCGTGGAGTAGGTGAACTCTCCGTGACAAAGATGGGTAATTGTAATTCGAGGTTTGAAGGTTAGGGCAGTTGAGATTGAGACGCGCTAGGCGTAGGTAGAGAAAAGGGTTTTCTCCCAAGTGTTAAAATTGTTCATGGCGAGACCCTTGGAGGGGTGCAAACGAGATAGCAAGCCTAAATCGGGTAGCTTTCTATGATCACAGAATTATGTACTGCTATTTAGCTCCACAAGTTCTCATATGCCATGTTGATAGTGAAAATGCTGGTTGAGCGAAAACTAGATGTAGTTAATCAAGGTTTTTCTCAAGTTGTGTGGGTTTCCAAGATTTTGGAGCAAGAGGGGTTTTTCGCAAGACATAGTGCAAGACCAAGTTGATGGTGAACAGGTATGATTGCAGTTTTTATTTCAAGATACACTTTTAGATAAAACAGAGACAGACGTAGTGATCAGGTAAACTCTGGTAGAAAATCAACATCCCTGGCAGTTTTAGGCCAGTCTTCTAGCAAGATACACCAGAAGGTCACTAAGTGAAACGTTATAAAGATAAACTAACTTTCTTAGAAGATCACCCAGACGACATGACAGTGGAGAAACTAGACGAGAGCAGGACAGTGACAGAAATGTGCGAGAATATATGATTTACAGATGTCGCTGATTGAGAAAATGTACGAACTGGAATTATATCAAGTTGAATGTAAAATCTATGAGATAAACCCGCAGAAGAGTGAAGCGGATTCTACTATATGTAAATAAACCTTGAAGTTATTTTTACTGCTGTTGGAGTACAGTGTATCAAACAGTTTAGAAAACATCAACCACCTGTACGTCTTGTCTTGCAGTGCATTCATCACCTTGTTTCATCAGTGTTTTGTCTACCCACACATACTATCCACTGGTTAGGGCAGTGATCTGAACCTCTATACGAACACACCAACACGCACGGCCACACTGCCCTACAAGACGCCACCAGGCGTGATGGCCACTGACTGCTTTGACAGTCTGCGGCTAAGGATCAAAGAAGAAGGAGATGTTCAGGCGTAAATTTTATGTATGTATGTATTTATTTATTAATTATATATTACAGTACATTAATTGTATATTATCATTTATACATGTTAGCTTTCAGAAATGTTAACAGTTAACATATCCTTAAGGGAGCCGCGCTAGCGTAGTGGTTACAACACCGCTCTGGCGACCGGGTGATACAGGATCAAACCCGGGCGACGGCATTTGAGGATTTTTCGTAGACCGGGATTTGGACTGGATTAACTCGAGCCCTGGCGAGGACATTTGAAGGAGTGTCGTCGACCAGGGACTGGCTGCTCCTGAGCCGACCCAGCTGCAATGGGTACCTCCGAAATCGGCGAGTATTTGCCTGAATGGCGAGGGACACCTGTCTCTGTACAAGAAATAAAGGGATACTCACGTAAAATCAATGTCAGGTTAGACATAAATAATAACCTGAGATTTCGCCTCGAGTATTAGCGGGCGTACGAAAAAAAAAAAAAAAAAAAAAAAAAAAAAAAAAAAAAAAAAAAAAAAAAAAAAACATATCCTTATAGTTCATTTAGTTAAAGTGATTTCCGAAGTACGACCATTTCGACTTACGACGGGGTATTCGGAACGGAACTCGTAAGTCGAGGACAGCCTATACAAGTATTGTTAAAGCGTCGATCACCAAGAGCTAATGCTGAGTGATGGCGGATCAAAAACAAGACAAGGCATGTAAATCGTCATCTGACCACGAGGCATATAATCAGCACATTTACTGAAGAATTTATTGACATCTCGTATCACTTAGGTTAGATCGTACATAAAAGAAATCCGTCAACATGACACAACGCCAGCAATGGCCCTTATCTTTTCCATATCGTTATCTATGGCATTTGTGCTGAAACCATAGACGTGTATTTTATATTGTATAGTTAGATAACTGGGTGCCGTTTGGCAGTGTGGTTAGGGCGTGTCGTGTATGAATTATCACATAAGTAATAGATGTTTATAGCCCTTTCTGAGCAGAGGTGATAGTGATGACAATGTGAAAGTAAGGGGTAAGATATAGTTTTTATCACGAGGGTGATCGTGTAAGAGAAAGGACAGTCTCTGGATAGAATAATCTATCTAATGCAGCATATCTGGACGACGATATTTAAATCAGACGCACTTTCTCTCCTTGTACGAAAATACAAGTTACATTGCACTCACTTGCACACAATTCTGTGACCAATACGCACGAACGTGAAAACAAACTATGGATAACATATAATGGATATGGGTTGACCGACACGATAACTAAAGGTTTAATAAAGTCTATTATTAATAGAAAATCACAACATAAATCATATGCATCAATAGATCATGGTTTACAGACAAAATGAAAATCAAACAAATAGGTTCTCCCCTCTGGTAAAGGAAAAGAAAGGACGATCCCCACAGAGGTTAATTTACCCAAAAGATCAAAAGGTAACAATATGTGATGAAATAGTCAGGATGGGAAAAGAATAGGTTCCTAATGTAATCTATCCCGTGACTAATCAGATTATTGAGATAAAAAAAAAAGAAGAAGAAACCATATAAGTATATGATGTTAACAAACGACATAAATTTCGTTCTTAGTTCATTCAATTCACATACACGCAGTGGCCACTTTTAGACTATGCTTACCCCAGTAGTTGTCGCAGGCATTCCAAGGAAATACACTAATAAGTAATAATACTATTAAGTGTAAAATATTAGTTTTGCCAAATCCAGCCCCAGACTCTCCGTAGTTGCTGACTGCAAATTTCACAGGAGTCGCTAGAGTCGGTGTTTTAATTTGTCGTGGATACAATAAGTTATCTATGCCTTCAGTTGGTTGGAGTAGGGTTCATGCGTGGTGATCGCCAATGTAGGATAAATAGAACATATACAGTTCCTAGGTTGGTTAGCCTCAGGTGGCTGAAACGCTAGGTTAATTATTATATTTATATTAAAAATTAATAAAAACGACCCCCTCCCCCAATAAAAGCCGTAGGCCTTAGCAAAAACATATACCTAGAATTTTACCGGTCCCGAACACTTGGATAGCTACAAAAATAGAAAAGTAGAGACTGTCCATGGTTTACGGTGTAAACACTGTTATAAAACAGTACGAAATGAAACACCTGGAATCACTGTTTTCTGTGGAGAATAGTGGACAATTTTGTCACGTGTGTCTGTACGTATGTCCGGAGAAGGAGGGGCATGTTTGTGATAATCTTGTAACCCACAAACTTCAGTGAAGACTAAATCGATCAGGCATACATCATACAACATTGAAACATATTTGAGCTTTAACAAGTTTTCAGTGAAAAGAAAAAATCGATATGCAATAATTTCATTTGAAGTCTGGCGTTTTCAAGATGTTCTAACGAACGAGAAAGTTTATAAATAAAACACAGAAACGTGGAGGATGGGTGGCAATTGTCGAACGATTTTTGAAATTCAATACAGCGGGCAGTTTCAAGAGCTCCTGTTGAAAGGCTTCGTTTTCTCAGGCTCGTCACTCATAATTGAGCGAGGACTTCCTGGTGTTCCATTTCCGTCTGACAAATATTTGATTAGACTGGAGACAAACCGGGCTCCATAATGACTCAAACACATATAGTCTCAACGGGTGCCGCTCTGAGCCACTTTACTTTCAGGTCACCGAACACTGACACGCCATCCAATTGAGCCTCTTTTTCCAAGAGTAGTATCGTAACCAGGGCTTAAATTAC
The DNA here is from genome assembly GCA_024509875.1 of Oreohelix idahoensis. Classification (NCBI taxonomy): domain Eukaryota; kingdom Metazoa; phylum Mollusca; class Gastropoda; order Stylommatophora; family Oreohelicidae; genus Oreohelix; species Oreohelix idahoensis. Next base: position 315,590 of record JAMPIV010008007.1, read on the forward strand.
ATTGTTCAAAACCAGACTGGACATTAACAATAAGCGCTTGCTTCTTGTCAGCGAGCCAGAAAGTGGTTAATTCAGCGAAGAAAACGTTTGAGGGATTTGTCATTGGCACTAATTCCAAGGCAATGTGCGTAGAGCTGGAGATGAAGCATTACTTGCATAATTCCATACAAAACACCTTGAACCAATGAAAACATTTCCTTGCACTAGTTCCAAAACAAAATGTCAAACCTAAAACTAACATACTATTACGCACTAATTCCACAGGGAAATGTCAAGAACTGCGGATACAATGCTAAAATACGTAAAGTTATTCTGTTAAAGAGAGCAGTGAGGCATGTCTATAATCAAATAAAATGAGAAACTGTTAGAAAATGAAAGTAAAAGTACCCAATCAATCATGCATGAGTCACCAACCAGAAAACCTGCCCGGATTTTCAATTTCTTGTCTCTGCTTATTCCACAATTCCTGTTTAAGAATCCTGTTATATTTGATTATGTCTCGCTGCAGCACCTGCTCGGCTTCTTGGTCATGACGCAGAGAGTGTTCACTTGACAACCCGGAATTCTTTCTTCCCCCCGCCCCCTTTTTTCCCCTCTAGTATGACCCCAACCTCAGTATGATGTCTTTTACCGCACTACATCCTCAGCGCTTGCTCTTACGGGCGCCAATTAGAAGTACCATGAGGGGTTTGGAGATGAAAATTGGGTTGTGTTTAGAGAGTACAAACACAAATAGAGAAAGAAAAAGAAGGAAAGAGAGCAATGTCAGAAAGAAAAAAAGAATATATATTTATATAGCATTGTTGTGAATTCGGTGATGTTTTTTTTTTGGAAAGTTTGTGAAAGTCTTAAATGCAACATATATGACTATTTTGTGTCTAGCACATCGCAGAGTGCAGACATTTCACTACGCATAACCAAACGTGTGCACTTTTGGACTCTTGGAATAAAAAGAGTTAAAAAGACCGGACGAAACTGATACAATTACGGAATTAATGATCTTCTTCTTCTTCTTCCTCGTTCGTGCTGAAAAGGACGTTGGTTGCTTTGTGTCCGTTTACAGCGGAGCTGCGATATTTGCGCCTTTCGGCCGACACATCCGACTTCAGCACGGCATATTTTTGGGGACCGGGTTTGCCTTCCCACTTCGAACCCTATTCTCTCTGCTAGACTGCAGTGATGCAGCCTGTTTCCAGGACCACCACTTGGAGGTGGAGTAGGGTCTTGGTCAGCTCTGGTTCGCTGACCCTGACGCAATTAGTCAAGCTATGGGTCGCTGACTGCATGCATTCATCACTTCTGCTGCGTCTTTGGTCCCGAATTAATGATTGAATCATGTAAATGGAAACAGGAAGAATTACTGAAAGATAGTATTGTGGGGTATTTTCTGTTCTTGTCACTGGTTTTATTAGCTTTTTTCATACAATATTTTATAACGTGGCCCATGTAGTTCCCTGTGATCTCTTAAAGGACAAAGAACAAATAGGACTAATACTCCATCAGGCATGTCGTAACAGGCGAATAATGTAAGGTTGTGCATGGGCCTGGTAATCTCATCAAGTAAAACACATTGCCACAGAAACCACCGCTGCCAGAGCATATGAATGTTTTGTGCAGGCTTCCTGTAAGGGGACCAGTTGTTGTGGTTGCTTCATCTTCGATAAGGAGCGAAAAAGAAACGATTTTATTATGTGCTTTTTTTTTTCTCCTTCGCTTTCCTAAAAACAGCATCACCTCTATAATGATCTCCGTAGCTACCAATACAAACCACATCACAATGAAATCCCAATCACCAACACCATTATAATCATTGCTACTAACTTCAACATCAATTACGTTCACCACCATAATCACCGTTATCAAGTCCACCGTCAGCACCACTAGCAACTCCATAATCGCCACGAGCAACTATATCACAATCACTAGCAACTCTTATCGTCACCACTAGCATACATCATCACCACTAGCAATTCTATCATCCTCATTAGCAACTCTTATCATCACTACTGGTAGCTACATCATTACCTCTAGCAACTACGTTATAACCACTAGCAGCCCTAACATCACCACAAGCAACTCAATCATCAGCACTAGCAACTCCTTCATCACTACTAGCAACTGCGTTATCATCACTAGCAACTACATCATCACCACTAGCAACTACATCTTCACCATTAGCAGCAACATTATCATCACTAGCAACTGCATCATCAACACTAGCAGCTACATTATCTTAATTTTTACTTACTTTAATACCTTCAGATGGTCGAGGGGCAGAGTTGTTAGAGCGCCTGTTTCTCGAGGCAAAGTTATCGGGTTCTTAATCCAGTAGCACCAGGCTACAGTCTATCCAGCTGTAAATACATGCCTGACTCTGCTCTTGAGTTCGGTAGGGCAAAGGCAGCGAAAAAGGGGCCTGTCCCCCCAATTCATAAATCGGATCGTGTATTGAAGTCTCTAACAAGGCAGTATCTGCGATGTTGTCACGAAACATGTTCGTTCATTTTTTTTCTGGTCTTCACTCCCCACCAGCACTATTACATGGCCATTCCATGTACGTGCAAATTCTTCCAGTATTCGTTGTTGTCGCATTCATCGTTCAAGGTTTTCTTATCATATCCTGTCACACCTCTCACCTACACCTGTCACCCACCCCTCTCTCATGGTTAGCGACGCTTAGCAAAGGAGCGCACTTACCACATTGACTTTTCGCTTATCACCAACTCTAGATGGAGTAAGAGTCTTACACTGGGCGACATTCATTACTCTTGCAGCAGTGGGTTCGGTTGCAATTTGTTTTATATGATGAGGTTGCCATCCCTATGCAAAACTAGTCATAATAGTCGCCTACGACATGCTTGATGTAGCAGTAGTCATATTCTTTGCTCGTATCCTTAGGAGCTACACGATCAGTTATTATAGAGAACATCATCATCATCATCACCATCATCATTATTTACCTTTGCTCTCATTACGGAGCATGGAGCCACCACTTTAAGAGGTCCCCTTGCAGGTTTTTGTGGCAATGTATTTGACATAATGAGACTGCTATGCCATGCACAACCTCATATTATTTGCCTTTTACGACATGCATGATGGAGCAGCAGTCCTATTCTTTTCTCGTCTTAATAGAGATCCCCGGGAACAACACAGGCAATAGAAATAGATTTCCACGAGTGAGATGGTAGACTGTGATAGAGGCTGTCTCTGAAATCGAGAAATCTTCTCTCTTTCACCTACGACAGATTTAGAGGAGTCTGACAGTCTAAGCACATATATATATATTACATATATATTTATATCCACTCACGTGCACGCACATACAAGACGACAGTTAGACGTACAGACGTGGGGAAAACTATAACAATGATTATACAGTGTCGTGAAACATTCTAAATCCACATATATAAATTAAAAGGTAAATGTAAAGCCTAACACATAAATTCAATAAAAGGAAAGAGAAATGGTAAAAGTACAGTGCTGTCACAATGGCGTACAAAAATCCCCCTTGTTTTCTACTTCGTCTGCAAATTGTATTGTTTCACGTTGATAGTAAAGCCTACTGCATCACTACACGCTTTCTACAATAAAACGTGTACTGCATTTCTAAGAAAACCTTGAGCTAGGCACACTGCGTAATGACCTAAATTAATACTTCCATTAATTTCATTTTATAAACGGCGTGATGAAAAGACAGATGGACTTAGGATAGAAAGAGAGAGTGAGGGCTGAAAGCAGGAACGCATGCAACCCTAACACGTGTCTCGCGATATACAATTAATGCCACCCTCCCCGCGCGAAAGGCCAGAGGCACTAACTTTTTTTCAAATAGACCGTGATAAAAAACACTACCCTTACGAGAGTTAGGTTTAAAAACCTGAAAAACGGTTATTAGGAAACATGACATTATACTGGTTTACGTTTGAAAGCCTAACAGTACAGCAGACACCCTAAAAGTTTTGAAGTGAGGAGGTGGTAACAGCACGACTATCCTAGAAGAAAATACATATTTTGAACGCCGCCACTTAGCTCCCTTAAAACTTATATATTTGGGTTCCTTAGGACTTGCTGACAAAGAATATGTTAAGTGTTACGCAAATAGTCTAGGAATTAACAAATTATAGCCAAAAGAAAATAGTGAGGGTGTCAGACAACACCAAAAAATAATCGCACAGTGGCATGTTTTGAAACCACTATTTTACGGGAAATGGGCCACCATGTAAAATCCTATTTGATTGGATAGAAATAAATGTAAGGCTAAACACGATTAGTCGGACTATAAATACTAATTCTTTGTTGTTAGGGAAACGTGAGTAGGAGTACTTTTTTTTGAAAAGCTGTGTAAACATGGCCCGATTGGTTAGACCCGCCAATATAGTCAATTAAAAGCGTCAGTTCAGTGCCACATGTTAAAATAAACTTTCTAAGAAACAGTGCGTTGAGAGCCAGATCATATTTTTCTAAATAAAAGTCTGGGACAGAGGCAGATCGGAATTTGTGCCATTATTCATCGCCAGTCAACGTATCTGTGTATTATTTCCATGAATTGTGGTAAGCTTGATATATTCGATATCTTTTTAATGAAAATTGAATGTAAATTGATAATTTATGCCTGTATATGTGTGTGGTTCAGTGGCAAACATGAGGCAAGGCCTAAATATTGCTCCAACCTGAACAGGAGGTGTCGGAGAAAAGTAAAACTGCATGGAATTGCCAAACAGTACACTGACACCTATCTTTTTGACTATAAGGAACTAATGCTGGAATTGCAGAGGCGTAGTAACCATTTAGGAGGAGAATACTGGTGTAAATTGTTTCAGATGAAGCTAGCAGTTGGCCTAACGCTCTGAACTCAGTGTTTGTTCTGTATTGCGTTCAGTGTGGAAATAGATTATAAATTAGTTATGAAGTAGGAGGTACAACCTTCTTGTTTCAGGGACTGTGGTCCTAGTTATTGAAGCAGCACCTGGTCTGAGTTTTGCTGAATCCAGAGGCTGACAGCATACTCCTTGGTCCAGATAGCGACCAGTGAGGTGTCTCCCGAACACAGTGAAGCAATCGAGCAGAGGAGTCTTTTCCTGCCGCCATCACGAAAGATAAGCTTCTGTGGCCAGAGTAGCTCAACATTATGTGCCCCCTCAAAAATTGACATTTATTTAAACACAGAGGGACAATTAATTGGTTCAAATGACAGGAACTGTGAATTTTTCCCAATACTATTTCCCCGATAATCAAACACTTGAAGTCATGATGAAAAACAACAACCAAGCTTGAACAAAACCAGTATTACCTCATATTACTACTGCACAAATTACACACATAGAATAATAATAATAAACTATGTCAATACAAAGTTCATATATATAAATTGTGTACATAATACTTGTAATTACATTTGATTGTGATTCCTGGTTCACTGTGTAGTTGAATCAGGATATCCATTATTGACAAGAATAATGATATGAGTAAATATCATATCATGTTTTGTATTCGATCACTTCCTGATATATATAGTTTACACACGGTATCCCGTGGTTGCAGGAAGTGACGTCTTGACTCCTGCTTTGAATTGACAGCAGACGTCAGTTTTGATTTGGGACAAGCTAGCGTCTCTAACCGGCAGTCTGCTTGTGTCGTTTGACCAGTATGCAAGGAATGTGTCCAGTAGGACCTGCTTTTAAAATGTGTTAATTGCCTTTGGGCATCTTTATATTTCACCTGCAAGATCGATTACCATCACTGCCTTATGCTTTCATCTAACAGTATAATGTCAGATTAGTCTTAGCAGTGTGTATGGAATTCTTGGGCACGTAAGTTGACTGTTCCATTAAAACTGAGAGTATCAGAATCAAGGACAGTAGAGACATGTGCTAGTAAAAGCTACGATGTCATATCATACTCAAATGGAGTAATGTGTTAATAAATATTTGTGAATCGTGCCAAGAAGTTAGGCCTTGTTACTGAGTACCTGAGGTGCGGGCCAGGGAGATTGTGTGTGACTGGCCAAACTTAAATATATATATCATAATTCCTGAAACGGAATATGCAAGGATAACCCTGGAGGGTACTCAGCAGGCCACTGTAATAAGGAGTGTCAAGCCTGAAGTCTAATGCACTCTTACCACAGGACGTCGGGAGGACGGTGCCTGAAATAATAAACATTCTTTAAATTTACCCGTACCAGTTTCTGGGGGCCAAGCCATTGGATGCCTTACAAGCCTAAGAGCGCCTAACGAATCTAGGACTATTTTTTCAAAATGGCGGCACGCATCGTCTGCCAAAAGTTTTTATGAATGGAAGGGATTTCCATCATCATGAATGTGCCTCAAGTTGTCACTAAGTTATAAAAGTGACCCATTATTACATAGAAGTCATAGGAACTGACTATCTTCATTCAAGAAGCAAGTATTTTATAAAAAATCATGGACCATATCGATGTCCTTCAATGTCAGCATGAAGCAATTCTAAGCCTAACCAGATACTAGGCTACAATCATCACTACATCCTTTGCTTGTTGAAGTCTCAAGAGGGATTGTTTTCTTGGCAACAGGATAAGTCTATTTATTGTTACATACAGCTTGGCTGTGAATATAATCTGTTTGCCTGATATCTGACTTCACCATATGTGTTTTCATTACGTGTTTTTGGTTTTGTAACTAGCGGGCTGGATGGAGGGACTTGGTTTGTGATCATTCAATACCGCGAAAGCTAGGTCGAATGAGCAAATCAAGCATTCTATAGGGCAGTATCTGTGTGATTCAGATAGAGGACCCAGCATACTCTGCTGGTTGTGTAAAAGTTTGCCTCTATTGAATTTAACAGATCCATTTTTGTTAGCTGTGTAGTCATGTTTATCTATTGTTTGTTCTCATAAGTACTGTCATTGTTATATTTTATTTAGTTCGTTGCATTATTGTTTGTAATATTGTCTATTCTCATCTTACTATCGTTCATTTCATAGATGTCATAATTGTTGTGATATGCGTCTTGTCTTGTCTATTTGTAATAGAGCATTAGTTTAAATTAATTCATGTATATTTTATAATTATTCCTTTGTTTTCCCATTTGTATTGCCTTCAGTTGCTCGAACCCTGTCTTGCTGTTCTTACCTGTTGTGGTTCTATTTTTTTCATTACTCCATATTGTTTAGCTGAATACATCTACTATTGCAATTATAAATTGATCTGAGATTGGTGGAGTGAATATTGAATATAGCTGACATATTCATATACATAAAAGTTAAAATATTGTGTATTATTGATAAACACAAGAATAAGCAACCATGACTTCATTAAAGGATTTATTGAAGATTGTGAAGGATCTTAATTTGGAAGGTCCAGCTTTGCAAGCTTATATTGATAAAGAAGTAAACAGACAAGAAGAACTTCGCAAAGAGGAATTGGCTGAAAAAAGGAGACAAGAAGAGCTCCATAAAGAAGAATTAAGGAGACAAGAAGAGCTCCGTAAAGAAGAATTGGAGGAAAAAAGAAGATCAGAAGAATTGGCTCTTGAAAGGGAAAAATTAGCCTATGCCAGATCTCAAGAAGAGATCAAATCTCAACATGCTCAAGCTATAAGATTAGCTGAGATTGAACTGGAAAAACTAAAATTACAACAACCACTGTTGCATCCTGGGGTAGGTGAAGATAAAAATAAAGATCATACTACTGCCGTAAGGATTAATTTGCCAAAATTTAACGCATCCATAGATGACATTTCATGCTTCCTAAATAGGTTCGAAACTTATTGTGAAGAATATAAGATTGACAAATCTACATGGACATGTAGACTTATGAATTTATTAGTTGGTGAACAATTAACTGTAGTCTCCACTTTGGATGACCAGACTAGAAAGGATTATGAAGCTGTTAAGGTCATGTTATTGCAGAGGTATCAATTAGATGATGAGGGCTATCGTCAGAAATTTCGATCTTTGTACCCTGATTCTGGAAAAGATTTCACTGAATTTATTTCAGCTGTTAAACTGAATTTTTCTAGATGGATTGAACTATCCAAAACTGAAAAAACTTTTGAGGGTTTGTCAGATTTTTGATTCTAAGAGACAAGGTTTTGTCATCTATTAGTTCTGATTTTCTTGCGTTCCTGCAGGAAATAAAACCAGAGAACCTAACTAAATTACAAACCCTAGGACGTCAATATCAAGTTGCACATCCTAATAGAGTATTGAGCAAAAACAATGTAAGGGACTCATTACCAGCTGCATCGGCCAGATCATTCCAAGACAATGCACCTAGGTATAGATCTAACAGCATAGATAGGAATCAAAGATTTAAACCATCACATAATTACAGTCAAAATAGAGGTAGATACAATTTTAATAAATACCAACCTCAAAGACATTGGAATTCATATCAGGAAGATAACTTTTATCCACAAACCTCATTTAATTCCAATAACTGGCAAAATAAAGGAGAATATAACTCAAAATCAAATAGATGTCAGAAATCATTTTATAGAGGAAATGATCAAAATGCAAATAAAAGATCTTATCATAACAATACTTCCAGGCAATCAAGAAACACTGAACGTACCAATGCCATTGTTCATGATAATAATCAGAACCATAATGATATTGTAGCACATGCAAATTCATGCAGTGTAGACTTAGCAAATAGTGATAACTGCACTAATTGCAATTCTTTATTTCAGCCTCAAGGAGTGCCAAGATTATTATGCGGACACCCTCTCCCAGTCATGTCATCTTTTGAAAGTACTGGTTCATTGATCTTGAACAGAGGTTTTGTCAATAATAAGTTAGCATCTTTACTCAGAGACACGGGTGCAACCACTGTTGGGGTGCGCAAGGCCTTGGTTGATAAGGTGGATTATACAGGAAAACAAGTGAAATGCATAACTTTTGGTGGAACTGTGGAATATTACCCGACAGCAGAGGTATTTTTGGACACACCTTATTTTACAGGACGAACACTGGTATGCCTCTTGGACAATCCAATTGCTGGAATTATTATGGGAAACATACCTAAATTGCATGAATGTACACAGGAAGATATTGAAATATGGGAAAGACAACACTTATTATGTTCAAATGCTGTGACTACCAGAGCTCAGTCTCGCATGGACAATGATCATCACAAATCAGTCATTGATGTGTTACCTGAAGATATAACTGAAGATATCACTTCAGAAGATGAAGAAGAAAAGGAAAATAATGATGATGATATAATTCATTATCAACAGGAAAATAATGATTATATTAAGGTAATGAATGATGTGAATAATGATGATGACAATTTATTTCAGATGGAGCTAATTGATAAGGAAACCTTTATACAAAGACAGAAAGATGATACTTCCTTAAAAAAATATTTTCATATTGCTCAATTGAATGATGTAATGATAGATGACTGTGCAAAACACTGGTATACTATCAAAAATGGGATTTTAGTAAGAAACTATCAATTTGCTAATTCCTTAAAGAAACAGATTATGGTACCAGCTTGTTTTCGACCATTCATTTTACGACATGCACATGACATTGAATGTGCAGGACATTTAGGTGTTGCTAGAAGAACAAAACAAAGAGTTTTGTCATATCATTTTTTTTGGCCCGGAATTACGAAAGACGTCAAATTATTTTGTCGTACATGTACCATCTGCCAAAGTGTAGCAACCAAAAAACCAAAACATGATGCGCCCATTCAAGCATCTGATATTTCTTTGCGTCCCTTCGCAAAGATGGCCATTGACATTATTGGCCCTTTAAAGGTGACATCAGCCAGAGGTCATCAATATGTGTTGACCTGCATAGATATGTGCACACGCTGGCCAGAAGCTATTCCTTTAAAAACCATCACCACGGTAGATATTGCTGATGCATTATTTTTGATTTTCAGTAGAATAGGTTTTCCTGAAAACATCCTGTCTGATAGAGGAACTCAGTTAGTTTCAGATGCTATGAAACAGGTTATGGATATGTTTGGGATTCAAAGATCCCTTAGTTCAATATACCATCCTCAGTCTAATGGGAAAATAGAAGTCCTCAACAGATCCTTAAAACAAATGCTACATAAGGTTACAATTAAATATCCTCAAAATTGGGACAGAGTCCTGCCAGCTATTTTATTTGCGTATCGAGAGATAAAAAAATGAACATACAGGCTTTAGTCCATTTGAATTGGTTTTTGGCGCCAGACCACGCGGCCCAATGTCTATATTAAAACAACTTTTAATTGGTGCTGAGATGAACAAGGAGGTTCAGACCTCATATCAGTATGTGGTCAATTTGAGGAAAAAAATAATAGACGCATGCCAGATAGCAGTAGGTTCATCTGAAAAGGCAAAGCTTAGGGCGAGGTTATTCATTAACCAAAACCGCAAATTACGCCAACTTTGGCCTGGTGATGAAGCTTACGTATTATTACCCAGGAGAGATAACAAATTATTAGTCTCATGGAGAGGACCTTACAGGATTGTGGAGAAACTGTCTGATGTTGATTATATTGTCTCAGTAGATGGAAAAGAGAAAACTTTTCATATCAATATGTTACAGCAGTTTCATACACGTCACCATATCTAAGACCAGTTTTTGAGGCTCTTGATCAATCTGTCTGTCGTCATTCTTCTTTGGCTGTCATACAAGAAGAAAATTCTGATTTGACTGATGGTAATGACTCACTATTAGTATTGCCTAGTCTTCATTACTTGTCTACTGAAAGTTGGAAAGATGTTGATATATCACCAACTCTATCTTCTTTCCAGAAAGAACAGGTTACTTCAATCTTACGTTCTTTTACTGATGTCCTTACTGATGTCCCAGGACACACTGATATCATCGAACATGATATTATTCTGACAGACTTTCAACCCATTAAGTTGAAACCTTACCCTATTCCTATACATTTACAATGTCAGGTTAAAGAGGAACTAGAACAGATGGTGAAATTAAATGTCATTTCTCCATCTCATTCCCCTTATAGTTTTCCTATGGTTTTGATCCGGAAAAAAGACAAATCTATACGTATATGCATAGATTTTAGACGTCTAAATTCGGTCACCATCCACGACGCGGAACCACTTCCCGTGTTGGAGTCTTTATTAGATAGACTAGCTACAGCTACATTTTTTTTCTAAATTTGATCTATCTAAAGGCTATTTCCAAGTACCATTAACGGAACGATCCAAGCCTTATACTGCGTTCGCAACCCCATTAGGACTCTTTCAATTTAACTATATGTCTTTTGGTTTAGTTAACGCACCTGCGACCTTCGTTCGCATGATGAGACGACTCTTCTCTGACAGAGACGACCTTATTACTTACATTGACGACATTTGTCTGTTTCATCAATCATGGGATGAACATTTGAAGGGTATTCAATCCTTACTTACCACTCTACGTCGTCTTAATTTATCTGTACGTCCATCTAAGACTAAGATTGGATTTCAGGAGATTTCATTTTTAGGTTATAAAGTAGGAGGAGGTTTTTTGAAAACAGAGGATACTACTATCTCTAGGATTCTAAACCTTGATATACCTAAGACCAAAAAAACAGGTTAGAAGTATTCTAGGGCTCCTAAACTTTTATCGTAAGTTTATCCCTAATTTTGCAGAGTATACGTCTGTGTTGTCATCACTAGTGAAGAAAGAGTCACCAAATAGGTGTGTTTATAGTCAGGATGTTCATGTGGCTTTAAATAGATTAAAATGTCTGTTTTCCAAGTTGCCTATATTGAGATTGCCTGATCCTTCTAAACATTTTACTCTTACAGTAGACGCTTCCAAAACGTCCATTGGAGGGTCGCTGTTGCAAGAATGGAAGGGCTGTTTACATCCAACACTTTATGTTAGCAGGAAGCTAACGCCGACGGAGCAGCGTTACTCGGTCATTGAGAAAGAGCTACTGGCTCTTGTGTTCTGCTTCTCTAAACTTTAACGCTACCTGCTTGGTGCAAGTTTCACACTCGAGACAGACCAGAGGGCACTGTCTTACCTGAAAACAGCGAGATTCAAGAATGCTAAAGCAGCGCGTGCCTCACTGGCCCTTCAACCCTATAATTACCAGATTAAACCCATCGCAGGAAAGTTGAACATGATGGCCGATGTGCTATCCAGATGTGTGAAGCATCCGCTATCGCCAGTTGTCTCCGCAAATGCTGCTTCAATCCAACTTTGATGCTCAATAATAACACTACTTCCTTTGGGACAAGTCAGGAACTATTTCGCAAAGGTAGCATCATGAACTAAGGCACATGCCTTCTTTTAACTCATATATTGCATACTTCAGATATTACAGCCACATTGCTTCGTCATGCACTTAAACCGGTTGAAAAACTAGAGACACTATGCCAAGCAACATGATGATGATGAATTACTGTCCATCCAAAATCAAGATATATATTCAAGCGTTCGTCATATGATGTCTAATGCATTTGCTCAAGAACAATACTTCGCTACTTCATACACGTTGTACAATGACTTTTGGCAGTATCACAATCCAAGTCGGTGCAATTCAGATACTTGCTGCAATTTCCAAAACTTTTTGCACTAATTAACTGTCTCAAACGTTGTGTAAAAAGGGAAGTAACTAAAATTACTGTCTACAAAGTTCAAAAAGGGACATAACCAAGAAATTACATTTCATCATATACGTATGAAATTCTCAAGTACAGAATGAACAATAGTATCTGTGCTGCATATGATATTGCATGGAAGACAAACATCGACAACCAACATAGATGGAAATTGGATTTTTCTTCAATGAACTATTTCTTTCCGCTATATATACTTAACTAAGGATCAATAACAATGTTGTGCGAACTAGTGACTCACTAAAACTTTAATTCTTTTAAATACCTCTACAGGAAGAACTGTGTATGGTCTAACATGACCAGTTTTAATAACACTGGTGATATTACATTGGTTCATTAGTGTATCATTATATGAATTGAATTACAGTCGTGCTTACACTTAGTATAACCTATATCTTTCATATGTGTAGATATTAAGTAATATATCTTCATATGACATCTCATTAACATTGTCATTCACCACATGACACTGCATACATACAAATATTAATAACTATTTTGACATATTGTCACAGTCACCACTTATATTTTAACTTGTCTGCCTCATTTGTTCTATTCTGTCTTTGATTGCTTATTATGCATTTCATTTGATAGATAGGTAGACTTACATACCGACACGACTTAGGGCGTTTGTTGACATGGTATGCTGTGTGAGTGCCATGACTGACATATTGACTTTTCTTCACTGCCTTCTAATTAATGTAGTTACCTCACATTTGTGTCAAAAGAGCGTCTGCTAACGATAATGGGTTTAGTTATGTTATTACTAAATACCACACCTTGTGTGTTAAATTGTCGATTATGGAGCACGCCTCTAGGTGCTATCATAATGATGACAGTTGAGTATTTGGATATTGTCATATGGTTTCTCCAGTGACCTTGTAAGATTGTACTATGAAAATAATGAAAAGTTCCTTTTCATTATTTTAATCCAGGGGGGGGGGAGGGGGGGGGGGAGGGAGGGGGGAGTAAATGATATGAGTAAATATCATATCATGTTTTGTATTCGATCACTTCCTGATATATATTGTTTACACACGGTATCCCGTGGTTGCAGGAAGTGACGTCTTGACTCCTGCTTTGAATTGACAGCAGACGTCAGTTTTGATTTGGGACAAGCTAGCGTCTCTAACCGGCAGTCTGCTTGTGTCGTTTGACCAGTATGCAAGGAATGTGTCCAGTAGGACCTGCTTTTAAAATGTGTTAATTGCCTTTGGGCATCTTTATATTTCACCTGCAAGATCGATTACCATCACTGCCTTATGCTTTCATCTAACAGTATAATGTCAGATTAGTCTTAGCAGTGTGTATGGAATTCTTGGGCACGTAAGTTGACTGTTCCATTAAAACTGAGAGTATCAGAATCAAGGACAGTAGAGACATGTGCTAGTAAAAGCTACGATGTCATATCATACTCAAATGGAGTAATGTGTTAATAAATATTTGTGAATCGTGCCAAGAAGTTAGGCCTTGTTACTGAGTACCTGAGGTGCGGGCCAGGGAGATTGTGTGTGACTGGCCAAACTTAAATATATATATATCATAATTCCTGAAACGGAATATGCAAGGATAACCCTGGAGGGTACTCAGCAGGCCACTGTAATAAGGAGTGTCAAGCCTGAAGTCTAATGCACTCTTACCACAGGACGTCGGGAGGACGGTGCCTGAAATAATAAACATTCTTAAAATTTACCCGTACCAAATTAATACATATATTTTTAAACTTAAACACTTGACTCATTTAAGATAGTCTTATAGAGTGTTATATGTGTGTGAGTGTCACAGTGTTGTAGAGTGTTGTAGAATAAATTAAACTGTTTATCTGTCTGTTGTTGTTGTGACTTACACTTCATCATTTTCATAACCCTAGACATACAACGTAGTCATCACAATATTCCAGAATAATTCTGACTGAGGTATAAATGTGGTAGCAAGTAAGGTCATCTGTAATACACCACACTTATTAGATACAGATACCTTCACAGCTGATCTCAGTCAGTACACTAAGACCCCTATAAATATTTATAACATCCCACTTTACCACATATATTGGGGTCCTGTCCGGGATTTTGAATCTTTCCCTATTATAAATATTGGGGGTAATTCACTTCAGGGAATAATAAATATTAAAAAGGTATCCTTGGGTGAAAATAAATAACGTTGAGCTCTCAGTGCCTGTGGTTGTCATTGGATATTTAGTTAGAGATTGTATTGTTTAGTTAGACATTATATACATTTACCTGTTAGAAAATGGCGGACCTGGCCAAATTTCGATCTGCTGCTGTGCAGACTGCGAAAGAGTTAGGAATGGACGGGCAAATTATGATTGCTTATGTCACTGCTGAATGTGACAAATATATTGAACGTGAGGAAAGAAGATTTGAGGCTGAAAGAAAGTTAGAGGCTGAAAAAGAAATTAAGAGGTTGCAGATTGAGGCTGAGGCTAAGAAATTGGAGGCAGAAAGAGAAGACAAAAGATTGGCTGCAGAAAGGGAAGACAAGCGATTAGCTGCAGAAAGGGAAGCAGAAGATAAAAGATTACAAAGGGAACATGAATTACGACTAAGGGAGTTTGAGTTTCAAGGCCATGCTCCTGGAAATGGTGCCAGTCCCTTTACCTCCGATGCTACTGCTAGTCAGGGAGCCTCAACCTCAGCTATGAATTTTCATTTAGATCATTTTGTTGAGAAAGAAGATGATATCGAGAGCTATCTAAATAGATATGAACTATTAGCTACCACGTATGGGTTAGAAAGAGAAAGGTGGAGCTTAAAGTTATCTCAAGGGTTTCGTGGGGCAGATTATGAAGTTTTTGCCAAAATGAACAGAGGTGATCAAGAAAATTATGACATGCTAAAGCAGGCTCTTTTGTTAAGATATGAAAAGAACGCAGAATTTTATAGGAAAAAATTTAGGAATGCTAAACTACTGTCAGGTGAAACCTATCACCAGTTCTCTGCACGGTTAGAGACATACTTGGAGAAATGGACTTCTCTGGGGGAAAACCCAAGATCTTAAGGAAATGGTCCTTATAGAACAATTAAGAGAGTCCATGGCTCCAGACCTGAGAAAGTTTCTCATGGAACAAGGTGCAGAGAGACTGGGTGAGCTACTAAATGTTGCAGAAAGGTATCAAGCGGCTCAGGCAGAGGTATCAGGTAATAAAAAGAAACAGGTAGATAATTTTAAGGCACCACAGAACTTTAATAAATTTGATCCTAGAGATCAAAACAAAGTAAGCACCAGTTTGATAGGATACGGTATGACAATAAAAATAAAACCCCACAATTCGATGAATGGAAATATGATGAAAGAAAATCTTTCAACCAAGGAAGGAGGTGGTGTAAAAATTGTAAGATGAACAATCATGATACTGACCGTTGCAGAAGGAACCCTATAGTTATGGCCACCCTTCAGGTCAGGTCGACCTCAAGAAAGGAGGAGGATATTATGTTAAATACCACTTCAGAAGAGTTGAGGAAGGCACAGGCTGGAGATAAGACCCTCAAGCCTTGTTTCAGGAAATTGTCAACTTGTCTTACAACTCCAGGCAAGGGAGATTTTTACATGAAAAACAAGTTGATGTATAGGAAGGCCGGAACTAGATCCCATGGTCACGGACAGTTGGTTCTTCCAAAGAGATATAGGGCAGAATTAATAAGGAGCCTACATGTGAAAAAAGATGGGTACCATGAGAAAATAGGTACCATCATCCAAAAGGTGGCTCACAATTATTATTGGCCCAAGGCAAGGTGGGACATTGAGAATTTTGTAGAGAGGTGTAGCATAGCACATGAGGGAACACCCACAAGTGGGAACATTGATCAGGACCTGGACACGCCACGGGGCAAATTTAGGCCAGACAATACAAAGAAAAATAAATTTGATAAAGTGGACCAAGGGAAATGGGAAGCCCCTTTTCACGGACAAGCTTCAGTTAACTGTTTTACAATGGCCACTATGCAGAGAGTGCAAAAAGAGGTCTTACCCCAGGATAAGCCGAAAATCCCTCAATCGGAATTAAACAAACTGGAGGAAGAGGATGTAGAGAGGAAATCTCTCATCAAGAATTTTAAGTGGGGAGAAAGCCCCAAGAAAAGAATTGGTAGCGGTCGTTTTGTGCATGATAATTCTGGGAAGAAAAATCATCACTATAGCGCTTCGAGTGGAAGAGACCATACCGGTGCATGGACAAATAGGTCCACAAAATTAAAGGTCCATATGTAACGCTGTTAAGAACGTGGACTGATGAAAAGGCAGAGGAAAATATTACATCCTCATACCAATATGTGAATGAGCTGACCACTCGTTTAAAAACTGGCTGGAAACTTGCCAATGAAAATTTGAGACAAGCGAGGAAGAAACATGCTGCCTATTTCAACAGGAAGGCTAAAGACAGAGATTTGGCTGTGGGAGAGAAGGTACTGCTTCTTCTACCCGGTAGTCAAAATAAGTTACAAATTGGATGGCAAGGTCCATATACAGTTCTAGAGAAGGTGTCTAGAACCAATTATAAGATAGATAAGAAGGGGAAAGAAAAAATCTATCATGTGAATCTCCTGAAGAAATATTTGGAAAGAGAACATCAGGAAGAGACACACTTGTTGACCTTGTCCATTGCCATAGAGATAAAAAAGGAACCACTTTCATCATTTGAATATCCATTACACCCCTGTGAGACAGTGGCACAGGTGAAAATCAGTACACATTTAACGAAAAATAGGAAATAGAGAGTGCAACAGGTTCTAGATAATCATACAGAGGTGTTAACGGACCGACCGGGGCATACAACCTTATTGGAATATGATATGAAGCTGATAGACCCCACACCTGTCTGTATGAAACCCTATTCGATTCCTTTTGCTAAGGAGAAAGCTTTGAAGGAAGAGATAGACTATTTGTTGAAGGAAGGAATTATTTCACACAGTGAATCTTCGTATAGTTCCAGTGTTGTACTCTTAAGGAAGCCCTCTGGAGAACATAGACTCTGTATAGATTACAGGAGACTGAATGCTATTACAGAAGGACAGGTGGATCCATTGCCGGATACAAATCAGTTGTTTGCCAGGTTAAATAAAGCTAAATATTTCTCAAAAGTGGATCTGAGTAAAGGATACTATCAGATTCCAGTAAAGCCTGAGGTTAGACCATACCTAGCGTTTAGTACCTCAGAGGGACACTATGAGTTTAACAGATTGCCATTTGGATTGAAGAATGCGCCTAGTGTCTTCTCTAGAATGATGAGAAAATTATTGGACCCTCTGAATAATCCATGCATTACAAATTTCATGGATGATATCCTTATAGCAACAGAAACATTTGAGAAACACATTGACTCTCTGAACATGCTGTTTAATCGACTTAGAGAAGCGAATTTAACAGCCCGACCAACCAAATGTTGCGTTGGATGTAAAGAATTAGAATTCTTGGGACACACAGTCCATCAGGGAAACATGACCCCTGACCCCAAGAATTAAGAGAAACTAAAGAAAGCCCCGAGACCACAAACCAAGAAAGACGTGAGATCCTTTGTCTCATTATGTGGTTTCTACCAAAAATATATCAAAAACTTTAATTCCATATGTGCACCGTTAACTGATTTGACCCGTAAAGGAAATCCAGATCGAATTACATGGACACCACAATGTGAATTAGCTTACCAGGAATTGAAGGAAAAGCTCACAAGCAAACCTATTTTGAAATTACCTGATTTAAGTCAAGAATTCATCGTAAGAACGGATGCCAGTAGTATTGGGCTAGGTGCAACACGGCTACAGAAATCAGATGCATTGGATGGGGAATTAAGCCCAGTGGCATATGCTAGCAGAAAGTTGAATAAAGCTGAAACCAATTACTCAACTAGCGAAAAAGAATGTCTTGCAGTAATATGGGCGATAAAGAAATTCAATATTTATCTGTATGGGACGGCATTTAAGTTGCAAACGGATCACAAACCCTTGTCGTTTCTAGCGCAGGCTAGACATGAAAATTCTAGATTACTCCGTTGGTCATTACTGATGCAGCCATTTGAGTTTAGCATAGAGTATATATCTGGAAAGACAAATCTGGGAGCGGATTTTTTAAGCCGCCATCCGTGTGATGATAATCACCGTAAGCCCCAGAACTAATAATAAATTTCTCTATGTGTATATAGAATTATAGACTGACATATAACGTCTGTTTTAAGAGGGGAGAATTTGTCGTGAAACATTCTAAATCCACATATATAAATTAAAAGGTAAATGTAAAGCCTAACACATAAATTCAATAAAAGGAAAGAGAAATGGTAAAAGTACAGTGCTGTCACAATGGCGTACAAAAATCCCCCTTGTTTTCTATTTCGTCTGCAAATTGTAACGTTTCACGTTGATAGTAAAGCCTACTGCATCACTACACGCTTTCTACAATAAAACGTGTACTGCATTTCTAAGAAAACCTTGAGCTAGGCACACTGCGTAATGACCTAAATTAATACTTCCATTAATTTCATTTTATACACGGCGTGATGAAAAGACAGATGGACTTAGGATAGAAAGAGAGAGTGAGGGCTGAAAGCAGGAACGCATGCAACCCTAACTCGCGTCTCGCGATATACAATTAATGCCACCCTCCCCGCCCGAAAGGCCAGAGGCACTAACTTTTTTTCAAATAATAATAATGTCGATTAGTCTTGAATTCTTTCCAACTGATGTTCATGAGTTTTCTAAGACATTTGTTCTCGAATGTATTCAGCTTGTTCTCCAATGATTTTGTTATTTTCCAACTCTCACAGCCGTATGTTAACACTGAGATAACATTTGAATTAAACAGACGAAGCTTGGTATGTATATTCAATGATCGTAATTTCCAAATGTCTTTTTTCAAATAGACCGTGATAAAAAACACTACCCATACGAGAGTTAGGTTTAAAAACCTGAAAACGCATGTTAGGAAACATGACATTATACTGGTTTACGTTTGAAAGCCTGACAGTACAGCAGACACCCTAAAAGTTTTGAAGTGAGGAGGTGGTAACAGCACGACTATCCTAGAAGAAAATACATATTTTGAACGCCGCCACTTAGCTCCCTTAAAACTCATATATTTGGGTTCCTTAGGACTTGCTGACAAAGAATATGTTAAGTGTTACGCAAATAGTCTAGGAATTAACAAATTATAGCCAAAAGAAAATAGTGAGGGTGTCAGACAACACCAAAAAATAATCGCACAGTGGCATGTTTTGAAACCACTATTTTACGGGAAATGGGCCACCATGTAAAATCCTATTTGATTGGATAGAAATAAATGTAAGGCTAAACACGATTAGTCGGACTATAAATACTAATTCTTTGTTGTTAGGGAAACGTGAGTAGGAGTACTTTTTTTTGAAAAGCTGTGTAAACATGGCCCGATTGGTTAGACCCGCCAATATAGTCAATTAAAAGCGTCAGTTCAGTGCCACATGTTAAAATAAACTTTCTAAGAAACAGTGCGTTGAGAGCCAGATCATATTTTTCTAAATAAAAGTCTGGGACAGAGGCAGATCGGAATTTGTGCCATTATTCATCGCCAGTCAACGTATCTGTGTATTATTTCCATGAATTGTGGTAAGCTTGATATATTCGATATCTTTTTAATGAAAATTGAATGTAAATTGATAATTTATGCCTGTATATGTGTGTGGTTCAGTGGCAAACATGAGGCAAGGCCTAAATATTGCTCCAACCTGAACAGGAGGTGTCGGAGAAAAGTAAAACTGCATGGAATTGCCAAACAGTACACTGACACCTATCTTTTTGACTATAAGGAACTAATGCTGGAATTGCAGAGGCGTAGTAACCATTTAGGAGGAGAATACTGGTGTAAATTGTTTCAGATGAAGCTAGCAGTTGGCCTAACGCTCTGAACTCAGTGTTTGTTCTGTATTGCGTTCAGTGTGGAAATAGATTATAAATTAGTTATGAAGTAGGAGGTACAACCTTCTTGTTTCAGGGACTGTGGTCCTAGTTATTGAAGCAGCACCTGGTCTGAGTTTTGCTGAATCCAGAGGCTGACAGCATACTCCTTGGTCCAGATAGCGACCAGTGAGGTGTCTCCCGAACACAGTGAAGCAATCGAGCAGAGGAGTCTTTTCCTGCCGCCATCACGAAAGATAAGCTTCTGTGGCCAGAGTAGCTCAACACATTATGTGCCCCCTCAAAAATTGACATTTATTTAAACACAGAGGGACAATTAATTGGTTCAAATGACAGGAACTGTGAATTTTTCCCAATACTATTTCCCCGATAATCAAACACTTGAAGTCATGATGAAAAACAACAACCAAGCTTGAACAAAACCAGTATTACCTCATATTACTACTGCACAAATTACACACATAGAATAATAATAATAAACTATGTCAATACAAAGTTCATATATATAAATTGTGTACATAATACTTGTAATTACATTTGATTGTGATTCCTGGTTCACTGTGTAGTTGAATCAGGATATCCATTATTGACAAGAATAATGATATGAGTAAATATCATATCATGTTTTGTATTCGATCACTTCCTGATATATATAGTTTACACACGGTATCCCGTGGTTGCAGGAAGTGACGTCTTGACTCCTGCTTTGAATTGACAGCAGACGTCAGTTTTGATTTGGGACAAGCTAGCGTCTCTATGTCGTTTGACCAGTATGCAAGGAATGTGTCCAGTAGGACCTGCTTTTAAAATGTGTTAATTGCCTTTGGGCATCTTTATATTTCACCTGCAAGATCGATTACCATCACTGCCTTATGCTTTCATCTAACAGTATAATGTCAGATTAGTCTTAGCAGTGTGTATGGAATTCTTGGGCACGTAAGTTGACTGTTCCATTAAAACTGAGAGTATCAGAATCAAGGACAGTAGAGACATGTGCTAGTAAAAGCTACGATGTCATATCATACTCAAATGGAGTAATGTGTTAATAAATATTTGTGAATCGTGCCAAGAAGTTAGGCCTTGTTACTGAGTACCTGAGGTGCGGGCCAGGGAGATTGTGTGTGACTGGCCAAACTTAAATATATATATCATAATTCCTGAAACGGAATATGCAAGGATAACCCTGGAGGGTACTCAGCAGGCCACTGTAATAAGGAGTGTCAAGCCTGAAGTCTAATGCACTCTTACCACAGGACGTCGGGAGGACGGTGCCTGAAATAATAAACATTCTTTAAATTTACCCGTACCAGTTTCTGGGGGCCAAGCCATTGGATGCCTTACAAGCCTAAGAGCGCCTAACGAATCTAGGACTATTTTTTCAAAATGGCGGCACGCATCGTCTGCCAAAAGTTTTTATGAATGGAAGGGATTTCCATCATCATGAATGTGCCTCAAGTTGTCACTAAGTTATAAAAGTGACCCATTATTACATAGAAGTCATAGGAACTGACTATCTTCATTCAAGAAGCAAGTATTTTATAAAAAATCATGGACCATATCGATGTCCTTCAATGTCAGCATGAAGCAATTCTAAGCCTAACCAGATACTAGGCTACAATCATCACTACATCCTTTGCTTGTTGAAGTCTCAAGAGGGATTGTTTTCTTGGCAACAGATAAGTCTATTTATTGTTACATACAGCTTGGCTGTGAATATAATCTGTTTGCCTGATATCTGACTTCACCATATGTGTTTTCATTACGTGTTTTTGGTTTTGTAACTAGCGGGCTGGATGGAGGGACTTGGTTTGTGATCATTCAATACCGCGAAAGCTAGGTCGAATGAGCAAATCAAGCATTCTATAGGGCAGTATCTGTGTGATTCAGATAGAGGACCCAGCATACTCTGCTGGTTGTGTAAAAGTTTGCCTCTATTGAATTTAACAGATCCATTTTTGTTAGCTGTGTAGTCATGTTTATCTATTGTTTGTTCTCATAAGTACTGTCATTGTTATATTTTATTTAGTTCGTTGCATTATTGTTTGTAATATTGTCTATTCTCATCTTACTATCGTTCATTTCATAGATGTCATAATTGTTGTGATATGCGTCTTGTCTTGTCTATTTGTAATAGAGCATTAGTTTAAATTAATTCATGTATATTTTATAATTATTCCTTTGTTTTCCCATTTGTATTGCCTTCAGTTGCTCGAACCCTGTCTTGCTGTTCTTACCTGTTGTGGTTCTATTTTTTTCATTACTCCATATTGTTTAGCTGAATACATCTACTATTGCAATTATAAATTGATCTGAGATTGGTGGAGTGAATATTGAATATAGCTGACATATTCATATACATAAAAGTTAAAATATTGTGTATTATTGATAAACACAAGAATAAGCAATCATGACTTCATTAAAGGATTTATTGAAGATTGTGAAGGATCTTAATTTGGAAGGTCCAGCTTTGCAAGCTTATATTGATAAAGAAGTAAACAGACAAGAAGAACTTCGCAAAGAGGAATTGGCTGAAAAAAGGAGACAAGAAGAGCTCCATAAAGAAGAATTAAGGAGACAAGAAGAGCTCCGTAAAGAAGAATTGGAGGAAAAAAGAAGATCAGAAGAATTGGCTCTTGAAAGGGAAAAATTAGCCTATGCCAGATCTCAAGAAGAGATCAAATCTCAACATGCTCAAGCTATAAGATTAGCTGAGATTGAACTGGAAAAACTAAAATTACAACAACCACTGTTGCATCCTGGGGTAGGTGAAGATAAAAATAAAGATCATACTACTGCCGTAAGGATTAATTTGCCAAAATTTAACGCATCCATAGATGACATTTCATGCTTCCTAAATAGGTTCGAAACTTATTGTGAAGAATATAAGATTGACAAATCTACATGGACATGTAGACTTATGAATTTATTAGTTGGTGAACAATTAACTGTAGTCTCCACTTTGGATGACCAGACTAGAAAGGATTATGAAGCTGTTAAGGTCATGTTATTGCAGAGGTATCAATTAGATGATGAGGGCTATCGTCAGAAATTTCGATCTTTGTACCCTGATTCTGGAAAAGATTTCACTGAATTTATTTCAGCTGTTAAACTGAATTTTTCTAGATGGATTGAACTATCCAAAACTGAAAAAACTTTTGAGGGTTTGTCAGATTTGATTCTAAGAGACAAGGTTTTGTCATCTATTAGTTCTGATTTTCTTGCGTTCCTGCAGGAAATAAAACCAGAGAACCTAACTAAATTACAAACCCTAGGACGTCAATATCAAGTTGCACATCCTAATAGAGTATTGAGCAAAAACAATGTAAGGGACTCATTACCAGCTGCATCGGCCAGATCATTCCAAGACAATGCACCTAGGTATAGATCTAACAGCATAGATAGGAATCAAAGATTTAAACCATCACATAATTACAGTCAAAATAGAGGTAGATACAATTTTAATAAATACCAACCTCAAAGACATTGGAATTCATATCAGGAAGATAACTTTTATCCACAAACCTCATTTAATTCCAATAACTGGCAAAATAAAGGAGAATATAACTCAAAATCAAATAGATGTCAGAAATCATTTTATAGAGGAAATGATCAAAATGCAAATAAAAGATCTTATCATAACAATACTTCCAGGCAATCAAGAAACACTGAACGTACCAATGCCATTGTTCATGATAATAATCAGAACCATAATGATATTGTAGCACATGCAAATTCATGCAGTGTAGACTTAGCAAATAGTGATAACTGCACTAATTGCAATTCTTTATTTCAGCCTCAAGGAGTGCCAAGATTATTATGCGGACACCCTCTCCCAGTCATGTCATCTTTTGAAAGTACTGGTTCATTGATCTTGAACAGAGGTTTTGTCAATAATAAGTTAGCATCTTTACTCAGAGACACGGGTGCAACCACTGTTGGGGTGCGCAAGGCCTTGGTTGATAAGGTGGATTATACAGGAAAACAAGTGAAATGCATAACTTTTGGTGGAACTGTGGAATATTACCCGACAGCAGAGGTATTTTTGGACACACCTTATTTTACAGGACGAACACTGGTATGCCTCTTGGACAATCCAATTGCTGGAATTATTATGGGAAACATACCTAAATTGCATGAATGTACACAGGAAGATATTGAAATATGGGAAAGACAACACTTATTATGTTCAAATGCTGTGACTACCAGAGCTCAGTCTCGCATGGACAATGATCATCACAAATCAGTCATTGATGTGTTACCTGAAGATATAACTGAAGATATCACTTCAGAAGATGAAGAAGAAAAGGAAAATAATGATGATGATATAATTCATTATCAACAGGAAAATAATGATTATATTAAGGTAATGAATGATGTGAATAATGATGATGACAATTTATTTCAGATGGAGCTAATTGATAAGGAAACCTTTATACAAAGACAGAAAGATGATACTTCCTTAAAAAAATATTTTCATATTGCTCAATTGAATGATGTAATGATAGATGACTGTGCAAAACACTGGTATACTATCAAAAATGGGATTTTAGTAAGAAACTATCAATTTGCTAATTCCTTAAAGAAACAGATTATGGTACCAGCTTGTTTTCGACCATTCATTTTACGACATGCACATGACATTGAATGTGCAGGACATTTAGGTGTTGCTAGAACAAAACAAAGAGTTTTGTCATATTTTTTTTGGCCCGGAATTACGAAAGACGTCAAATTATTTTGTCGTACATGTACCATCTGCCAAAGTGTAGCAACCAAAAAACCAAAACATGATGCGCCCATTCAAGCATCTGATATTTCTTTGCGTCCCTTCGCAAAGATGGCCATTGACATTATTGGCCCTTTAAAGGTGACATCAGCCAGAGGTCATCAATATGTGTTGACCTGCATAGATATGTGCACACGCTGGCCAGAAGCTATTCCTTTAAAAAACCATCACCACGGTAGATATTGCTGATGCATTATTTTTGATTTTCAGTAGAATAGGTTTTCCTGAAAACATCCTGTCTGATAGAGGAACTCAGTTAGTTTCAGATGCTATGAAACAGGTTATGGATATGTTTGGGATTCAAAGATCCCTTAGTTCAATATACCATCCTCAGTCTAATGGGAAAATAGAAGTCCTCAACAGATCCTTAAAACAAATGCTACATAAGGTTACAATTAAATATCCTCAAAATTGGGACAGAGTCCTGCCAGCTATTTTATTTGCGTATCGAGAGATAAAAAATGAACATACAGGCTTTAGTCCATTTGAATTGGTTTTTGGCGCCAGACCACGCGGCCCAATGTCTATATTAAAACAACTTTTAATTGGTGCTGAGATGAACAAGGAGGTTCAGACCTCATATCAGTATGTGGTCAATTTGAGGAAAAAAATAATAGACGCATGCCAGATAGCAGTAGGTTCATCTGAAAAGGCAAAGCTTAGGGCGAGGTTATTCATTAACCAAAACCGCAAATTACGCCAACTTTGGCCTGGTGATGAAGCTTACGTATTATTACCCAGGAGAGATAACAAATTATTAGTCTCATGGAGAGGACCTTACAGGATTGTGGAGAAACTGTCTGATGTTGATTATATTGTCTCAGTAGATGGAAAAGAGAAAACTTTTCATATCAATATGTTACAGCAGTTTCATACACGTCCACCATATCTAAGACCAGTTTTTGAGGCTCTTGATCAATCTGTCTGTCGTCATTCTTCTTTGGCTGTCATACAAGAAGAAAATTCTGATTTGACTGATGGTAATGACTCACTATTAGTATTGCCTAGTCTTCATTACTTGTCTACTGAAAGTTGGAAAGATGTTGATATATCACCAACTCTATCTTCTTTCCAGAAAGAACAGGTTACTTCAATCTTACGTTCTTTTACTGATGTCCTTACTGATGTCCCAGGACACACTGATATCATCGAACATGATATTATTCTGACAGACTTTCAACCCATTAAGTTGAAACCTTACCCTATTCCTATACATTTACAATGTCAGGTTAAAGAGGAACTAGAACAGATGGTGAAATTAAATGTCATTTCTCCATCTCATTCCCCTTATAGTTTTCCTATGGTTTTGATCCGGAAAAAAGACAAATCTATACGTATATGCATAGATTTTAGACGTCTAAATTCGGTCACCATCCACGACGCGGAACCACTTCCCGTGTTGGAGTCTTTATTAGATAGACTAGCTACAGCTACATTTTTTTTCTAAATTTGATCTATCTAAAGGCTATTTCCAAGTACCATTAACGGAACGATCCAAGCCTTATACTGCGTTCGCAACCCCATTAGGACTCTTTCAATTTAACTATATGTCTTTTGGTTTAGTTAACGCACCTGCGACCTTCGTTCGCATGATGAGACGACTCTTCTCTGACAGAGACGACCTTATTACTTACATTGACGACATTTGTCTGTTTCATCAATCATGGGATGAACATTTGAAGGGTATTCAATCCTTACTTACCACTCTACGTCGTCTTAATTTATCTGTACGTCCATCTAAGACTAAGATTGGATTTCAGGAGATTTCATTTTTAGGTTATAAAGTAGGAGGAGGTTTTTTGAAAACAGAGGATACTACTATCTCTAGGATTCTAAACCTTGATATACCTAAGACCAAAAAAACAGGTTAGAAGTATTCTAGGGCTCCTAAACTTTTATCGTAAGTTTATCCCTAATTTTGCAGAGTATACGTCTGTGTTGTCATCACTAGTGAAGAAAGAGTCACCAAATAGGTGTGTTTATAGTCAGGATGTTCATGTGGCTTTAAATAGATTAAAATGTCTGTTTTCCAAGTTGCCTATATTGAGATTGCCTGATCCTTCTAAACATTTTACTCTTACAGTAGACGCTTCCAAAACGTCCATTGGAGGGTCGCTGTTGCAAGAATGGAAGGGCTGTTTACATCCAACACTTTATGTTAGCAGGAAGCTAACGCCGACGGAGCAGCGTTACTCGGTCATTGAGAAAGAGCTACTGGCTCTTGTGTTCTGCTTCTCTAAACTTTAACGCTACCTGCTTGGTGCAAGTTTCACACTCGAGACAGACCAGAGGGCACTGTCTTACCTGAAAACAGCGAGATTCAAGAATGCTAAAGCAGCGCGTGCCTCACTGGCCCTTCAACCCTATAATTACCAGATTAAACCCATCGCAGGAAAGTTGAACATGATGGCCGATGTGCTATCCAGATGTGTGAAGCATCCGCTATCGCCAGTTGTCTCCGCAAATGCTGCTTCAATCCAACTTTGATGCTCAATAATAACACTACTTCCTTTGGGACAAGTCAGGAACTATTTCGCAAAGGTAGCATCATGAACTAAGGCACATGCCTTCTTTTAACTCATATATTGCATACTTCAGATATTACAGCCACATTGCTTCGTCATGCACTTAAACCGGTTGAAAAACTAGAGACACTATGCCAAGCAACATGATGATGATGAATTACTGTCCATCCAAAATCAAGATATATATTCAAGCGTTCGTCATATGATGTCTAATGCATTTGCTCAAGAACAATACTTCGCTACTTCATACACGTTGTACAATGACTTTTGGCAGTATCACAATCCAAGTCGGTGCAATTCAGATACTTGCTGCAATTTCCAAAACTTTTTGCACTAATTAACTGTCTCAAACGTTGTGTAAAAAGGGAAGTAACTAAAATTACTGTCTACAAAGTTCAAAAAGGGACATAACCAGAAAGAAATTACATTTCATCATATACGTATGAAATTCTCAAGTACAGAATGAACAATAGTATCTGTGCTGCATATGATATTGCATGGAAGACAAACATCGACAACCAACATAGATGGAAATTGGATTTTTCTTCAATGAACTATTTCTTTCCGCTATATATACTTAACTAAGGATCAATAACAATGTTGTGCGAACTAGTGACTCACTAAAACTTTAATTCTTTTAAATACCTCTACAGGAAGAACTGTGTATGGTCTAACATGACCAGTTTTAATAACACTGGTGATATTACATTGGTTCATTAGTGTATCATTATATGAATTGAATTACAGTCGTGCTTACACTTAGTATAACCTATATCTTTCATATGTGTAGATATTAAGTAATATATCTTCATATGACATCTCATTAACATTGTCATTCACCACATGACACTGCATACATACAAATATTAATAACTATTTTGACATATTGTCACAGTCACCACTTATATTTTAACTTGTCTGCCTCATTTGTTCTATTCTGTCTTTGATTGCTTATTATGCATTTCATTTGATAGATAGGTAGACTTACATACCGACACGACTTAGGGCGTTTGTTGACATGGTATGCTGTGTGAGTGCCATGACTGACATATTGACTTTTCTTCACTGCCTTCTAATTAATGTAGTTACCTCACATTTGTGTCAAAAGAGCGTCTGCTAACGATAATGGGTTTAGTTATGTTATTACTAAATACCACACCTTTGTGTGTTAAATTGTCGATTATGGAGCACGCCTCTAGGTGCTATCATAATGATGACAGTTGAGTATTTGGATATTGTCATATGGTTTCTCCAGTGACCTTGTAAGATTGTACTATGAAAATAATGAAAAGTTCCTTTTCATTATTTTAATCCAGGGGGGGGGGGGGGGGGGAGTAAATGATATGAGTAAATATCATATCATGTTTTGTATTCGATCACTTCCTGATATATATTGTTTACACACGGTATCCCGTGGTTGCAGGAAGTGACGTCTTGACTCCTGCTTTGAATTGACAGCAGACGTCAGTTTTGATTTGGGACAAGCTAGCGTCTCTAACCGGCAGTCTGCTTGTGTCGTTTGACCAGTATGCAAGGAATGTGTCCAGTAGGACCTGCTTTTAAAATGTGTTAATTGCCTTTGGGCATCTTTATATTTCACCTGCAAGATCGATTACCATCACTGCCTTATGCTTTCATCTAACAGTATAATGTCAGATTAGTCTTAGCAGTGTGTATGGAATTCTTGGGCACGTAAGTTGACTGTTCCATTAAAACTGAGAGTATCAGAATCAAGGACAGTAGAGACATGTGCTAGTAAAAGCTACGATGTCATATCATACTCAAATGGAGTAATGTGTTAATAAATATTTGTGAATCGTGCCAAGAAGTTAGGCCTTGTTACTGAGTACCTGAGGTGCGGGCCAGGGAGATTGTGTGTGACTGGCCAAACTTAAATATATATATCATAATTCCTGAAACGGAATATGCAAGGATAACCCTGGAGGGTACTCAGCAGGCCACTGTAATAAGGAGTGTCAAGCCTGAAGTCTAATGCACTCTTACCACAGGACGTCGGGAGGACGGTGCCTGAAATAATAAACATTCTTAAAATTTACCCGTACCAAATTAATACATATATTTTTAAACTTAAACACTTGACTCATTTAAGATAGTCTTATAGAGTGTTATATGTGTGTGAGTGTCACAGTGTTGTAGAGTGTTGTAGAATAAATTAAACTGTTTATCTGTCTGTTGTTGTTGTGACTTACACTTCATCATTTTCATAACCCTAGACATACAACGTAGTCATCACAATATTCCAGAATAATTCTGACTGAGGTATAAATGTGGTAGCAAGTAAGGTCATCTGTAATACACCACACTTATTAGATACAGATACCTTCACAGCTGATCTCAGTCAGTACACTAAGACCCCTATAAATATTTATAACATCCCACTTTAC
Organism: Oreohelix idahoensis; assembly: GCA_024509875.1. Taxonomy (NCBI): domain Eukaryota; kingdom Metazoa; phylum Mollusca; class Gastropoda; order Stylommatophora; family Oreohelicidae; genus Oreohelix; species Oreohelix idahoensis. The sequence goes on from JAMPIV010008007.1 coordinate 345,765, forward strand.
CACATATATTGGGGTCCTGTCCGGGATTTTGAATCTTTCCCTATTATAAATATTGGGGGTAATTCACTTCAGGGAATAATAAATATTAAAAAGGTATCCTTGGGTGAAAATAAATAACGTTGAGCTCTCAGTGCCTGTGGTTGTCATTGGATATTTAGTTAGAGATTGTATTGTTTAGTTAGACATTATATACATTTACCTGTTAGAAAATGGCGGACCTGGCCAAATTTCGATCTGCTGCTGTGCAGACTGCGAAAGAGTTAGGAATGGACGGGCAAATTATGATTGCTTATGTCACTGCTGAATGTGACAAATATATTGAACGTGAGGAAAGAAGATTTGAGGCTGAAAGAAAGTTAGAGGCTGAAAAAGAAATTAAGAGGTTGCAGATTGAGGCTGAGGCTAAGAAATTGGAGGCAGAAAGAGAAGACAAAAGATTGGCTGCAGAAAGGGAAGACAAGCGATTAGCTGCAGAAAGGGAAGCAGAAGATAAAAGATTACAAAGGGAACATGAATTACGACTAAGGGAGTTTGAGTTTCAAGGCCATGCTCCTGAAAATGGTGCCAGTCCCTTTACCTCCGATGCTACTGCTAGTCAGGGAGCCTCAACCTCAGCTATGAATTTTCATTTAGATCATTTTGTTGAGAAAGAAGATGATATCGAGAGCTATCTAAATAGATATGAACTATTAGCTACCACGTATGGGTTAGAAAGAGAAAGGTGGAGCTTAAAGTTATCTCAAGGGCTTCGTGGGGCAGCTTATGAAGTTTTTGCCAAAATGAACAGAGGTGATCAAGAAAATTATGACATGCTAAAGCAGGCTCTTTTGTTAAGATATGAAAAGAACGCAGAATTTTATAGGAAAAAAATTTAGGAATGCTAAACTACTGTCAGGTGAAACCTATCACCAGTTCTCTGCACGGTTAGAGACATACTTGGAGAAATGGACTTCTCTGGGGAAAACCCAAGATCTTAAGGAAATGGTCCTTATAGAACAATTAAGAGAGTCCATGGCTCCAGACCTGAGAAAGTTTCTCATGGAACAAGGTGCAGAGAGACTGGGTGAGTTACTAAATGTTGCAGAAAGGTATCAAGCGGCTCAGGCAGAGGTATCAGGTAATAAAAAGAAACAGGTAGATAATTTTAAGGCACCACAGAACTTTAATAAATTTGATCCTAGAGATCAAAACAAAGTAAGCACCAGTTTGATAGGCCACGGTATGACAATAAAAATAAAACCCCACAATTCGATGAAATGAAATATGATGAAAGAAAATCTTTCAACCAAGGAAGGAGGTGGTGTAAAAATTGTAAGATGAACAATCATGACACTGACCGTTGCAGAAGGAACCCTATAGTTATGGCCACCCTTCAGGTCAGGTCGACCTCAAGAAAGGAGGAGGATATTATGTTAAATACCACTTCAGAAGAGTTGAGGAAGGCACAGGCTGGAGATAAGACCCTCAAGCCTTGTTTCAGGAAATTGTCAACTTGTCTTACAACTCCAGGCAAGGGAGATTTTTACATGAAAAACAAGTTGATGTATAGGAAGGCCGGAACTAGATCCCATGGTCACGGACAGTTGGTTCTTCCAAAGAGATATAGGGCAGAATTAATAAGGAGCCTACATGTGAAAAAAAGATGGGGACCATGAGAAAATAGGTACCATCATCCAAAAGGTGGCTCACAATTATTATTGGCCCAAGGCAAGGTGGGACATTGAGAATTTTGTAGAGAGGTGTAGCATAGCACATGAGGGAACACCCACAAGTGGGAACATTGATCAGGACCTGGACACGCCACGGGGCAAATTTAGGCCTGACAATACAAAGAAAAATAAATTTGATAAAGTGGACCAAGGGAAATGGGAAGCCCCTTTTCACGGACAAGCTTCAGTTAACTGTTTTACAATGGCCACTATGCAGAGAGTGCAAAAAGAGGTCTTACCCCAGGATAAGCCGAAAATCCCTCAATCGGACTTAAACAAACTGGAGGAAGAGGATGTAGAGAGGAAATCTCTCATCAAGAATTTTAAGTGGGGAGAAAGCCCCAAGAAAAGAATTGGTAGCGGTCGTTTTGTGCATGATAATTCTGGGAAGAAAAATCATCACTATAGCGCTTCGAGTGGAAGAGACCATACCGGTGCATGGACAAATAGGTCCACAAAATTAAAGGTCCATATGTAACGCTGTTAAGAACGTGGACTGATGAAAAGGCAGAGGAAAATATTACATCCTCATACCAATATGTGAATGAGCTGACCACTCGTTTTAAAACTGGCTGGAAACTTGCCAATGAAAATTTGAGACAAGCGAGGAAGAAACATGCTGCCTATTTCAACAGGAAGGCTAAAGACAGAGATTTGGCTGTGGGAGAGAAGGTACTGCTTCTTCTACCCGGTAGTCAAAATAAGTTACAAATTGGATGGCAAGGTCCATATACAGTTCTAGAGAAGGTGTCTAGAACCAATTATAAGATAGATAAGAAGGGGAAAGAAAAAATCTATCATGTGAATCTCCTGAAGAAATATTTGGAAAGAGAACATCAGGAAGAGACACACTTGTTGACCTTGTCCATTGCCATAGAGATAAAAAAGGAACCACTTTCATCATTTGAATATCCATTACACCCCTGTGAGACAGTGGCACAGGTGAAAATCAGTACACATTTAACGAAAAATAGGAAATAGAGAGTGCAACAGGTTCTAGATAATCATACAGAGGTGTTAACGGACCGACCGGGGCATACAACCTTATTGGAATATGATATGAAGCTGATAGACCCCACACCTGTCTGTATGAAACCCTATTCGATTCCTTTTGCTAAGGAGAAAGCTTTGAAGGAAGAGATAGACTATTTGTTGAAGGAAGGAATTATTTCACACAGTGAATCTTCGTATAGTTCCAGTGTTGTACTCTTAAGGAAGCCCTCTGGAGAACATAGACTCTGTATAGATTACAGGAGACTGAATGCTATTACAGAAGGACAGGTGGATCCATTGCCGGATACAAATCAGTTGTTTGCCAGGTTAAATAAAGCTAAATATTTCTCAAAAGTGGATCTGAGTAAAGGATACTATCAGATTCCAGTAAAGCCTGAGGTTAGACCATACCTAGCGTTTAGTACCTCAGAGGGACACTATGAGTTTAACAGATTGCCATTTGGATTGAAGAATGCGCCTAGTGTCTTCTCTAGAATGATGAGAAAATTATTGGACCCTCTGAATAATCCATGCATTACAAATTTCATGGATGATATCCTTATAGCAACAGAAACATTTGAGAAACACATTGACTCTCTGAACATGCTGTTTAATCGACTTAGAGAAGCGAATTTAACAGCCCGACCAACCAAATGTTGCGTTGGATGTAAAGAATTAGAATTCTTGGGACACACAGTCCATCAGGGAAACATGACCCCTGACCCCAAGAATTAAGAGAAACTAAAGAAAGCCCCGAGACCACAAACCAAGAAAGACGTGAGATCCTTTGTCTCATTATGTGGTTTCTACCAAAAATATATCAAAAACTTTAATTCCATATGTGCACCGTTAACTGATTTGACCCGTAAAGGAAATCCAGATCGAATTACATGGACACCACAATGTGAATTAGCTTACCAGGAATTGAAGGAAAAGCTCACAAGCAAACCTATTTTGAAATTACCTGATTTAAGTCAAGAATTCATCGTAAGAACGGATGCCAGTAGTATTGGGCTAGGTGCAACACGGCTACAGAAATCAGATGCATTGGATGGGGAATTAAGCCCAGTGGCATATGCTAGCAGAAAGTTGAATAAAGCTGAAACCAATTACTCAACTAGCGAAAAAGAATGTCTTGCAGTAATATGGGCGATAAAGAAATTCAATATTTATCTGTATGGGACGGCATTTAAGTTGCAAACGGATCACAAACCCTTGTCGTTTCTAGCGCAGGCTAGACATGAAAATTCTAGATTACTCCGTTGGTCATTACTGATGCAGCCATTTGAGTTTAGCATAGAGTATATATCTGGAAAGACAAATCTGGGAGCGGATTTTTTAAGCCGCCATCCGTGTGATGATAATCACCGTAAGCCCCAGAACTAATAATAAATTTCTCTATGTGTATATAGAATTATAGACTGACATATAACGTCTGTTTTAAGAGGGGAGAATTTGTCGTGAAACATTCTAAATCCACATATATAAATTAAAAGGTAAATGTAAAGCCTAACACATAAATTCAATAAAAGGAAAGAGAAATGGTAAAAGTACAGTGCTGTCACAATGGCGTACAAAAATCCCCCTTGTTTTCTATTTCGTCTGCAAATTGTAACGTTTCACGTTGATAGTAAAGCCTACTGCATCACTACACGCTTTCTACAATAAAACGTGTACTGCATTTCTAAGAAAACCTTGAGCTAGGCACACTGCGTAATGACCTAAATTAATACTTCCATTAATTTCATTTTATACACGGCGTGATGAAAAGACAGATGGACTTAGGATAGAAAGAGAGAGTGAGGGCTGAAAGCAGGAACGCATGCAACCCTAACTCGCGTCTCGCGATATACAATTAATGCCACCCTCCCCGCCCGAAAGGCCAGAGGCACTAACTTTTTTTCAAATAATAATAATAATAATAATAAATTCTTTAAGCACCAAACACGGCGCATAAGGCAGAAACCAGTGCTCTCCAGGTTGTTCGTTGTGACGCCACTACTCTTCATGAGTTTTTCTAAGACATTTGTTCTCGAATGTATTCAGCTTGTTCTCCAATGATTTTGTTATTTTCCAACTCTCACAGCCGTATGTTAACACTGAGATAACATTTGAATTAAACAGACGAAGCTTGGTATGTATATTCAATGATCGTAATTTCCAAATGTCTTTTTTTCAAATAGACCGTGATAAAAAACACTACCCATACGAGAGTTAGGTTTAAAAACCTGAAAACGCATGTTAGGAAACATGACATTATACTGGTTTACGTTTGAAAGCCTGACAGTACAGCAGACACCCTAAAAGTTTTGAAGTGAGGAGGTGGTAACAGCACGACTATCCTAGAAGAAAATACATATTTTGAACGCCGCCACTTAGCTCCCTTAAAACTCATATATTTGGGTTCCTTAGGACTTGCTGACAAAGAATATGTTAAGTGTTACGCAAATAGTCTAGGAATTAACAAATTATAGCCAAAAGAAAATAGTGAGGGTGTCAGACAACACCAAAAAATAATCGCACAGTGGCATGTTTTGAAACCACTATTTTACGGGAAATGGGCCACCATGTAAAATCCTATTTGATTGGATAGAAATAAATGTAAGGCTAAACACGATTAGTCGGACTATAAATACTAATTCTTTGTTGTTAGGGAAACGTGAGTAGGAGTACTTTTTTTTGAAAAGCTGTGTAAACATGGCCCGATTGGTTAGACCCGCCAATATAGTCAATTAAAAGCGTCAGTTCAGTGCCACATGTTAAAATAAACTTACTAAGAAACAGTGCGTTGAGAGCCAGATCATATTTTTCTAAATAAAAGTCTGGGACAGAGGCAGATCGGAATTTGTGCCATTATTCATCGCCAGTCAACGTATCTGTGTATTATTTCCATGAATTGTGGTAAGCTTGATATATTCGATATCTTTTTAATGAAAATTGAATGTAAATTGATAATTTATGTCTGTATATGTGTGTGGTTCAGTGGCAAACATGAGGCAAGGCCTAAATATTGCTCCAACCTGAACAGGAGGTGTCGGAGAAAAGTAAAACTGCATGGAATTGCCAAACAGTACACTGACACCTATCTTATTGACTAGAAGGAACTAATGCTGGAATTGCAGAGGCGTAGTAACCATTTAGGAGGAGAATACTGGTGTAAATTGTTTCAGATGAAGCTAGCAGTTGGCCTAACGCTCTGAACTCAGTGTTTGTTCTGTATTGCGTTCAGTGTGGAAATAGATTATAAATTAGTTATGAAGTAGGAGGTACAACCTTCTTGTTTCAGGGACTGTGGTCCTAGTTATTGAAGCAGCACCTGGTCTGAGTTTTGCTGAATCCAGAGGCTGACAGCATACTCCTTGGTCCAGATAGCGACCAGTGAGGTGTCTCCCGAACACAGTGAAGCAATCGAGCAGAGGAGTCTTTTCCTGCCGCCATCACGAAAGTTAAGCTTCTGTGGCCAGAGTAGCTCAACATTATGTGCCCCCTCAAAAATTGACATTTATTTAAACACAGAGGGACAATTAATTGGTTCAAATGACAGGAACTGTGAATTTTTCCCAATACTATTTCCCCGATAATCAAACACTTGAAATCATGATGAAAAACAACAATCAAGCTTGAACAAAACCAGTATTACCTCATATTACTACTGCACAAATTACACACATAGAATAATAATAATAAACTATGTCAATACAAAGTTCATATATATAAATTGTGTACATAATACTTGTAATTACATTTGATTGTGATTCCTGGTTCACTGTGTTGTTGAATCAGGATATCCATTATTAACAAGAATTAATACATATATTTTTAAACTTAAACACTTGACTCATTTAAGATAGTCTTATAGAGTGTTATATGTGTGTGAGTGTCACAGTGTTGTAGAGTGTTGTAGAATAAATTAAATTGTTTATCTGTCTGTTGTTGTTGTGACTTACACTTCATCATTTTCATAACCCTAGACATTTAACGTAGTCATCACAATATTCCAGAATAATTCTGACTGAGGTATAAATGTGGTAGCAAGTAAGGTCATCTGTAATACACCACACTTATTAGATACAGATACCTTCACAGCTGATCTCAGTCAGTACACTAAGACCCCTATAAATATTTATAACATCCCACTTTACCACATACAGATATTTTGGAACGAGCTGACCAACGCGCTGATTAAGTTCAAGAGAAATTTTAATTATCATCTAAAATTTCATCACAACACATAGAAATTACATCAAAGCATATACAAATAGCCATAAAGTCAATAAAAATGCTACAAGAATGATAGACCCACAGTATGATCTTATCCCTCAAGGTATGCCCACAGTCCTGTTAGAAGAAAGTGATAGCCCCAAGGAATCAAGGATACGTTAGTGGTAATCTAATGATTTTCCCCTTTTAAAGGTATGAACAGACTTAGATATTAGTATGATTTATCCTAAGGAAAAGTATCTTGTTTGCAACAAAACTTGCATAAAGAAATTACAAAGTGGGTGAAATTTGGTATACCATAAAAAAAAGAGTCACTCGTTCCTGCTTTTCCTCGGTTCATTCATCAGGGCCCTGTCTCACACAACCTTACCTACAATCGTGCTGCTGTTCGCCGTCTGGCGCACGTTATGACACAATCTGTTTTATCGTTTGATGAAGTGGATACCCAGCTCTGCAAATCTTGGTTTCATCCAATTTGTCTGGGGAGCGGCCTCTTCAGGCGATAATTTTGTTCAGATTTTAAGTTAGTGTCACTTTATCAGTTCAGGTAAGAATTAGTTTTCAATCGGGCTCACAGGATCAGAATCACGAGGTTTCCACTACTTAGGAGCAATGTCAGGTTTGTAACTTCGATCAAAAGGTAAAAAAATTCTTGGTCACACCACCAGCTGACATAATTTGCGGAACGTTACTGTTTGTAATAGTTTACTTGCCACAAGAGCTGAACTGTACCTAAGTTTTTTTCTCGGGAAGAATAAAATCTGGCCAATAGGCCCGTTATGTCATTTCACCTTTAAAGGTCTTGTAAAGATTTTACACTAAGTCTTTTAAGGAAATGCTTTAGTTCTTCTCAGATATTACTCATCAGTACTTAACGCTGGCAAAGTTTGGGTTAAACCCAGTTTTCTTCACTAAATAGAGGAAAAAACACATATAAAATAATTATACATACTATGTACTTGTTATAACTTACATTTTAAACTGCAAGTGTACAGCTTGACTTATAATTTAAAACTTCCCGTGAAATAAGTTATATTCATAAAATCAATCATCATGAATTAGGAATACATACGTATCCTGTCAATACTCACTGATGTAGCATTTCAGTTATAAGTTAATTTTAAAATATATTCTCGTCTGATTATTTAGCAGTAAAATCAAATTCATTTATGGCTGCATGAGTTTAAGCTAGAAATATAATTTATTCTGCTTTCCACTGAATTACGTCACTAGAAAATAATACAGACTATATTTTAATTCTCTCTGCACAAAAGAACTAGTGAAAAATAGGCGATTTAACACTTAATCACTCACAAAATATTAGATACTTAATAATATATAATATTTACCTCCGCACAGAACTACAGATTAATACCACGAACTAGAATCATTCAATATAATAGTAGTCTAGAACTCGGCAAAATGTGGCCCAGAAACTAAAGACTTTTCAATACACAAAATATTTCTTCTAGCTTGGCGATCTGTCTACTGCAGATTTAGGAGTAAGAATGAAATTCAATTTACAGCTCCTGGGTAGATATATGAAACAGGACAAAGAATGCGCTCTATTACAAAATCCGAAATCATCTTCCCTTTCCCGTCTTTAACACTGCACATACCCAGAACCAGCCATAGCTGCCAGCCGCATCTCAACACCTTCTCCCGACGTACGGCTATTCCTGAGCCATGCAGATGACAGTTTCCACACCTTAGGCCGAGCAATTGGCCGGAGAAACACTGTGACAGGGGAAACTGTAGATAGATGTCTGCTCTCTATGTCTGAGATAGATGAATATTCACGGTTATTCGTCTCGTGCCATGGGAAAAATGAGACGAATGTCTGCTATTCGGTCTCTCGAGAACGACTTTCTAACACCATTCGCTCACATCCCGGGACTGACATCTACGTAATAGAATGCGTATCAGTATGAGAAAGAAAAACGGTAAAGTGAGAATGGGAAAGAAAATATTTTTCGCAAACGAACGAATGCGAAAAATACAGGAAAAGGATAAAAGAGCGATAATAAAGTAAAGGACACGGGTAGAAAAATAAGAGAATATAGAAAATTTATTGATCATAATCGCTATGCGACAATGACTGTAACTTATAATACTGGACTTACCAAATCCAGGATACTATTTTATCAGCAAACAGTGGCGTATACCTGAAACATTATTATTATTTTTCCCAACACCTGACAGTGCAATCCGCACACTGACAAAGAGTCGGCCGATAGAAAAAATCCATCTGAGCGGG